>JAUPFX010000018.1:30246704-30279204 GCA_036937225.1 Sebastes paucispinis
GCTGGACGGCGTAGTGGCTGGACTCCCCGGCTGACGCCCCCACCATGCTCCGTTAATGATCAACCACCACTGGTCCGGCTCGATGTTTGGACACTACAGTATGTCAAACTAAAGAGACACACTGGACAGTTGTCAACGTCTCTAGAGATGACAAAGACAGTCAAACTAAAGAGACACACTGGACGGGTGTAAACGTCTCTAGAGACGACAAAGACAGTCAAAATAAAGAGACACACTGGACGGGTGTAAACGTCTCTAGAGATGACAAAGACAGTCAAACTAAAGAGACACACTGGACGGGTGTAAACGTCTCTAGAGACGACAAAGACAGTCAAACTAAAGAGACACACTGGACGGTTGTCAACGTCTCTAGAGATGACAAAGACAGTCAAACTAAAGAGACACACTGGACGGGTGTAAACGTCTCTAGAGACGACAAAGACAGTCAAACTAAAGAGACACACTGGACGGGTGTAAACGTCTCTAGAGATGACAAACACAGTAAAAATAAAGAGACACACTGGACGGGTGTAAACGTCTCTAGAGACGACAAAGACAGTCAAAATAAAGAGACACACTGGACGGGTGTAAACGTCTCTAGAGACGACAAAGACAGTCAAAATATTTGGCTGTGAACGCGTCTTAGCGGCCGAGAGACGATCACATTCATTGATTAAGGTTCTCACAGTAAACTGATGTATTTCCAGTAGTACGTTAGATACTACGACACAGTAAACTGTCTGTAGTCTGACTCTTTACTCCGAAATACTCTGAAGGAATGCCATCATTTAGGAAAATCCACCACCCAGAGACTCACTACTGACTCACATACTGTATCTAAAACATGACAAAATCACACGTATAACTTCATATCTTTATCATTATCATCACAGTCACCTTCTGTATGTAATAATCATGAACTAGAACGCTAAACTACAGTAAGCAAAAATAAACTAAACTAAGTTAAACAACAATGCTGAACTAAAGTAAACAAGGCTAAAACAAAGGGAACTAAACAACAAATCTAAACTAAACTAAGCTAAACTAAACTATAAACAACAAAGATATATTAAACTAATCTCTAAACTAAAACACAAAACTAAACTAAACTAGATTAAACTAAGATAAACTAATCAAGACCAGATTAAATTTATATAAACTAAGGTAAACTAAACCAAACTAATCGAAACAAAACAAACCAACAAAGCTAAACTAATATAAACTAATCTAGACTAGATTAAACTAAGATAAACTAAACTAATCTATATTAAACCAAGTTAAACTTATATAAACTAAGATAAACTAAACCAAACTAATCTAAACTAAACAAAGTTAAACCAAACTAACAAAACTAAACTAAACTAGGCTAGATTAAACTAAGATGAACTGAACTAAACTAATGTAAACTAGACTATCTCTAGTCTCCCAGTGGAGGGTAAAGTGAGTCTGGGACTGTTTAGTGACTCGTCCTCCAGCTTCGTGGCCTCGTGGCGTTCTACTCTACACATACATCAGCACACAGCGAGGGCGTGGGCGTGGGCGTGTGTTTACCTTGTTCTGACCGCCTGGTTCCAGCTGAACGCCCCCACAATGCACGTCTGTAACAAACAGGGTCCTCACGCCACCTCCGTTCACCTCGATCCTCCTGATCCTCCTGATCCTGAGGTTAGTTTCATTATTACGATATAAAAATCTCCCACATTATATTATTATTATTATTATTATTATTATTATTATTATTATTATTATTATGTAAATATCACCCACATTATATTATTATTATTATTATGTAAATATCACCCACATTATATTATTATTATTATAATTATTATTATTATTATGTAAATACCACACACATTATATTATTATTTGTATTGTTATTGTTATTATTATTATAATTATTAAAATAATAATTACTATTCTTATTATTATGTAACTATCATCCACATTATATTATTATTATTATTATTATTATTATTATGTAAATATCACCCACATTATATTATTATTATTATTATTGTCATTATTATTATTATTATTTAAATATCACCCACATTATATTATCATTATTATTATTATTATTGTTGTTATTATTATTATTATTATTATTATTACTATGTAAATATCACCCACAGTGTGATTAAAGGATCTGTTTATTTAACGGGGTTATGTTCTTTGTTCAAATGAACACAATAACACACATTCAACTAATTATTGATCATTTTTATTAATTCTCTGAAATGGTTAAATTTAGCACCAAATCTGAGTAACATATTCTCAAACAACTTATGAGACATAATAGAACATGGGAATGACAAATCATATACTTCTATCTTCTATACTACTCTAACAAGTATACTTTATGTAGTAAGTATACTAATATCAATGTACTAGTAGTATACTTGTAAGTGTACTGCTTCAATACGTCTTGGGACTAAATTGGCTCTTTTTAGTGTATAAAGGTAAACTTTAAGTATAAGAATAGTTCACTTTGAGTACACAAACACCTAAGTTTTATTTTATACTGCAACTATACAGACTATATATAAGTATACTGATAGTTTACTAGTTTTATACTTTATAGTCGATGCGTAGTCAAAGTATACTCTCTTATTTTAAGTTTTAAAGAAGTATACTAATATCACACTGGAATAGACTTATTGTTGGTCCCCTACACCTCTAAAGCAGACGGCAGCATAGTAAAGGGTTAACTCTCAATTCATCACGATGGTGCTACATCTTTAATCCTCCCCCTAGAAACACAGAACCACAGATTTGTCAGCAGATGTCGCCATTTTACCAGCATCACTATTTACATCTGAAGGGCTTCATCACAAAATACTTTCTACTTTAATGTGGGTGCCACTTAATGACTCACAATTATTATAACTTTAATTTAACCGTTATTTTCTGTATATTTTAACCACTTTGTTGGATCAGATCTAACAGAGATTTCACTGATTTTCAACCGGTTGTTTTACATCAGAGTGATGAAAGTCAGACATGTGAACACTCCTAATGCACAAAAGCCTGGTTAATGATAGAGCCGTACAAGACAGTATCATCAGCATAAAGACAGACATTGCAACGCTCAGTTGGAAAATTATTATTATTTATGTGTAACAACGAGGCTAAAAATACTGATCATTCTGATTGTGTTGTTTTTGTTGTCATTTCAGCATCGTGCTGTTCTGTGTTTATATTTATTAATCCGTCACTTCATTAGTTTTTAAACATCTTTCCAAAAGACTGCAGCTGAAAGTAAACCAACAGCAGCACATTTACAGAAATGTTGATTAACGTGTGTTGTCCTTATATATATATAAAGAAATGAAAGTACATGCACGGTCCTGTTGTGTCCACTGGGTGGCAGCAAAGGACAAACTGATGTCTCTCTTCACTCGACTGAGTGCTGAGAGACTCTGGTGGATCCAATGAGCCCAACTGGATTCATGTGTGATGATGTTAGTCCCCATAGGAGACATTTCATTGACCTCACTGTATAAAATGACCTTTGGTGACCTCTAGGATAATCACAGCCTTGTGAAACTTTACAGCCACAAACTAGAGACCTAGAGCATTCAGAGGATGGATGGATCAGACTAGAGACCTAGAGCATTCAGAGGATGGATGGATCAAACTAGAGACCTAGAGCATTCAGAGGATGGATGGATCAAACTAGAGACCTAGAGCATTCAGAGGATGGATGGATCAAACTAGAGACCTAGAGCATTCAGAGGATGGATGGATCAAACTAGAGACCTAGAGCATTCAGAGGATGGATGGATCAAACTAGAGACCTAGAGCATTCAGAGGATGGATGGATCAAACTAGAGACCTAGAGCATTCAGAGGATGGATGGATCAAACTAGAGACCTACAGCATTCAGAGGATGGATGGATCAAACTAGAGACCTAGAGCATTCAGAGGATGGATGGATCAAACTAGAGACCTACAGCATTCAGAGGATGGATGGATCAAACTAGAGACCTACAGCATTCAGAGGGGGATTTCTGCTCACCATCCAATCATGTCAAGAGTTTTCGATCCCAAATCACAGCATGTCTTCTTCTCTGGTGTTCCTGAAGGTCTTGGTGTCTTAATGTGGTTTTCTGGAGGATTATTGATCATTCCCCAGTGGTAAAAAAAATGTTTAAGTTTAGCACCAAGTTAGTGAAACAAATGGTATCAACCCAAAAACTGCTGCAACACAATAGAGCATGGGGATGATTCTGATCATCAGTTATAATCCTGTTATCTTCAGATATCTGCTGCTTCAGAACAAACTGTGAACTTCAGCTGATTCTGTTGAATTAGTGCAGAAAAAAGATAAAAAGTGACGTAAACGGGAGATCCGATTTCCTCTCCTGTGTTTACTCTGAGATAAAGACTGCAGGGGCACAGTGTGTGTGTGTGTGTGTGTGTGTGTGTCGTTCACATAGAGTTAATATTTAGTGTCAACAGTGAAATGCATCTCCAATAAGAGAGAAAGAAGGAAGGAGGGCAGCAGACAGAGAGAGAGAGCAGAGAGAGAGGAGACTCATTGATACCGGTGTTACTCTGACTTTAGTCATTTAGATTTCATCATCATCATCATCATCACCATCCATGGCGGTTCTTCCTCTACGGGTGAGAATGTTGCGGCAGGTGTGGAGGTTGAAGAGCGTCGTCATCCTCGTCTGCAGCCCGTTCATCCTGCTGCCGCTCGCCTTCAGCACCACGGTGAGACCAGTTTAACCAGTCTAAATAACCAGTTTGCTGAACACTTGCAGTTTAACCTCTTTTACCTGACGGACCCGGTACTGGAGCTGTGTGTTAAAACACTGCCTTTAGAAACTTCCTAACATCCTGTGGTGGTCTTTCTTTCTGAATAGTTTCTAAAAGACGAGGCCTTAACGCGACTAAAACAACAAGTGGATTTGTCCAAATAAAGTTTGTTTGACAATGATTTCAATATTTTAGTTACAAAATCAACGCAAGAGAAATTGTATTTTAACTTTATAATATTTTGACCGTTTTTATATTGAATGTACATACTTGACTTTGGATTATTTTCTGTTGTCTTATCTATATTGTTATTGATCTTATTTGTTATTATCTAAGTTTTACTTGATCATACATCATTATTATAATAGAACTACTCCTTTTGGAGTCAAAATCATACAATTTAGTTGTTTTTTATTGAGGTCCAGACTGTTTAAAAGTGAGAGCAACAACAACAACAACAACAACAACAACAACAACAACAACAACTTTCATCTATTTAAGGGATATCTTTTTACTTCCTGACACATTAACAGGCTTCATTGTCTCCTTTAACAGCTGTTTAGATTGTTGTCAGGCCATTAAAGAGGCGTTATCAGTCATTATAAGCCCATAGATGTGGGTCAGTAGGGGCCTACTACACCCTATAGTATATTCACATGGTAGATCACTGAAAAAAGGTATAAAAAAAACAAACAACGACCTTGGTAATAATGCAAACACCAGACTTCAACCAGGAGGCCACTACTGGTGCCCCGTGTGAGGCCAAAAGTCAACGTTGATTTATTTGTCACGTAACTTCCGTATTTAAGTTACAGCATTTCTTGAGTTATTTTAACTCAAACCATGATCTTTTCTTAAAGTTAACTGAGCGTCACGAAAAAAAACAGCGAAATTCATGTTTATGTACACAAATCTAATAGATTAAATTGTGCGACTATTTCAAGAACTGTTTTGATTGGACAGATTCTCTCCCGTTAGCAGCTCAGACTCCCAGCAGCCACTGGGGCTCTTTAACGGATCACTTCACCTCATCGTTATTCAGCCTCTCTCTGAGTTCTCACATTGTTCACCACATGCAGCTTCACACGGATTCTCCTAAACGTTTGTTTCATATATAACAAAATACCTCATATACGTCAGTCACGTGTTTCTTTCTATTGAACCATCACTACTCACGCTGATGTTTCAGCTCTTACGTTTGTAGTTTTGTCCGTCGGTTCTGTTGGTTTTGAGAACTTTGACTCACCATGTTCTCAGCTGGATTCTGGAGTCCAGCAGGTGAATGAGTCTAAATCAACACGTCTTCACCTTTCTACAAAAACACCTGTCGTTGTTCTAGTTTTATATGTTATATAACGAGGCTTTGAACACAGATGTGACAATGAGACGGACTGACACCAATCAGAACCTCCTTATACTTTAAAATCCCCTTAAAATGTTGATATTGATATAAAGTATTTAATCTTTTTGATTCGTGTACATCGACACAAAATCCCCTTTTTTTTCGTGACGCTCAGCACGACTTTCAACAAAGTATTTTTTGTGCGTTTTCCTACGAATGTCCGGTCTTTTCAAAATAAAACGACTTAATAAAACTACTTTGTTAGATTTAGGAAATATCGACTTGGTTAGGTTTAGGCAACAAACTACTCAGTTAGGTTTAGGAAAAGATTGAAATTCAGATGGAAACGTGACGACTGTAAGTTGTTGTGGGTCTTAGAATTAATATTAACCTGGAATGTTTTTATCTCTCTGTGTGTGTGTGTGTGTGTGTGTGTGTGTGTGTGTGTAGGAGGCGGCCTGTGCTTATGTCATCGCCCTCATGGCGTTGTACTGGTGCACTGAGGTGCTGCCGCTGGCGGTGACGGCGCTGCTGCCGACCATCCTGTTCCCCGTCCTCGGCATCATGGAGTCTAAAGACGTGAGACTCACACAAACACTCAGAGTACTACAGCTGGTACTACTAACTACTGCAGTATGATACAGTCTGCAGACATACTGTGGATATATCACATTATAGACTTAATATAAAAAGCCTTTAACAACAACAGAGGCTCGTTAAAGGTTGAATACCAGTAAGCAGTAAATATCAGCTGTTGAGACGTATAAAGGAGCTTTACTCACAACAAGCATTACATTATTGAATATAAACTGTGTTGACGTTATTTGTAAATAGTCTCTGTTGTTGTCCAGGTGTGTATGCAGTACCTGAAGGACACCAACATGCTGTTTGTGGGGGGGCTGATGGTGGCCGTCGCCGTGGAGCACTGGAACCTCCACAAACGCATCGCACTCCGAGTTCTGCTGATGGTCGGCGTCCGACCCGCCCTGTGAGTCACATGATCTCCTGCTCTGTACTGCACCAGGATGAACGTTTGAGTTACTAACAGGGGTATAGGACAACATGTACAACATGTATTAAAACAAACGAGTAAGTGTAGAGTGCCTCCAACTTGGTTTTTGGCCGTCTCCAACTTGGTTTTTGGTCGTCACCAACCCGGTCCTGGTCCTGGTCCTGGTCCTGGTTCTGGTTCTGGTCCTGGTCCTGGTTCTGGTCCTGATCCTGGTCCTGGTGTTCTGGTCCTGGTCCTGGTCCTGGTTGTCTGGTCTCGTTTGTTGATGAGGATTGATCTCCTCTTCCTTTGTCTCCAAGGTTGATGCTGGGGTTCATGGGAGTGACGGCCTTCCTGTCCATGTGGATCAGCAACACGGCCACCACCGCCATGATGGTCCCCATCGTCCAGGCCGTCCTGGAACAGCTCCACGGCAACGTAGACCCCGAACCCTCCTCCAAGACCCAGAGAGGGAGTGTGGACGTACACCAGGAACATCAGGAGAAAGTCCTGGAGAACGGTACGACTGATTCACTGTGCTGCCAGGATATTTAAAAGCAGTTGTCATTGGAGATAATCCAGAGTTATGCAGAATCGTCCAATATCAGGGTTCTCGTCTGGTGGTTCGGTTGAGACGTTGAACTTGTCTGGTGGTTCGGTTGAGACGTTGAACTTGTCTGGTGGTTCGGTTGAGACATTAAACTTGTCTGGTGATTGAGTTGAGACGTTGAACTTGTCTGGTGGTTCGGTTGAGATGTTGAACTTGTCTGGTGGTTCGGTTGAGACATTGAACTTGTCTGGTGGTTCGGTTGAGACATTGAACTTGTCTGGTGGTTCGGTTGAGACATTGAACTTGTCTGGTGATTGAGTTGAGACATTGAACTTGTCTGGTGATTGAGTTGAGACGTTGAACTTGTCTGGTGGTTGAGTTGAGACGTTGAACTTGTCTGGTGGTTCGGTTGAGACATTGAACTTGTCTGGTGATTGAGTTGAGACATTGAACTTGTCTGGTGATTGAGTTGAGACGTTGAACTTGTCTGGTGATTGAGTTGAGACGTTGAACTTGTCTGGTGGTTGAGTTGAGACGTTGAACTTGTCTGGTGGTTCGGTTGAGACGTTGAACTTCTGAATGTTTCCTTCCAGGTGTGAACGGGGCAACATTCACACAAGGCAACCCGGAGAAAACCAGCAACCTACCAGACAACCTGTCCTCTGAGCAGGAACTGTTGTCAGGGGATCAGATGGACAGACGGGAGGACGTCAAACCGACACCACAAGACAAACCTCCATCAGACTGCAGCCACAGTGAGACTGGTGAGTCCACAGAGGACATTCAATTCAATTATGTTGGAGAAATTAGTCTTTTAACCCAAACCCTGATCTTTTCCTAAACCTAACCAAGTAGTTCTGTTGCCTAAACCTTTCTGTATAATAATTAGCCACGTGCTTCTGTTTGTTAAATGAAGAGTGTGTATTTTCAGAGCAATGGGCCGTCGCAAAAATGTGTTTGTTCGTTTGTTTTTGGGACAACGGGATGCTGGACAAATGGCCTCTAGGTCCAATCGGAATTTTTCAGACTATTGGGGGTTTCGGATAATCTGAACATTGGTCAGTCTGCCAACAGCTGTCTGCCAACAGCTGTCTGCAGGGAGGATAACATCAATCTAAAAACTGATGCATGATGTGTAAAATGATCAGAACTGGTACTTAGTAGTAAAACATTGATTGAGTCTACAAACTGTCGTTGTTAGTGGTCGTCTCCGTGGAGAAGGCAGCCTGCTGTCAGATGGAGCTGGAGGAGCTGAGCGACGAAGACGAGGAGAGGAGGATGATGAGTAAAGGACTCCTGCTGTGTGTCTGCTACGCCGCCAGCATCGGAGGCACCGCCACTCTGACGGGAACCGGACCCAACCTGGTCCTGATGGGACAGATGAGCGAGTAGGTGCTAACACACAAACACAGACGGAAACACGGAAACACGGAAACACGGAAACACGGACTGATCCACAACAACATAAATGAGCCAGTAACACTCGTTACTTTGACGAGAGAATTAATGTTGTAGTTTGAAGTTAAGAAGTTTAACCAAAGAGTTTAGAAGCAAAGAGACGAAACTCTGGTGTTGTTTTGACAACAGCCGCTACCGTCATTTTGGACTGAACGCGCTTGTTATATTTATAATATTTCATTGTTCAACTTATTTCAGTAGAATCTGACAATAGGATAGAAATAATGTAGTTTTACTTTTGTACGTCTCTTTGTAGGAGGACGTTTTACTGGCGTCCGGTAGTCGCTTTCAGTCCAAAATGGCGGAAGCGTAGCTCTGCTGCTGGGCGCTGATGTTGACATGGAACCAACTATTGACTTTCACTTCTTAGCGATATACGTTCTTTCACTCTTAACATAATCTGTGACTTCCTGTCTCGTAGACTCTTCCCTCAGAACGGCGACGTGATCAATTTTGCGTCCTGGTTTGCGTTCGCCTTCCCCACCATGGTGCTGATGCTGACGCTGGCCTGGTTCTGGCTGCAGTTCCTCTACATCGGCTGCAAGTGAGTCACCAGAACCCCCAAACTAAAGAAGAAACAAACCCGTCCACCTGCACTTTAATTTGCAGATCATTAAAATGTCATTAAAGTTGTGACGTTGACTCGTTGCAGCCTGCGGAGGACGTGGGGTTGCGGCGCGGTGCAGACGGAGAAGGAGCGAGCGGCGTACGAAGTGATCAGAGACGAGCACCGGCGGTTGGGACCGGTGACTTACGGAGAGGTCAGCGTTCTGGCACTCCTCGTCCTCATGGTGGTGCTGTGGTTCACACGAGACCCGCGCTTCATGGACGGCTGGGCGACCCACGTCTTCAACGCCAAGGCTGAGTGAGTACCAACGAACCAGGATACCAGTACATGTTGTGTTTTCGGTTGTCGGTTCGTTCTTGTCATCAGCAGGAAATAATGCTAGAACAATGTTCAATAAGTTTAGATTTAATCGACTCTATTGGATGTGAGACCTGTGAACATGTTTCCTCTGTGTGTTTCTATCTACTCAGTCTGGACTGTAGTTCTTCTCTAACCTAGAATACGTTCCTGTGTTGATGTAAAGTGGAACACAGACTCGGTTCAGGTGAATGAATGAACTCAGAGTGTTGTTGGAGGCAGACCTTGCCTCGGGGCAAACACACAGGAATCAGAAGCGATGAACAAACAGAGGAAACGTGTCCTGGGTACAAACTGTAGACCGAATTCTGTCACCGCATGAACCCAACACACATCAAGTCACCGAGGCCGCCGGCGTTCTCATCTTTCACCTGCTAGGATGAAGAAACACACCTAAACATCTCTCAGCTCTTCACACGTCAAGTTCTGCTGTCAAACATTATATATTTAGATTATTATTCAACCCCAAAAAAAGAAGCAATGCATCCAGATTGCAGAACTTTTGAGTTTCAACCAACAGCAGAATCAGCTGAATTTAATTAACTAATAAAAGATGTTAAACAGATTCCAAACTCAAACTCCAGAGTCAGGGGAAGAAGTCCGCGTAGGTCGGAGGTTAGGGTGGATGGATCAAATAAACCAACGGATCCTCGTACAGCGGTTCGTAGGATATCTACACATGTACAGCAACACGGGTCAGTTTCTGCTCGTTACATACGTACAGGCTTTTCAAAATAAACTTCCATCTTCACAGGAAACTACTTGGTTAAGTTTAGGAAAAATAAAATAACTACAGAAGTGTCGTACAGATCTCTTCTCATGAGATCACGTTGGTACAGCAAACATCTGTACACATCTGGAGACATTTTTCGGTCACTATCCGTCATGGATGTAGCTAGTTAGCTAGTTAGTTAGCTAGTGATGTAAGAAGACGACGCCCCCGTTATCAAAACTCACTAAGGTCAGCTGAGTGTCGCCACAGGAAGGAAGTCATACGTGTTCACATGTCATAGTGACCACATCACTGTTTTGTGGGTCACATGACCAGCGCAGGATGTCATTGATCTGTTTGTCCTGGACGATGTTTTTGTTTTCTGAAAAAAACACAACTTCATTTCTGAGAAGAGACGAAAACAATAACAACCTCTTCAGAGTCAGGAGGTGTTATTGAACTGCAAATTCACCCGACTGGTTTTATTCATTTAGATTCAACAAAACAAACTACAGCATGTAAAAGGTGAAACCTACACAGAGAGAAACTGACTCACGTCAGATCAGTCTGTAAAGATATAATCAATGATTCCTGACAATGATCCTGATATATCTGACTGAAAATCAAACATGTTTACTGGATTCATTTAGAGAGAACGGTTTGTGAAAAATGTCTGAAAAAGTCCAAAAAAGTCCAAAAAATGTCAGAAAAAAATCCAAAGAAATGACCTTAAAAAAGTCTGAAAAATGTATGTCAGAAAAAAGTAAAAAAAAAAAATTAAAAAAAGTAAAAAAAAAATGGCTGAAAATTGTCCAAAAAAAGTCCAGCAAATGTCCGAAGGAAAGGATGAAGAAAAGTCTGATCCTGGTGTCATAGTAAAGTAGAGAACCTGATGAATCCATCGGTACCAACCATGTCAGACTAGCTGGTCATGAAGAGGTTAAATAACGCTCCAAACTGTCATGTCCATGTTCAAAGGGGTCCCTTGACCTCTGACCTCCAGATCAGTGAATGTATGAATCACATGCAGTTTGGGGCAAGTCATAGTCCAGTCAGCACACTGACACACTGACAGCTGTTGTTGCCTGTTGGGCTGCAGTTTGCCATGTTATGATTGGAGCATATTGTTTTATGCTAAATGCAGTACCTGTGAGGGTTTCTGGACAATATCTGTTATTGATCTGTGTTGTTAATTGATTTACAATAATAAATATATACATACATTTACATAAAGCAGCATATTAGTCCACTCCCATGTTGATCAGAGGATTAAATACTGGACTAATCTCCCTTTAAGGTTCATTTAGAACAGATAAAAGTCAGATGTGTCTCCTGGACTGGTTTTAAAGAGGGGTGGGGAGGTAGTGGGGGGGCAGTCACCTTGGACCTGCCGTTTGTGTAAACTGATGATTTCAACATGTTTCCTGATTACGCAGGTTGATGGTTGATAGTGAAGCTCAACTTTTACCTCCAATCCTCCGACTGGAAACCCTGATAGATCAGGACACGACACCGCCGGCTTTAATTCAGATTCTATACTGATGATGCAGAAATAACCGTCACCCCCTTTAATCACCCCTTACACCCGGCAGTAACAGGTACTCTGTTCTCTACCTGCTCAGCATCAAGCAGCAGACCGACTCCGTTAGTCCACCGGCTGGTGAACACAGCGGAGCGTTTAGCAGCTAAAGATACAGATTTATAAATCTGAGTTTGTTTGTATGAAATAGTTTTCGTCCTGTCATGGAGACGTGAGTCAGACTTCATGTGACGAGTTTAAACTTCCTGTCTGTAACTTGTTCAGGTATAACTCATTGCTGGTCGGTGTCTCATGGTCTTTCGTGTGTCTCATGGTCCCTCGTGTGTCTCATGGTCCCTCGTGTGTCTCATGGTCCCTCGTGTGTCTCATGGTCTCTCGTGTGTCTCATGGTCTCTCGTGTGTCTCATGGTCCCTCGTGTGTCTCATGGTCTCTCGTGTGTCTCATGGTCCCTCGTGTGTCTCATGGTCTCTCGTGTGTCTCATGGTCTCTCGTGTGTCTCATGGTCTCTCGTGTGTCTCATGGTCCCTCGTGTGTCTCATGGTCTCTCGTGTGTCTCATGGTCTCTCGTGTGTCTCATGGTCCCTCGTGTGTCTCATGGTCTCTCGTGTGTCTCATGGTCCCTCGTGTGTCTCATGGTCTCTCGTGTGTCTCATGGTCTCTCGTGTGTCTCATGGTCTCTCGTGTGTCTCATGGTCCCTCGTGTGTCTCATGGTCTCTCGTGTGTCTCATGGTCTCTCATGTGTCTCATGGTCCCTCGTGTGTCTCATGGTCCCTCGTGTGTCTCATGGTCCCTCGTGTGTCTCATGGTCTCTCGTGTGTCTCATGGTCCCTCGTGTGTCTCATGGTCTCTCGTGTGTCTCATGGTCCCTCGTGTGTCTCATGGTCCCTCGTGTGTCTCATGGTCTCTCGTGTGTCTCATGGTCTCTCGTGTGTCTCATGGTCTCTCGTGTGTCTCATGGTCCCTCGTGTGTCTCATGGTCTCTCGTGTGTCTCATGGTCTCTCATGTGTCTCATGGTCCCTCGTGTGTCTCATGGTCTCTCGTGTGTCTCATGGTCCCTCGTGTGTCTCATGGTCCCTCGTGTGTCTCATGGTCCCTCGTGTGTCTCATGGTCCCTCGTGTGTCTCATGGTCCCTCGTGTGTCTCATGGTCTCTCGTGTGTCTCATGGTCTCTCGTGTGTCTCATGGTCTCTCGTGTGTCTCATGGTCCCTCGTGTGTCTCATGGTCTCTCGTGTGTCTCATGGTCTCTCATGTGTCTCATGGTCCCTCGTGTGTCTCATGGTCCCTCGTGTGTCTCATGGTCTCTCGTGTGTCTCATGGTCTCTCGTGTGTCTCATGGTCCCTCGTGTGTCTCATGGTCTCTCGTGTGTCTCATGGTCCCTCGTGTGTCTCATGGTCTCTCGTGTGTCTCATGGTCTCTCGTGTGTCTCATGGTCTCTCGTGTGTCTCATGGTCTCTCGTGTGTCTCATGGTCTCTCGTGTGTCTCATGGTCCCTCGTGTGTCTCATGGTCCCTCGTGTGTCTCATGGTCCCTCGTGTGTCTCATGGTCCCTCGTGTGTCTCATGGTCTCTCGTGTGTCTCATGGTCCCTCGTGTGTCTCATGGTCCCTCGTGTGTCTCATGGTCCCTCGTGTGTCTCATGGTCCCTCGTGTGTCTCATGGTCCCTCGTGTGTCTCATGGTCTCTCGTGTGTCTCATGGTCTCTCGTGTGTCTCATGTGTCTCATGGTCCCTCGTGTGTCTCATGGTCCCTCGTGTGTCTCATGGTCCCTCGTGTGTCTCATGGTCCCTCGTGTGTCTCATGGTCCCTCGTGTGTCTCATGGTCTCTCGTGTGTCTCATGGTCTCTCGTGTGTCTCATGTGTCTCATGGTCCCTCGTGTGTCTCATGGTCCCTCGTGTGTCTCATGGTCCCTCGTGTGTCTCATGGTCTCTCGTGTGTCTCATGGTCCCTCGTGTGTCTCATGGTCCCTCGTGTGTCTCATGGTCCCTCGTGTGTCTCATGGTCTCTCGTGTGTCTCATGGTCTCTCGTGTGTCTCATGGTCTCTCGTGTGTCTCATGGTCCCTCGTGTGTCTCATGGTCCCTCGTGTGTCTCATGGTCCCTCGTGTGTCTCATGGTCTCTCGTGTGTCTCATGGTCTCTCGTGTGTCTCATGGTCTCTCGTGTGTCTCATGGTCTCTCGTGTGTCTCATGGTCCCTCGTGTGTCTCATGGTCCCTCGTGTGTCTCATGGTCCCTCGTGTGTCTCATGGTCTCTCGTGTGTCTCATGGTCCCTCGTGTGTCTCATGGTCCCTCGTGTGTCTCATGGTCCCTCGTGTGTCTCATGGTCTCTCGTGTGTCTCATGGTCTCTCGTGTGTCTCATGGTCCCTCGTGTGTCTCATGGTCCCTCGTGTGTCTCATGGTCTCTCGTGTGTCTCATGGTCTCTCGTGTGTCTCATGGTCCCTCGTGTGTCTCATGGTCTCTCGTGTGTCTCATGGTCCCTCGTGTGTCTCATGGTCCCTCGTGTGTCTCATGGTCCCTCGTGTGTCTCATGGTCTCTCGTGTGTCTCATGGTCCCTCGTGTGTCTCATGGTCTCTCGTGTGTCTCATGGTCTCTCGTGTGTCTCATGGTCTCTCGTGTGTCTCATGGTCTCTCGTGTGTCTCATGGTCTCTCGTGTGTCTCATGGTCCCTCGTGTGTCTCATGGTCCCTCGTGTGTCTCATGGTCCCTCGTGTGTCTCATGGTCCCTCGTGTGTCTCATGGTCTCTCGTGTGTCTCATGGTCTCTCGTGTGTCTCATGGTCTCTCGTGTGTCTCATGGTCTCTCGTGTGTCTCATGGTCTCTCGTGTGTCTCATGGTCTCTCGTGTGTCTCATGGTCTCTCGTGTGTCTCATGGTCTCTCGTGTGTCTCATGGTCCCTCGTGTGTCTCATGGTCCCTCGTGTGTCTCATGGTCCCTCGTGTGTCTCATGGTCCCTCGTGTGTCTCATGGTCTCTCGTGTGTCTCATGGTCTCTCGTGTGTCTCATGGTCTCTCGTGTGTCTCATGGTCCCTCGTGTGTCTCATGGTCTCTCGTGTGTCTCATGGTCTCTCGTGTGTCTCATGGTCTCTCGTGTGTCTCATGGTCTCTCGTGTGTCTCATGGTCTCTCGTGTGTCTCATGGTCCCTCGTGTGTCTCATGGTCTCTCGTGTGTCTCATGGTCTCTCGTGTGTCTCATGGTCCCTCGTGTGTCTCATGGTCCCTCGTGTGTCTCATGGTCTCTCGTGTGTCTCATGGTCTCTCGTGTGTCTCATGGTCTCTCGTGTGTCTCATGGTCTCTCGTGTGTCTCATGGTCCCTCGTGTGTCTCATGGTCCCTCGTGTGTCTCATGGTCCCTCGTGTGTCTCATGGTCCCTCGTGTGTCTCATGGTCCCTCGTGTGTCTCATGGTCTCTCGTGTGTCTCATGGTCCCTCGTGTGTCTCATGGTCTCTCGTGTGTCTCATGGTCTTTCGTGTGTCTCATGGTCTTTCGTGTGTCTCATGGTCTCTCGTGTGTCTCATGGTCCCTCGTGTGTCTCATGGTCTCTCGTGTGTCTCATGGTCTCTCGTGTGTCTCATGGTCTCTCGTGTGTCTCATGGTCTCTCGTGTGTCTCATGGTCTCTCGTGTGTCTCATGGTCTCTCGTGTGTCTCATGGTCCCTCGTGTGTCTCATGGTCTCTCGTGTGTCTCATGGTCTCTCGTGTGTCTCATGGTCTCTCGTGTGTCTCATGGTCCCTCGTGTGTCTCATGGTCTCTCGTGTGTCTCATGGTCCCTCGTGTGTCTCATGGTCCCTCGTGTGTCTCATGGTCCCTCGTGTGTCTCATGGTCCCTCGTGTGTCTCATGGTCTCTCGTGTGTCTCATGGTCCCTCGTGTGTCTCATGGTCCCTCGTGTGTCTCATGGTCCCTCGTGTGTCTCATGGTCTCTCGTGTGTCTCATGGTCTCTCGTGTGTCTCATGGTCTCTCGTGTGTCTCATGGTCTCTCGTGTGTCTCATGGTCTCTCGTGTGTCTCATGGTCCCTCGTGTGTCTCATGGTCTCTCGTGTGTCTCATGGTCTCTCGTGTGTCTCATGGTCTCTCGTGTGTCTCATGGTCTCTCGTGTGTCTCATGGTCTCTCGTGTGTCTCATGGTCCCTCGTGTGTCTCATGGTCTCTCGTGTGTCTCATGGTCCCTCGTGTGTCTCATGGTCTCTCGTGTGTCTCATGGTCCCTTGTGTGTCTCATGGTCTCTCGTGTGTCTCATGGTCTCTCGTGTGTCTCATGGTCTCTCGTGTGTCTCATGGTCTCTCGTGTGTCTCATGGTCTCTCGTGTGTCTCATGGTCTCTCGTGTGTCTCATGGTCTCTCGTGTGTCTCATGGTCTCTCGTGTGTCTCATGGTCCCTCGTGTGTCTCATGGTCTCTCGTGTGTCTCATGGTCTCTCGTGTGTCTCATGGTCTCTCGTGTGTCTCATGGTCTCTCGTGTGTCTCATGGTCTCTCGTGTGTCTCATGGTCCCTCGTGTGTCTCATGGTCTCTCGTGTGTCTCATGGTCCCTTGTGTGTCTCATGGTCTCTCGTGTGTCTCATGGTCTCTCGTGTGTCTCATGGTCTCTCGTGTGTCTCATGGTCTCTCGTGTGTCTCATGGTCCCTCGTGTGTCTCATGGTCTCTCGTGTGTCTCATGGTCTCTCGTGTGTCTCATGGTCTCTCGTGTGTCTCATGGTCTCTCGTGTGTCTCATGGTCTCTCGTGTGTCTCATGGTCCCTCGTGTGTCTCATGGTCTCTCGTGTGTCTCATGGTCCCTTGTGTGTCTCATGGTCTCTCGTGTGTCTCATGGTCTCTCGTGTGTCTCATGGTCTCTCGTGTGTCTCATGGTCTCTCGTGTGTCTCATGGTCTCTCGTGTGTCTCATGGTCTCTCGTGTGTCTCATGGTCTCTCGTGTGTCTCATGGTCCCTCGTGTGTCTCATGGTCTCTCGTGTGTCTCATGGTCCCTTGTGTGTCTCATGGTCTCTCGTGTGTCTCATGGTCTCTCGTGTGTCTCATGGTCTCTCGTGTGTCTCATGGTCTCTCGTGTGTCTCATGGTCTCTCGTGTGTCTCATGGTCTCTCGTGTGTCTCATGGTCCCTTGTGTGTCTCATGGTCTCTCGTGTGTCTCATGGTCTCTCGTGTGTCTCATGGTCTCTCGTGTGTCTCATGGTCTCTCGTGTGTCTCATGGTCTCTCGTGTGTCTCATGGTCTCTCGTGTGTCTCCGCTGTTCAGACTCAGACTCCAACACAAACTCCAGTGAAGCACCAAAACCTCTTGGTTGTATCTAGTGAAGCTGTTAAACAGTGTTGGCCGCGGTCGGAGGACGCGGAGGAGACCGGAGCTTTGGTCTCCAGGACCGGAGTCTCTGCTCCTCTGCTCCTCTGCTCTTCTCCTCCTCTGCTCCTCTCCTCCTCTGCTCCTCTGCTCCTCTGCTCTTCTCCTCCTCTGCTCCTCTGCTCCTCTCCTCCTCTGCTCCTCTCCTCCTCTGCTCCTCTGCTCCTCTGCTCCTCTCCTCCGCTCCTCTGCTCCTCTCCTCCTCTGCTCCTCTCCTCCTCTGCTCCTCTGCTCCTCTCCTCCTCTGCTCCTCTGCTCCTCTGCTCCTCTCCTCCGCTCCTCTGCTCCTCTCCTCCTCTGCTCCTCTCCTCCTCTGCTCCTCTGCTCCTCTCCTCCTCTGCTCCTCTCCTCCTCTGCTCCTCTGCTCCTCTGCTCCTCTCCTCCGCTCCTCTGCTCCTCTCCTCCTCTGCTCCTCTCCTCCTCTGCTCCTCTGCTCCTCTGCTCCTCTGCTCCTCTCCTCCTCTGCTCCTCTGCTCCTCTCCTCCTCTGCTCCTCTCCTCCTCTGCTCCTCTGCTCCTCTGCTCCTCTCCTCCTCTGCTCCTCTGCTCCTCTCCTCCTCTGCTCCTCTCCTCCTCTGCTCCTCTGCTCCTCTCCTCCTCTGCTCCTCTCCTCCTCTCCTCCTCTGCTCCTCTGCTCCTCTGCTCCTCTGCCTGCCTTCACTCACACACCGCGCTCCTTCTCTCTCTCTCCACCTCTCCCGTGCATGCTGCTCACTCCACACTGCAGCAGAGTTAGTTTAGCTCTGAGAATATCTAGTGAATGTTCAGTGGACGTTTGTGCAGAAATAACTGCTGCAGCTCCTCCAGACCAACAGAGGTTTCCCGTGTCTGGTGAAGTGACGGGGCTCCGCAGAGAGAAACGTTATCGTCTCCCCCGTTCCCTCCGGCCGCGGTCGGGAGGCCGAGGCGGGAAAAGCCAACACTAGGATCAGCATTGATTCATGGAGAGACCTTGGTCTGGTCAGCTAACATTACTGCCAAGCAGCTGAAATATAGAGTGATATTGTGCTTTTAGCTGACGTGTGTCTCCTCACTGTGTTGAGCGATGCTCCTTCATGTCTATGTAGAGCGAGCACAAGCGCCAGCAACAGGACGCTGACTTTAGTTGACTTAACGGACACAGGTGAAGCTGTTAACAACACATTTAGGATTCTTTCTGTTTGCACGGTGCGTCTTGATTTCTTTGGCATGAATTAAAATGCTTTTAAACATGATATAATATTAATATAAATATATAATATTCTTATAGTTAGTTTAAATCTAATCTAATCCTTCAACGTTGTTTATTCTTAATATATATCAGTTCGGTGTCTGCAGGGGAATCTGTTTTTTTGAATGAAAGGTTTTAAAAAGAGGATCTGAGAATCAGCCAGATCAAACAGCGTGTGGTGAAATGTCCATTCATGAAATGAGCGGCTGGTGTTGCGTCATGTTCTCCGTTACTCCACGCTGACGGAGGTCAGAGGTCGGAGGTCAGAGGAGACGGAGCCGAGAACGATCACACAACGTTCATATAGTGAAACGGGGCGGTTTAGACGGCGAGGGAGAGGAGTCAGTACGCTTCATCAGAAACATGAAACCTGATGAGACGGATGTGTTGAACTGCTGTAACGTAACGGAGAACATGTCTGAGAGGACTGAACACTTAAAGCATCAAACCTCATTCTGGACTTCTGGAGGAAGAACCTGAATCCAACTGGATCATCTCACTCTGTCAGCTGTTTGACTTCATCTGGAGACAATAGACCTGGTTGTTTATAATATTAGTCCTGAGGACGGAGACAGACAGAATAAGAGTCTCTGGACTGATAAGAGAGACGTCTTCATTTCCTTTTTCAGTGTTTTGTTCTGTTTGTTTTAGTGGGATGTGAATTCATGTTGGTTTCTGCTGGATGCTGCAAATAACACATAAATAAACAAAATAAATAAATAGATAAATAAATACATAGATAAATAGATAAATAAATACATAGATAAATAGATAAATAAATACATAGATAAATAGATAAATAAATACATAGATAAATAGATAAATAAATAAATAAATAAATAGATAAATAAATACATAGATAAATAGATAAATAAATAAATAAATACATAAATAAATACATAGATAAATAGATAAATAAATACATAGATAAATAGATAAATAAATAAATAAATAAATAGATAAATAAATAAATAAATAAATTGATAAATAAATAAATAAATACATAAATAAATACATAGATAAATAGATAAATAAATACATAGATAAATAGATAAATAAATACATAGATAAATAGATAAATAAATAAATAAATAAATAGATAAATAAATAAATAAATAAATTGATAAATTGATAAATAAATAAATAAATAAATACATAAATAAATAAATAAATACATAGATAAATAAATAAATGGATGGATGGATGGATGGATGGATGGATGGATGGATGGATGGATAGATACATAGATACATAAATGAATAAATAAATAAATACCTTCTCTCTGTCTGTCTCTGCAGGTTCGTCTCTGACGCCACCGTCGCTCTGTTTGTTGCTGTTCTGTTGTTTGTTCTTCCGTCTGAACCGCCGAGATTCCTCTGTTTCTGGAGGAGCTCTGACTCAGGTAACACACACACACACACACACACACAGGTAACACACACACACACACACACACAGGTAACACACACACACAAACCTTTTATTCATGTTATAATTGAAACATGTTTTTCATCCAATCAGAGTCCCCGGTGTGGCGAGGCCCCGCCCCCGCTCTGCTCACCTGGCAGGTGACTCAGAAGAAGATGCCGTGGAACATCGTGCTGCTGCTGGGAGGCGGCTTCGCCCTCGCCAAAGGCAGCGAGGTCAGTTCTCCGTCTCCAGAGACGGAGAGACGACAGACACACACTTTCATTTAGTTTTCTTCACACTAACATTGTGTGTGTGTGTGTGTGTGTGTGCGTGTGTGTGTGTGTGTGTGTTTGTGTCGTCAGGAGTCCGGTCTGTCCCGCTGGCTCGGCGCTCAGATGACGCCGTTACACTCCATCCCTCCCTGGGCCATCGCCGTCGTCCTCTGCCTCCTCGTCGCCACCTTCACCGAGTGCACCAGCAACGTCGCCACGGCAACACTCTTCCTGCCTATCCTGGCCTCCATGGTAACCGAAATACACACACAGTTTCTATCACAGATTCACTACAAACAACGTTTATATACCGATAAGAAGTGAAAGTCAATAGTTGGTTCCGTTACGACATCAGCAGCGGAGCTACGCCTCCGCCATGTTGGACTGAAAGAGACGACCGGACGCCGGTAAAACGTCCTCCTACAGAGAGACGGACTAAAGTAGAACTACATTATTTCTATTCTATTGTCAGATTCTACTGAAACGTCCTGAGTTGAACAATAAATATTATAAACATTATAAGTGTTTTCAGTCCAAAATGGCAGTTGTTGTCAAAGAAACACCGGAGTTTCGTCTCTTTGTTTCTAAACCCTCTGTTCACACTGTAACATCACGTATCGTCTCCACAGCTCGTACAGTAGGAAGGGAGGGGCGGGGTCGGCTCAAGCTACAACACTTCCTGCAGATTTTTCACATTAAAAGCCCGCCAAGAACAGGAGAGTTTAAGTCCTTTAAGCTTAAATGTGAAACATCTTAACAGGAAGTTTCATTAATCTTGACAGAAGAAACAGTTAAACGAGGAAACTGGAATTAAAATGTGTTAGAAACAGAAACGGAAAAAATAATTTTGCCGTTTGACTTCTGATTTCTTCTTCTGTGGTTTTGCGTTCTGATGTTTATTTCCTGTCTGAACGCCGTCCTCCTCTCTGTGTGTTTCCTGATGCAGTCCCAGTCCATCAGCCTGAACCCTCTGTACGTCATGATCCCCTGCACCCTCAGCGCCTCCTTCGCCTTCATGCTGCCGGTGGCCACGCCCCCCAACGCCATCGTCTTCTCCTCCGGTTTCCTCAAAGTGTCCGACATGGTGAGTCCTGCTCTCGTTAGGATGGACGATATAAACCCTCCCGTGATGATGTCATAGTAACGTCCTCCTCCTCCTCCTCCTTCTCGTCTGCAGGCTAAAGCCGGCGTGGTGATGAACGTCATCGGGGTCAGCTGCATCAGTCTGGCCATCAACAGCTGGGGTTACGCCATCTTCGGCCTGGACTCGTTCCCCTCGTGGGCCAACGCCACGGCGACGCTGTAGGACCGACAACCTGCTGCCTCAGCTCTCCTCTCAGGTTCCAACGCAGGACGTTTGTGTTTATATAGCTGCTGGTTCTGAGCCTCCACAAACATCGTCCAGATGTTCGGACCTCTGACTACTGACGTTAAACTCTGGCTGAACGTCTGTAGCAGGAACATCCTGTTGTTAGCTCCTACTGCTAACTAACGTTAGCTTAAATCTCCAGTTAGAGGCGTACCGTACTATTAGTATTCACATGATACCTCATGGCCAGCAGGAATAAGCACCGGTCTCTAATAGAGGCCTGGTTAACAAGTAACAGGAAACGTTCTCACTTCAACACTAACTCTGTTTTAAACCACTCATTAAAGGAGCAGTACGCAGCGGCAGAACGAGGCGGCGTTCAACGGCAAACGTTCAGTCCCACCCACCGTGTTTTCATCGTGTTTTCACCGTGATTTCACCGTGTTTTCACTGTGATTTCACCGTGATTTCCCCGTGATTTCCCCGTGTTTTCACCGTGATTTTATCGTGATTTCACCGTGATTTCACCGTGTTTTCACCGTGATTTCACCGTGTTTTCACTGTGATTTCCCCGTGATTTCCCCGTGTTTTCACCGTGTTTTCACCGTGTTTTCACCGTGATTTCACCGTGATTTCACTGTGTTTTCACCGTGATTTTATCGTGATTTCACCGGTTTACCTGTTGAATTCTGGCGGGATCAAACGCGTGACCGTGTTCACCAGAAGAGCCCATATGAATGCCCCCCCCCCTCATGTCATATTCACGACCTCGTAAGTGAAGTGTTTCTGAAAGCTCCGAGTTCACGAGTTGTGACGTGTTTGTTGACGTTGTCAGAAATGGCGGAGGCCTTGGAAGTTAACTTTTCGGTACCTAATAAGCTAATATATTGTTAACCACAAAATCCGACTGTGAAACCGATCAGATCGCCGGTGGATATTTGCTAATTAATTCCTGTTTACTTATACTTTGCCGTTTCTTTTCGATCAACGTTAAACTACTATAAGGCGGGTGTTTCAAATTAAAAGCATTCAACCAAGAACGGAGGTATTATGTGCTTAAAGTCACTGGAAGACTTTTAATTTGAAACATACCGTCAATAACCAAAATATATTCAGTTGATAAAACGGAGTTAGTTCGGTGGAAAAATGGACGTTATTCTGAATTTATCAAACATGGAGGAAGTCGAGTTAGTTGATATCAACAGTAAATTAAAATATAATTAAAATATCATAAAATATAATTAGAAAATTAGAAATAAAGGCTTAAATACGCCTAATTCAACGGTTAGTTCCTCCTTAAAACTAGAAACCTTCTCCCCAAACATTTAGAAAAGGTTTATAATAATAGTAATAGTTTCTAAAACTAATAAAATAGACTCTTTTAGTGTTTTCTTTAATCATTATTTGCTCTTTGGTTGGTTGTTGTTTCAGAAACTGAAATTTATCACTTTACTTTTCTGTTCTGAGAGACAACGACAGCTCGTATCCTCGTATCCCTGCAAATTTTAATTATTTTCAGTAATTATAAATTGAAGTGTATGTTTTGTATTGTTTTCTATTTAAACGTGTGAGTTTTATATTCAGTAACATGTTTCTGTACATACCGTAACCTCCAGAGTTTTATATTATCTTGTTGCTAACAGTTTTGTTAATAAAAGTTGATCTTTAAAGAAACGTGTGACAACAGACCTCTGATTGTATAATTAAATACTGTAATACTGTAAGTATATATATATATATGTATATATATATATACGGTAGGAGTCAGACTGGTGGTACTTGTACTTTACTTAAGTATTTCCATTCTCTGCTGCTTTATACTTCTACTTTACTGCATTTCAGAGGGTAACATTGTACGTTTTACTATTTATCTGATAACACTTGTTACTTTCCAAATAAAAATATAAATATGATGCAGTACTATAGTCAGTTGTACATATAGTATGTAAAACTGACTCCACATTGATGAACTACAACATTAAAATGCTCTTACACGTATTTGTTAGAGATAACAGAATAATATAACATTCTATAATATAACACTGAAAGGAGACGTGCTGCATCATGAGTACTTTCACTTTGGATATTTTAAGTACATTTTGTTGATAATACTTGTATATGTGCTTTTACTTAAAGGGCCTGTTAGTAAGAATCCTAAATGTCTTGTTAACAGCTTCACCTGTGTCCGTTAAGTCAACTAAAGTCAGCGTCCTGTTGCTGGCGCTTGTGTTCGCTCTACATAGACATGAAGGAGCATCGCTCAACACAGTGAGGAGACACACGTCAGCTAAAAGCACAATATCACTCTATATTTCAGCTGGGTGATTTATACCTGAACAAGTTACAAACAGGAACTTTAAGTAACATTTTGGATTCAGGACTTAGTAGGAGTATTCATAGACTGTTGTATTTCTACTTCTAGTTAAGTAAAGGATCTAAGTACTTCTTCCACCGCTGTCTTCCACTAATGTTTTACATTGTTTATATTTCAGTATTAATGTTAATTAATGAATCTGTATGTATGGTTATTTAACATAACTTTTATTAATTGTGTGTTTCTTGGCTTTTTTATTTATTTATTTATGTATTTATTTATTCATTCATTTATTTGTATATGTATTTATTAATGTATTTATTTATGCATTTGTTATTTATTTATTTGTATATGTATTTATTTATTTATTTATCTATTTATATATTTATTTATTTGTTTGTTTAATTATTAATTTGTTTATTAATTAATTAATTTATGTATTTTACTATTTATTTATTTATTTGTTTGTTTAATTATTAATTTGTTTATTAATTAATTAATTTATTTATTTTACTATTTATTTATTTGTATATGTATTTATTAATGTATTTATGTATGCATTTGTTATTTATTTATTTGTATATGTATTTATTTGTTTATTATTAATTTATTAATTCATTTGACTGTTTAACATTACGTCATCACTCCCTGTGTAGGTTAAATGTCTCCCTCTAGCGGTCACAAAGGGAACAGCTGATGCCGTAAACCGTCGTAAAATACCGGAAAGATTTACAGAGTAGTGACTTCCGGCAGATATGTCTCCCCGTGTCTGATGAGGCGTTTCCTAAAAACACAGCAGAGCCCCGCAGAGCGGCTCTCTGAGGGATAACTGCTGCTGTTTCAGCTTCACAGCTCACATTATAACCTGGAGACCAGCAGTCTGCTGTCTACGGCAGCTCATCTGTCCTCGTCGTCATGGAAACAGGTTAGTAGATAGAGGAGCTAATGCTAGCTGTTAGCATGGTGAGAGCACCAGACTCCGTTGATAAATGAAGTGATTTAAGCGGTTTGACTTGTTGTGAATATTTAATGGCTGTCTGGAAAAGACTGAACACGTTCTCTGTGCACTAGAGACTCACTTCTACACTTCGGTATTACTTTTAGACGTCTCATTGATATTAAATGTTAATTACAGACTCTTCCGTTGAGTAGCAGCTCCAGTTCCCCTCATCCAGCTGACGAGCAGAGCAGCCTTCAATCACTACTTATCTGGATGGAGTCTGGTGTGTCTGCTCACATGGCTCTACCAGTTACATACAGACCTGACTCAACATGTTAATGAACACATGATGGTTTACATACAGACCTGACTCAACATGTTAATGAACACATGGTGGTTTACATACAGACCTGACTCAACATGTTAATGAACACATGATGGTTTACATACAGACCTGACTCAACATGTTAATGAACACATGATGGTTTACATACAGACCTGACTCAACATGTTAATGAACACATGATGGTTTACATACAGACCTGACTCAACATGTTAATGAACACATGGTGGTTTACATACAGACCTGACTCAACATGTTAATGAACACATGATGGTTTACATACAGACCTGACTCAACATGTTAATGAACACATGGTGGTTTACATACAGACCTGACTCAACATGTTAATGAACACATGGTGGTTTACATACAGACCTGACTCAACATGTTAATGAACACATGGTGGTTTACATACAGACCTGACTCAACATGTTAATGAACACATGATGGTTTACATACAGACCTGACTCAACATGTTAATGAACACATGATGGTTTACATACAGACCTGACTCAACATGTTAATGAACACATGATGGTTTACATACAGACCTGACTCAACATGTTAATGAACACATGATGGTTTACATACAGACCTGACTCAACATGTTAATGAACACATGGTGGTTTACATACAGACCTGACTCAACATGTTAATGAACACATGATGGTTTACATACAGACCTGACTCAACATGTTAATGAACACATGATGGTTTACATACAGACCTGACTCAACATGTTAATGAACACATGATGGTTTACATACAGACCTGACTCAACATGTTAATGAACACATGGTGGTTTACATACAGACCTGACTCAACATGTTAATGAACACATGGTGGTTTACATACAGACCTGACTCAACATGTTAATGAACACATGATGGTTTACATACAGACCTGACTCAACATGTTAATGAACACATGGTGGTTTACATACAGACCTGACTCAATATGTTAATGAACACATGATGGTTTACATACAGACCTGACTCAACATGTTAATGAACACATGGTGGTTTACATACAGACCTGACTCAACATGTTAATGAACACATGGTGGTTTACATACAGACCTGACTCAACATGTTAATGAACACATGATGGTTTACATACAGACCTGACTCAACATGTTAATGAACACATGGTGGTTTACATACAGACCTGACTCAACATGTTAATGAACACATGATGGTTTACATACAGACCTGACTCAACATGTTAATGAACACATGATGGTTTACATACAGACCTGACTCAACATGTTAATGAACACATGGTGGTTTACATACAGACCTGACTCAACATGTTAATGAACACATGGTGGTTTACATACAGACCTGACTCAACATGTTAATGAACACATGATGGTTTACATACAGACCTGACTCAACATGTTAATGAACACATGATGGTTTACATACAGACCTGACTCAACATGTTAATGAACACATGATGGTTTACATACAGACCTGACTCAACATGTTAATGAACACATGATGGTTTACATACAGACCTGACTCAACATGTTAATGAACACATGGTGGTTTACATACAGACCTGACTCAACATGTTAATGAACACATGGTGGTTTACATACAGACCTGACTCAACATGTTAATGAACACATGATGGTTTACATACAGACCTGACTCAACATGTTAATGAACACATGGTGGTTTACATACAGACCTGACTCAACATGTTAATGAACACATGATGGTTTACATACAGACCTGACTCAACATGTTAATGAACACATGGTGGTTTACATACAGACCTGACTCAACATGTTAATGAACACATGATGGTTTACATACAGACCTGACTCAACATGTTAATGAACACATGGTGGTTTACATACAGACCTGACTCAACATGTTAATGAACACATGATGGTTTACATACAGACCTGACTCAACATGTTAATGAACACATGATGGTTTACATACAGACCTGACTCAACATGTTAATGAACACATGGTGGTTTACATACAGACCTGACTCAACATGTTAATGAACACATGATGGTTTACATACAGACCTGACTCAACATGTTAATGAACACATGATGGTTTACATACAGACCTGACTCAACATGTTAATGAACACATGGTGGTTTACATACAGACCTGACTCAACATGTTAATGAACACATGATGGTTTACATACAGACCTGACTCAACATGTTAATGAACACATGATGGTTTACATACAGACCTGACTCAACATGTTAATGAACACATGATGGTTTACATACAGACCTGACTCAACATGTTAATGAACACATGGTGGTTTACATACAGACCTGACTCAACATGTTAATGAACACATGGTGGTTTACATACAGACCTGACTCAACATGTTAATGAACACATGGTGGTTTACATACAGACCTGACTCAACATGTTAATGAACACATGATGGTTTACATACAGACCTGACTCAACATGTTAATGAACACATGATGGTTTACATACAGACCTGACTCAACATGTTAATGAACACATGATGGTTTACATACAGACCTGACTCAACATGTTAATGAACACATGGCTGATATTCAACTAAAGTGCCGTTTAGCTTGTTTGGAGACAGTTCTGTTCAGAACTACAGCAGAAATCATTACACTTAAAGACATCCTTATTTATTAACACAAATGTGTGTTTTGAGCATCACGTAGTCCAGGGGTCAGGGGTCAGGGGTCAGCAACCTTTACTATCAGAAGAGACATTTTAGGCAAAAAATAAATAAATAACAGTCTGGAGCAGTAAAACATGTGGTCATTGTGATGAAGGTAACAGTTTATAATCTAAGTATATAGTATATCAGTCTAATGCAGTGAGGGCCAAAGAGACAATGGACTACGGAGTATTAGGGCCACATTGAGGGAAAACACATCTGAGATTTACACAATAAAGTCAGAATATTATGACTTTATTCTCTTTGTTATTTAAATCTCAGATTTATTTTTTTCCTCAATGTGGCCCTAATACTCCGTCGTACCGTCGTACCATAGACCTACAACAATGATCAATACAAATGAAAATGTAAACTAAAAACAGTTATTCATTTCCACTGAAGGTCATCCTTATTTATGGACAGAAATGTGTGTTTCTGAGCACCTAAACCATTTTATGAACAACCGAGACTGACTCTTCAAATCGGCACACATTCAATTCACCAGTAAACTCAATGAACAGTTAAAGTGACTCCTGACTACCAGCTTCCTGTATTCAGCTGAGAAACAGAGCAGCGTTAAACGGCTGCATGTCTGAATGGAGTCTGGTGCAGCATCTGATTCAGAAGGCTCGTTCTCATGGCTGCGTTCCATGATAGAATAACGTGCACAGTGTTCATTCAGACTGAGTCTCAGTTGTTTATATGAATACATGATGTATTCTATCAGTTTAATGTGACTCATCCTCATTTTAAGAAGGTGAACACACAAATTAATGTTTCCCAACTGAAAATTGTAATAATTTGTCCGAATTGCTTTTTCTAAATCCTCGTCTCCTAAACTGATCTGTACCTCTTCAGACAGAGTCATCCGTTCACCGTCATGTTGTTGTGTGTGTTTTGTGGTCCAGAGGAGCAGGCCAGGAACCGGTTCCAATCGGAGCTGGAGTTCATCCAGTGTTTGGCCAACCCAAACTACCTGAACTGTGAGTGACAGCAGACAACACCTCTAATATTACTACTGTTATATCTATATCTGTTGATTGATCATTACTGACGCCCTCTCAGAGATCAGTTCATTCAAATCAACAATAAACTCTTCACTAATGTTCCTCTTGTTTTCCCTGTTTGTGTTCAGTTTTGGCTCAGAGAGGCTTCCTGAGGGAGAGACCCTTCATCAACTACCTGAAGTACCTGCTGTACTGGAAGGAGCCCGAGTACGCCAAGTTCCTCAAGTAAGACTTCCTGTGTTTATATATAACGCCTTTATCTGGTGGACGGAGCCACGGCCCTGAGAGACGGACTGACGGTCCTGAGAGACGGACTGACGGTACTGAGAGACGGACTAACGGTCCTGAGAGACGGACTAACGGTCCTGAGAGACGGACTAACGGTCCTGAGAGACGGACTGACGGACTGACGGTCCTGAGAGACGGACTGACGGCCCTGAGAGACGGACTAACGGCCCTGAGAGACGGACTAACGGCCCTGAGAGACGGACTAACGGCCCTGAGAGACGGACTAACGGCCCTGAGAGACGGACTAACGGTCCTGAGAGACGGACTAACTGGTTGATGGTTTGTCTCTGAGCAGGAGAAACACAGAGAATAACACCAGAGGGTCACTATAATCTTCCGTCCCATGGTGCTTCAGTGTGTCAGACTGTCTTATCGTCTCAGGCATGTCCTCCCTCAGTGGAGCGTGTAGAGACCTGACTTCCTGTCGCTTGGCGTCCCCCCCTGCAGGTATCCTCACTGCCTGCACATGCTGGAGCTGCTGCAGTACGAGCACTTCAGGAAGGAGCTGGTCAACGCTCAGTGCACCAAGTTCATCGACGAGCAGCAGCTGCTGCACTGGCAGCACTACTCCAGGAAACGCACCCGGCTGCAGCAGGCGCTGGCCGAGCAGCAGCAGCCGCAGCAGCAGGCGCCGCCGCACGGCAACGCCACCGCCAAGTGATGACATCACTAGAGGTGGGAGGAGGACTGTACATAGAAGCGTGTGGATCAGAGCTCGACTGATGACGGATTTATGAGTTGTGTTTTTTACATAAACATTTTGATAGTGATCCTTAGATGTGACCAGAGGGGGACGTTTTACGGTGTAACACTCAACTTGTCAGCGCTCTGTGGAGGACCAACCGTATCACAGAGCCACACCCATCAACAGATATTGATCAATCAGCCCATACACCGGACAGTTCATCAGTCTGGCTCTAGGTTGTGGAGTTCATAAGACAAAGCAGCGTCTGAGAGGGAGACGCCTCGACGTTCTGGACTTCCTGTTTCCAGTTAAAGGTCGGGTTCATCTGCGTTCAACAACAGGTTGTTTTTCAAATGTTAACGTCCACTCAGCCGTCAGCAGACAGCTGGGCTGGAGGTTAGCACAGGAAGCTGATCAATAAGGTTCTGAATAATGTGAACGCCAGCACTAGCTGAGTCAACGCTAGCTGTGATACGTTTGGAACCAACAGAGAGAAGAGCGGTTGTGTGTTTACTCCGTGTTCTGTGTGGTCATAATGGTTTTATGAATGGAGTCTGGTGGCTTTGAAGACAGCGATAAAACGTCTTCAGTTTCCCGTCAGACGGCTGCTTTACCTCGCCGTCAGACGGCCCTTTCTGACGGGGAACCGACGCCGTTGAACATTAACAGACTGCAGTTAGAAAATGAGTTCCTGGTTGCTGAACAGACATCAACCTAAATACAGTGAATACTTGACAGATTCATTGTATTTACACTTCTTCCTCTTTCCTATCTCTACTTTGCCTTTATTTTTAATAAAATATTTAATATTTGAATATGTTTTATATTTCATTGATTTACTGTTGGGGGGGTCAACAGCAGCTCTTCACGTAAGTATTTAAACAAATTAATCTGTACCACTTTAAAATAATCTTTTCCACAGTATTTGGCGTTATTATGTCATTTTCTTTTACCCAATCTCTATATCTAAAATTAAAATAAAGAATGAGAATAGTCCAATGTGTTGAGAAAACACTGTAGTCTGTATTTCTACAGAATACTAAATGAATACAGATTTCTAGAATATTTAAGATGTTTATTAATGTGTTTGTTGATTAATTACAAATATGTATTTATTTGTATGCTCAATTATTATTTATGTATTAATTTTAACCTTTTATTTATTCATTCAATTATTTATTTAGTTCAGCATTTATGTATGTATTTATTTATTGACGAATTTTGTCTGCAGATTTGATTTTATTATATTCCAAAATCCCTTCTCCAGTAGGAATAATGATTTAATTTAAACAACCAATTAAATATTCTTTTTTTATAATTTAATAATTCTTGTGAAACTTTATATTTAATCATCCTGTTTAATTTTCCCTTTTATTTATTTATTTTTGCTTTTATTTTTTTATGATTTTTTTTATAATATTTTTTATATTTTTATATTTATTTTTAATGTATGTATTCCAAAATACCTGCTCCAGTAGGAATAATTATTTGATTTAAACATTAGTTTTATAACCTAATTTCATAATTTCATAATTTTTGTGCAACTTTATTTTTAATCATCCTGTTCATTTTTACATCATTTTTTTATATTGCTATATTTATTTTTAATAGATAGAAAGATAGATAGATAGTAACTTTATTGATCCCGATGGCATCACAGTTCCATAGTAATTATTTTTTTTAAATTCTTGTGCAGCTTTATTTTGTACTCATTTACATTTTGAATCGATGTCGCTTTTATTCTGAAGGATATCCGTGCTGCCGGAAGTTGACTTTGTCACCGGAACAGTCTGGACCTGGGAGCCATCCTCCTCACTACACCCCGTCGTTGAGTTAAAGCGGTAACGGTGATATGACGTGAATCGCATCCTTTCGAAAAATGTGTCCTGAGCTAGCGGTTAGCTAATAGTTCCGTTTGTTTGATTTCCGCAGTGAACGGTCGGTACACCGGAACAGATAAAAACTGAAGACAACTCCGGTAACTCTTAACTTATTGATTATCGCTGATTAATTCAAGTATTTTGTGTAAAAGTCGATTTTTAATGTAACTACGTAGCAAGCTAACTAGCTACGTCAGCTATTGCGTCAGTTTGTTGTTGGTCTCCCTGCGCATGCGCAGTTGTGACCTCAGAGCTCAGCTGTTCACCTCAGTGATGATTAATCAAACTAGTAAGTTTATTGACTTATTAATAAGATTAATTCAACATTTAGATGACTTTTTGTTTGAGAATTAATACTTTAAGGTTAGGTTGTCCTTTAACACTAAAAAGCACCCTGTTAACTAGTTTATATAGTGTTAGTTTGATGATGTAACAGTGAGAAGTCCAGTTAACATGCTCATTAAATGAGCAGGTTGAGCAGGTCAGAGTCCAGAAACACTCTGGAAGGGTCCATCATATAGATACTGTCTG
>JAUPFX010000018.1:30284204-30309204 GCA_036937225.1 Sebastes paucispinis
GGGGAACCACCAAACTGCTCTCAACTATCATTTAAGAGCCAGAAAACACTGGTTTTATGAAGCTCATCATGTTGAAACGGTCAGAGATGTTATATTTAGTTGTCTTCGGTCTGTTGTCCAACCTGCAGATCACCTCAGGGATGATGAAGCTGGTGGTCCGTCGGTCCACCACTTTGGTCCAGACTGAAATATCTCTACAGTTATTGGATGGATTAGCACAAACTTTGGTACACCCATTGCTGTTCCTCTCAGGATGAACTGTAAGAACTCTGCTGATCCTCTGACTTTTCCTCTAGCGCCACCAGGAGGTTGACTTCTGTGACTTCAGTGAAACATCTCAACAACTCTTGGATGGATTGTGATGAGATGTGGATCATAATAACTCTGTTGACGTTTCCTCTATAGCGCCATCATCTGGTCAACATGTTCACGTGTCCAATACTTTGATTTATGACTAAAGACATTCCTCAGCCTCACACGGACTCTGTGTTTACCGCTAATTAACATGCTAACACGCTAATCTGAGATGGTGAGCATGGTGAGGCTTAAACATTCATGTTCAACAGTTTTGATCAGCATTCAGCTCAAAGCACCGCCGTGCCTGATTAGAGCTCAACAGAGCAGCTAGTGAGGCTGCAGACTCTCCAGGGGGTTTACTGCGTAGCTATGGAGGCTTCGCTCGGAGCTGCTGCCACATCTCAACAGAAATATAACGCGGCTACGGCGACAACATGGGGACCGCAAGCACTGTGATCGTCCTCACATCGTCCTCACACCGTCCTCACCGTCCTCACACCGTCCTCACACCGTCCTCACACCGTCCACACATCGTCCTCACACCGTCCTCACACCGTCCTCACACCGTCCTCACACCGTCCACACATCGTCCTCACATCGTCCTCACATCGTCCACACATCGTCCTCACAGAGCTGCTAAATCAAATGTCTAGTTTCTTTTGAGTGTTTGAGTGTAACAGTCTGAGCAGCAGATGTGTGATTAATCATTTCTCTCCACGTTAAACATGAATGAGGCCGACGACACACAGAGAGAGAGCTGAAGTCAACTACAGACTTTAATCCAGATATTAACAACACGTCAAAATACACCAAAAACAAAAAGAGGTCTGACATCACAGACTGACCTGAGCTGAAAAACAACAACAACAACAACAACAACAACAGCAACAGCAACAACAACAACACATGAAGCGGGAACGTCCGGCGTGTTGCTCTCGGAGACAGTCGTTCATTGACTCTCATTAATTCTGTTCCAGGACTGATTCGCTGAAGCTCCGTCTTTACTAACACCAGAGAGAATATACAGCGGAGTCAGCAGCCCGTTAACGCTCCACCGAGCGGGTCAGAGCCGACGTCACGGGGTCAAAGGTCATCTCTCAGAGCTGCGTGTTAACATCAGAATGATTTGATGTGGACAGAAGTTAACCTTTATCTAATGTGTCTGCTACTGAGCCTGTTAAAACAATAAAATATGAATTAAAAATAAGAATTTGTGCCCTCAAAAATAATGTCCCTTTCTTCTGGAGGAAAAAATAAAAAGTAGTGCTAAAATGATTAATGTGCTAATAATTAAAGTTATTTATCCCCTGAAGAGCTTCTAAAACGTTTTCTCTGTTTTATATCTCAGTAAACTGAACGTCTTTGGCTTTTAGACTGAAACTAAACATCTGAAGACGTCGCTTTGGGCTCTCGGACCACTCGTTTTTGTTATTTTATTTTATATAAAAGATTAAGAATATCATTTTCCATGTCCCAAATCCATAATACTAATCCTATACAGTTCATAGCACATACTCATATTTATAGTTTACTTTTTAACAGGTAATATACAAAAGAAATCAACATACTTTACAGGAGATGATTCAAAACGTGCAACGACAGACTTCACAAAGTGACGGCAAAATGTCCTCAGATTTCGTTCTTGTTTTATTTCAGCACCACCTTCAGTTTGACAACATGCAGAGAATGAGAGCAGTATGAATCTGGGACAACAACCAAAACCACGTATAGTCACATATTATAAAATAAAGCTGAGAGTGTTGGGAGATAATGAGTAATGAGTAATTGAAGGGTTAAATGACTAGATTAAGAAAACAAAACAACCTCATGTGAGTTATTTATTAGTGATTTAAGGGCAGTTTATTTTAATAAAGATCCTTTTATCAGACTCCACACTGTTCTTATTTCTGCTCTTTTTTTACAAACTATACTTAAAGACTCCGTTCTTTCCATGCTTCCCATTCATTGTCTACTAGTGATGCACCGATACCACTTTATCCAGACCGAGTACAAGTACTTCCATCTGGGTACTCGCCGATACCGAGTACCGATACGAGTACTTCTCTGTGCCTAAAGACCCTCGTTAACAGCCAGCTGGAGGGTGTGAGCGACACACGGCAGGCTAGGGAGTCCCGCATACGAGGCGGTGCGCCGCCACCTGCTCTAGGTCGGCTTGGAAAGACTCGGGGGAGGGGGGGATACCCGATACTGATATCGGTATCGGTGCACCCTATTATCTGTGTAAGCAGCCGTGCAATGCATGATGGTAGCGTGGTGGCATGATTCGAGAGACGGAGCGTCACGTCGCCCGCTCCTCATTTGCATAAAGTTGAGGTCTCGGCTACTTTATGTAAATCAAGGGGCGTTCTCATTAAATGTTTTCAGAAACATTTCGGTGAACTATTTAATAAGAGAAGAAAACGAGCCTCATGTTGGTTCTGGTTTGAGAGCTGGGAGCAGCGGCCCACGGAGGGAAAGTGTTCGTCCAATCAGGTGTTTACTAGCAGCCCATCAAGCGTCCAATGCTGGGAAGCGAGGAGATTCCTCGTACCATCATATGAGCCGGTCTGCCGTAGTGCTGGGGATTAAATACTTTCTTGGTATCGAAAGAAATGTGTCTGAAGAACCAAATATCCAAAACTGTAAATTAACGAAATCTGGCATCAAATGTCACAAATTAAATATTTACTTAATTATTCTTTGATCAAATAGTTCCTGATGTAAATAAAGATTATTTTACTCAGAAGTACGTCTGCTTGTTCGTATTGTTTTGGGATCATGAAGTTCGTTTTCATCCAAATTTCATTTTCAAATTTGCTGTAAATTTGAAAAAAGTTGAAATATCGCAAAAAAAAGTTGCTGTGTGATTCTGTGTCTCAATCGGGATACTTCTGGTAGTAAACTGCCACGAACACTACGGTATGTACTGATTTGCGTAGAGTGTGAATGTTGTCGGGATAGTGTCGTCTCGGTAGATCAGCTGGTGATAGTCGGCCACGGGCATCACGCCGTATCGGCAGTATTCAGACGGATGAATGAACCCAACACTAGCTTCTCTCCGACAACAGTACAGCGGTACCTAGTGATGAAAACAACCACATGTATGACCTCAATCTAGAGTTCGGGTTTCGTCCTTTTCAATTGCAACCGCTGCAACTTCCTCATTCGCCGCAAGGAGGGTGAAAAGAGATGTCACGCGTCATCATCGCGTCATAGTCTGCACTCGCCGAAATTGAGCCAATGGCAACGCACGACCGCAGCATATCATACTAATATTCACACAACAGGAGTGGATGGTAACGTGCATTTATTTGCATTTTGTTTTGATGATTTATCTGGAAATTTGTTTAAAATTTGCCCTAAATTTGGATGGAAACTTGACTGGTATGGAAACCCGGGTATTCCAGAGCACTAGTATTAACCATACCCAGCACATCCTGCACTGTCTGAAGTCTTCTCTAAAGAGAGAGCAGTAGAAGCTTCTAGAAGATGACCCGTGAAGACTTGGACTCGTTCTCTATGTGCACCACCCGTTCGATCTTCTCAGCCGCCTCGTGGTCGTCCTCTCCCACACCCTCTTTTTTCAGGATCTTCAGCGGCCACCAGAGGGATCCACCCCGGTGGTCCCGGCGGACGGTGTGCTCCGCCGGCCAGCAGCAGGGGGCGCCCTTATCCCCCGTCAGGAAGTAGAGGAGGGCGTTGAGCCAGGCGTTGCAGGACGCCAGCGGCCGGGTGACCTTGTAGCAGATGGAGACGGTCTTCATGACGTTGCAGCTGCCGAGCTGCCCCCGCCGCAGGAGCAGGAACAGCGTCCGGGTCACGTGGAAGGGCAGGAAGCAGAGCGCGAACAGCAGCGTGATGGTCACGATGGTCTTGATGGATTTCCGTCGCCGCCGGATGTAGTGCGAGTACTGCGATCCGGAAATGGAGACGGAGGTTCTCTCCCGGTCTCTCGCTCCCTCTATCGCTCCGTCTCCCACGGGACCGTCCTCGCCGCCCTCTACGGAGCTGGGAGGGGAGCGCAGCGTCTGAAATATCGTCCTGACCACCTGAGAGTAGCACCAGGCGATGATGACGAAGGGCACGAAGAAGCCTAGCAGGTGGAGGACGATTCCGTACGGGACGTAGTCGGCAAACTCCTTATCGATGGCGTCGTCCCAGCAGTTCATGTATCCCCCCTCGTCCTCCGACGGAGATCCAGTACTGTTCCTGCCTTCCGTCGCCCCTCCGGGTCCGATAACACTGCCGCCGCCGCCACCTCCTCTCCTGACGTATCCCGTCTGGGCGAACCTGAAGATGGGGCAGGTGAGGATGAAGACCACCACCCACACTAGTGCACAGGTCCCCTTCACCACCCGCTTGCTCTCCAGAGTGATGGTCCTCATCGGATGGCAGATCCCCAGGTACCTGAGGACGGACAGCCAGAGGTGAGTTCAAATCCATCGCATGAATCTCATTCTGTATTCAGTTTAAAAAGTCTAAACACTTGATGACGTAAAGAGACTCTCAGTTGACAGTTGTTAAAGAAGTTCCAAACTACAGAAACAGCTCTGTGAGCAACTAACACCGGTGTCCTAGAAACAACGATTGCGAATGATTAAATCAGAATTATCAGCTAAGAGCACCCGTGATAGCGTTACTTCCCAGTGGGCTGCAGTGTTTCTGGCGTGTTTCTGGCATGTTTCTGGCGTGTTTCTGGGCGTCCTACCTGTGCACGGAGATGCAGGTGAGGAAGAAGATGGAGCAGTAGAGGTTGAAGTAGAACAGGAAGCGGACGAGTCGGCACATGAAGTCGCCGAACACCCAGCTGTCCCTCAGCACGTAGCTCGCCACCAGGAAGGGCAGCGACAGACCGTACATCAGGTCGGTGGTGGCCAGGTTCACCATGTAGATCAGCGAAGTGTTCCAGCGCCGCCCGCCGCCACTGCTGCCGCCGCCGCCGCCGCAGCAGCCGCTGTTGTGGCGGCAGGAGCGCAGCAGCACCACCGAGTTGAGGGTGAGGCTGAAGACGAAGGTCAGCGAGTAGCAGACGGGCAGGAACACGTACTTGTAGGATTCGTCGATGCTGCAGGATGACGGAGGGAAGGACGAGGTGTCGGAGATGTTGGGATGGTTGCTCGCTGCCGCCGCCGCCGCCGCCACCGCCACCAAACCGATGTCTGGAGTGACGTTGGAGATTTGGCTCAATCCCATGATGAACCTCTGAAGGCTATTTGTGGATCGGTTCAGGTTCCTCCGGCGTCATCTCCTCCACCGGACTCAGGTCTTCTCACTCGCTGAGGTTTCCTTCATTTGTCCTTCCTCAGATCGATCGATGTCTTTATCCGTCCGTCTAATCTCCGGACCGAGCCATGTCTCAGGACTCTGTGGGACAAAGAGGGGACAGAAAACACACAGTCATTAGTCTGGAAAACCTTGTTCTCAGTGTACCGCCGGCGTTTTGCTGATGAAGACTATGTTTCGCTCAATTAGCCCCTCAATCATTAACGAAGCCTTCCGGAAACCTCTCATTCATTCATGTATCCGTTCTGGACGGCAGGTCGGTGGTCTCGTTCCGTTCAGGGTTAAAGTCAAACCTGTGTTTTAGTAACAACGCTGTTAGATAATGTCCCAGCTGGTGCAGGCTGTGTTGACATGTATTCAACAAGCCTGAACAGAACTGAGGCTCTTACATGGTGTAAAAGATATATGTATCTTATTAATGCAACTTTACAGTAGAAATTAACAAGACTGTTCAGAATCAGATTCATATGTGGACACGTATAAAGACATAAAGAACACATTATTTCAGTTAGGAAGTAGGAAATAGACATTTACATTGAGGGGGGTTTTGAGGGAATCCATCGGTATTGACCGGGTCAGACTAGCTGGTCATGAAGGAGGTTAAATAACGCTTTGAACTGTCATGTCCATTTTCAAAGGGGTCCCTTGACCTCTGACCTCCAGATATGTGAATGTGTGAGGGCCTTTTTTCCGAAAAAATGTCCAAAAAATACCTGAAAAAAAGTCTGAAAATTGTCAGAAAAAACGTCAGAAAAAATTCCAAAAAATGTCTAAAAAATGTAAAAAATAAAAAAAAGACTAATTTTAAAAAATGTTAATAAAACAAAAAGTTGAGGAAGACCTGTCATGTCCATGTTCAAAGGGGTCCCTTGACCTCTGACCTCCAGATCAGTGAATGTAAATGGGTTCTATAGGTACCCACGAGTCTCCTGCAGCCCAACAGGCACTGTTGTTGCCTGTTATGATTGGAGCATATTGTTTTATGCTAAATGCAGTACCTGTGAGGGTTTCTGGATCAATATCTGCCATTGATTATTGTTGTTAATTGATTTATAATAATTAATATATACATACATTTACATAAAGCAGCATATTAGTCCACTCCCATGTTGATAAGAGGATTAAATACTGGACAAATCTCCTTTAAGGTTCATTTAGATCAGATAAAACAGCCGTAGTTTAATATATAAATTATTATCATGAGAACAACCGAGAGTCTAATCTGTGCATTTATTTGCATTTCCTATTATCCACATAAGCACACAATAATAATATCATGTTTATGGGACTTCTCTCTGTAGATGAATCATTTAATCTATAAAACACAGTCACTCGTTACCACAGTCTGCATGAAGATATCCAGTTTACTGATATCCAGTTTACTGTCAGAGAGAAGAAGCAGATCCTCCGACTGGAGAAGCCGTGAACTCAAACTAAGACTCTCAGTTATAGTTGATTTCCCTTCTATTCTCCGTACGTCAGCAGACCTCAGTAGTTCATCTCAACATGTAAACCAGTCCAGTTAAACCAGTTTGACGCATTTGAACAGTAAAGGCTCAATCTGGATTAGAAGCAGGTGCCAGAACCTGAATGGGATCTGGATCAGAACCTACCGTCAGCCGTCCCGGTCGTCCTCTCTGGTCTCAGTCCTCGGGTCTCGGGTCTCGGGTCTCAGTCCTCGGTCCTCGGTGGCGTTGTGGATCAAAAGCTGTCTGTGTTTTCGGGGCCTCAGGGTCTCTCAGGGTTTCTCTCCTCTGACCTTCAGCTTCTCTGTAAATAATTGATCAGCGTTCATTCAGTCAGAACTGCAGGAATGAAACCCAATACAGGACTGCAGAGGAGGAAGAGGAGGAGGAGGAGGAAGAGGAGGAGGAGGAAGAGGAGGAGGAGGAAGAGGAGGAGGAGGCGCTCACAATGAGAGCTGGGGGCTTTTAATAGGACACACCGGCTCTCACTGAGGATCAACTAATTACAACACAGAGTTCAAGGCTCCGACAGCTTTTATATTTAGATTTCACATTAACCTCCTTTATATTCTCTATTATATATAGAGTATATATATTATATCACTCTATTGTATATAGAGTATATATATTATATCACTCTATTGTATATAGAGTATATATATTATATTCTCTATTATATATAGAGTATATATATTATATCACTCTATTGTATATAGAGTATATATATTATATTCTCTATTATATATAGAGTATATATATTATATCACTCTATTATATATAGAGTGATATAATATATTCTCTATTATATATAGAGTATATATATTATATCACTCTATTGTATATAGAGTATATATATTATATTCTCTATTATATATAGAGTATATATATTATATCACTCTATTGTATATAGAGTATATATATTATATTCTCTATTATATATAGAGTATATATATTATATCACTCTATTTTATATAGAGTATATATATTATATTCTCTATTATATATAGAGTATATATATTATATCACTATTGTATATAGAGTATATATATATTATATTCTCTATTATATATAGAGTATATATATTATATCACTCTATTGTATATAGAGTATATATATTATATCACTCTATTATATATAGAGTATATATATTATATCACTCTATTATATATAGAGTATATATATTATATCACTCTATTATATATAGAGTATATATATTATATCACTCTATTGTATATAGAGTATATATATTATATCACTCTATTATATATAGAGTATATATATTATATCACTCTATTATATATAGAGTATATATATTATATCACTCTATTGTATATAGAGTATATATATTATATCACTCTATTATATATAGAGTATATATATTATATCACTCTATTATATATAGAGTATATACATTATATCACTCGCTGTCATTGTGTTTAACCCTCTGAGACCCACAATACAGCCTTTTTAAGGGGGTTACAGTTGGTCTTTAGGGTGGTTCAGGGGGTCCTTAGGGGGTCTATAGGGGGTCTTTAGGGGGTTACATTTGGTCTTTAGGGGGTTACAGGGGTCTTTAGGGGGTCTATAGGGGGTCTTTAGGGGGTTACAGTTGGTCTTTAGGGGGTTACAGGGGTTCTTTAAGGGGTCTATAAGGGGTCTTTAGGGGGTTACAGTTGGTCTTTAGGGGGTTACAGTTGGTCTTTAGGGGGGTTCAGTTGGTCTTTAGGGGGTTACAGGGGTCTTAAAGGGGTTACAGTTGGTCTTTAGGGGGGTTCAGTAGGTCTTTAGGGGGTTACAGGGGTCTTAAAGGGGTTACAGTTGGTCTTTAGGGGGTCACAGGGGGTCTTTAGGGTTTTTTTAGGGGTTACAGTTGGTCTTTAGGGGGTTACAGTTGGTCTTTAGGGGGTCTTTAGGGGGTTACAGTTGGTCTTTAGGGGGTTACAGTTGGTCTTTAAGGGGTTACAGGGGGTCTTTAGGGGGTCTTTAGGGGGTTACAGTTGGTCTTTAGGGGTTACATTGGGTCTTTAGGGGGTCTATAGGGGGTCTTTAGGGGGTTACAGTTGGTCTTTAGGGGGTTACATTGGGTCTTTAGGGGGTCTATAGGGGGTCTTTAGGGGGTTACAGTTGGTCTTTAGGGGATTACAGTTGGTCTTTATGGGGTTACAGGGGGTCTTTAGGGGGTTACAATTGGTCTTTAGGGGGTTACAGGGGATCTGTAGGGGGTCCAGGGGATCTATAGGAGGTCTTTAGGGGGTATATAAGGGGGGGATAGCAGGTCAACGGTAGATGTCACATAGAAGTGGTGTAAATCATCTGAACATCATCACAGATGAACCCAGTTGGGCTCGTTGGATCCAGCAGAGTCTCAGCTCTACAGTCAGACCCAGTTTATGAATTCAACACCGTTTATGAACCCCAGGATGCAGAAACATTCAGATACACCATTTAGAATAGGAGGCAATAACACATTTATACTGCATGGGACATACCAGTTTGTCCTGCCAGAATGAAGCCTGATTGAGCGTTATTTGTTAGTCTAGTCTGACCTGGCTGGTACCGATGGATTCTTTTGATTCTTTAGTTTCATATGAGCTTTAAACCTGAACCCGCTGCAGCCTCTGACAGACGGTAGAGTCGGTCTGGATCGTGGGTCTCAGAGGGATATTAAATGTCCTGCTCACTAACATCAGCTTTGACTAAATAATCCTGAACTCAGGACACATTTAAAACACAGAATGTTTCTGATATGAAACCAGAAAGTCACAGGTTATACTGTAGTTCATAAAGATTATACTGTTTACTTAATTAATACATCTTGTTTTTTACTCTATCCTCTGCTGCTGGAACGCTGTGGGACTAATACAAGATTATCTCAACATAGTTTCTATTTGTAATCAATATCTAATCAATAACAGCTGTGGTAATAAATCACTCACCTCCTCCTCCTCTCGCTGCCTCTCCTTATCTGAGGCTTTAATTAGACAGCAAAGTGAGTCCATCCTCAGCTCCTCCTCCTCCTCCTCCTCCTCCTCTACCTCCATCCTCTTCATCATCTTCATCCTCTTCTTCCTCAGCTCTGATTCATACGGTAAATACTCGGCGTGGCCGTGAACACACAGTCAGAGAGCTGCATGACAAAGCTCCTCCGGTGTGTTTGAACGTGATGGAGTCAGAGTGTGATCAAACACGGAGACACAATGGAGGTGAAGCCGGCAGCAGAGGAATGAATAAATACAGACGACGTGGAGTCACTGACATTTACTACACATCAAATACCTGCTGAGGAAGAAATAACAGAGGTCAAGGGACCCCTTTGAACATGGACATGACAGTTCAGAGCGTTATTAACCTCCTTCATGACCAGCTAGTCTGACCTGGTTGGTACCGATGAATCCCCCCAAAAACCCCCTCAATGTCCATTTCCTACCTCCTAAATCAAATAATGTGTTCTTTATGTCTTTATACGTGTCCGCATTTTACTTATTATATATATTATATAAGTACAGACGTAGGCAAAGTTGTTGGTAACGTTCCGTTAAAGAAAGAAAAACCCACAATGGTCGCTGAAATAACTTGAAACTGACAAAAGTAATAATAAATAAAAATTTACTGAAAATGAACTAATGAAAATCAGATATTGTTTTTGAATTATGGTTCAGCAGAATCATTTAAAAAAACAAACTAATGAAACTGGCCTGGACAAAAATGATGGTACCCTTAACTTAATATTTTGTTGCACAACCTTTTGAGGCAATCACTGCAATCAAGTGATTTCTGTAACTCTCAATGAGACTTCTGCACCTGTCGACAGGTATGTTGGCCCACTCCTCGTGAGCAAACTGCTCCAGCTGTCTCAGGTTTGAAGGGTGCCTTCTCCAGACTGCATGTTTCAGCTCCTTCCACAGATGTTCAATAGGATTTAGATCAGGGCTCATAGAAGGCCACTTCAGAATAGTCCAATGTTTAGTTCTTAGCCATTCTTGGGTGTTTTTAGCTGTGTTTTGGGTCATTATCCTGTTTGAGGACCCATGACCTGCGACTGAGACCAAGCTTTCTGACACTGGGCAGCACATTTCGCTCCAGAATGCCTTGATAGTCTTGAGATTTCATTGCACCCTGCACAGATTCAAGACACCCTGTGCCAGATGCAACAAAGCAGCCCCATAACATAACCGAGCCTCCTCCATGTTTCACATTAGGTACAGTGTTCTTTTCTTTGGATGCTTCATTTTTGCGTCTGTGAACATAGAGCTGATGTGACTTGCCAAAAAGCTCCAGTTTTGCCTCATCTGTCCAAAGGACATTCTCCCAGAAGCTTTGTGGCTTGTCAATATGCATTTTGGAAAATTCCAGTCTCGCTTTTTTATGATTTGGTGTCATCCTCGGTCGTCTTCCATTAAGTCCACTTTGGCTCAAACAGTGACGGATGGTGTGATCTGACACTGATGTACCTTGACCTTGGAGTTCACCTCTAATCTCTTTGGAAGTTGTTCTGGGCTCTTTGGTTACCATTCGTATTATCCGTCTCTTCAATATGTCATCAATTTTCCTCTTGCGGCCACGTCCAGGGAGGTTGGCTACAGTCCCATGGACCTTAAACTTCTGAATAATATGTGCAGCTGTAGTCACAGGAACATCAAGCTGCTTGGAGATGGTCTTATAGCCTTTACCTTTAACATGAAGGTCTATAATGTTCTTTCTGATCTCCTGAGACAACTCTCTCCTTAGCTTTCTGTGGTCCATGTTCAGTGTGGTACACACCATGATACCAAACAGCACAGTGACTACTTTTCACCCTTTAAATAGGCAGACTGACTGATTACAAGTTTGAAGATACCTGTGATGCTATTTACAGGACACACCTTAGTTTAATATGTCCCTATGGTCACATTATTTTACATCTTTTCTAGCGGTACCATCATTTTTGTCCAGGCCAGTTTCATTAGTTTGTTTTTTAAAATGATTCTGTTGAACCACAATTCAAAAACAATATCTGATTTTCATTAGTTCATTTTCAGTAAATTTTTATTTATTATTACTTTTGTCAGTTTCAAGTTATTTCAGTGACCATTGTGGGTTTTTCTCTCTTTAACGGAACGTTACCAACAACTTTGCCTACGTCTGTATATATATAATATATATTATATATATAAGAAGCACTTTGTAACGTTTGTTTTGAGTTGTACTATATAATATATTTAAACAAAAGTTCCTCATCGAACACAAAACAGAGACACAATAAAGGAAACGCCAAAATATAACTGTTATAGAACATCAAAATATATTTCAGAATTATACAAATACATTTGTAATTCATTTTATTTACATTTTAAAATACATCTCTAAATAATCTTAAAGTCACGATGAAAAACAATCTTTGTCAGGATCATAAAATACGACTCGTACAAGTCTTTGTTATTTATATATATAAGAATAAAAGTACTTTACCTTCCATGAATACGACATTCAGACTTCATATCACAGATCATCAGTATTAAATAGAACTTCTTCGTAAGGCACTAGAGGACACATTGAAATGGTCTAAATATCATTTTGGCTGATGTTTATATTACTGCAGTCAGAATAAAACCTCATAACCAGAAACACTGTTTTGTTGGTAAACATCAAATGAAAAGAATAAAGAACAAGGCAGCGATATCTCATCGTCACATATACTCCTTATATTAAGTGGATTATTCCCTTTAATTTATTAAACAGTAATATAATCTCTGACTGTACCTGAAGTGTTAACATCAGTTAAAATAATATTACATATTCATTTATTATAAAAGGTTTCATATAAATACAAATCTTTAAACTTTTAAAACAGATGGATGGTTGCTGAACCAAATATACAACAAACTCTACATTTTATACTTTTCTTTTAGTTGTTCTATTTTATCTTGGGTTCAGAGGACCGTCGGAGGAACGAGACCACATATCACAATACATCTATATCTCAGGTTAAGTTGATCTCATCATGCTGTATGAGTGTAACGTTCCCTCGTTATAATAGCAGGCAGAAGGAATAAACACAATACAAGTTAAATAAGATATCATCTGCATAGAAACATCTGGATCTACTCACAAACATCCTTCTTTTGTCTCAGTAACTCAATAATGTGGACTTTACTAAAGACGAACCAGTTCCATCTGGAGGATTTCTGAAAGATCGGTGCACAGAAATACGTGACGTCACCTTTTACAAACTCTCGCCCACGAAAAAACAACTCTGATGAAACTCTTTGTGAAACAAACAGAACCGCTCCGACTTGGTGGAAAACGCCGTTCATGATGGCCGAGTGAGAAAAAGGGTTTTATGGTCCTTTTAACATTCTTTAACCAAACCACCGTCTTTAAAAACTAACCTGATGTTCACTGATCCTTTTTATGTCTCTGTGCCGGCGACAGCTGTTGGGTTGTCTGTCCTTACGTTCGGTCTAGTGATGCACCGATACCGATACCAGTATCGGGTATCGGGTCCGATACTGTGCTCATGTACTCGTACTCGCAAAACGGCTCTGATACCACTTTACTGCAGCGTGACATTAACTTCTCGTCACCATCTTTCAGGTCTTATCACACGCGCTCACGCTCCACCTCAGCCGCCGCGCGCCGGCCCTCACTTTCATTGCTCCACGGGGTTTTGTTTGCACCCTCTGACCTGCACATGTCTTAGACTCCTTGGTCCGTGTTTCAAGACGGGCGGGTGGGTTGCCGAACATCACCTCAGTCCGCCCTGGTGACACTTTGTCCACGGCCCGGGAAGCACCTTCGCCCCGAGCCTTTCCAAGCCGACCTAGAGCCGGTGGCGGCGCACCGCCTCGTATGCGGGACTCCCCAGCCTGCCGTGTGTCGCTCACACCCTCCAGCTGGCTGTTAAAGAGGGTCTTTAGACACAGAGAAGTACTCGTATCGGTACTCGTATCGGTACTCGGTATCGGTACTTGTATCGGTACTTGGTATCAGAGAGTACCCAAATGTAAGTACTTGTACTCCGTCTGAATAAAGTGGTATTATCGGTGCATCCCCAGTTCAGACGTACGGACGGTCCGTACTCGTGAACACATTTTAGTGTGACGTCCCTTTGGCCACGTCGTGCGTCTCGGGTCCAACAGCTACTTGTTAATCAAAAACATGCTCGTCTGAATCTGTGAAATAAAGTGAAAGTCAGTTTGTCCCTCAATCATTAAACATCATCCAGAATACTAACTCAGAGTTTAGTACATGTACATCCTCTTCCCTTCTGGACCTCGACTTTAGTTTCCAGGTAGAACTGGACTGAAACTGGACCCAACCTGGAGACTCAGATCAGACTGATGGTTCTGTTCCTTCATATCAACCTGCTGATGAACCCACTTCCTGTGGACTGGAGGAGTTTTCCAAACGACCTTCTGGGTTTAATCCATCCAGTCGTGTCTCCGTCTTTCTTCGAGCTCAGCCCGACCCGGTCCCACAGAGGACCAATGTTCACGTTGGTGTTGGAGGGAGGGAGACTGGTTTGTGTGGTCCTGGTCCCGGTCTGCGATCCTGGTCCCGGTCTGTGGTCCCGGTCCCGGTCTCAGTTAGGTCAGGTCCTGGACGTCCAGCAGCATGGCGTCCTGCTTCGTCCTCAGCTGGTCTCGGACCAACAGGTGGGCCACCAGCTCGGAGCTCAGAGCTGGAAGAGAAGCAACGAGACCGACGACTTTATATTCTCCTGTTTGATCTGTTATGGGCCTTCCATGAAGCAGAGGCTCATGGGTAATGTAGTATTTAGACCCATCCACCAAACTCAGTTCTCAGAAACTGATCTGAACTCCTCCGAGTCTCTGAATACCACAGAGGCTCATGGGTAATGTAGTAGAGTCTCTGAACACCACAGAGGCTCATGGGTAATGTAGTAGAGTCTCTGAACACCACAGAGGCTCATGGGTAATGTAGTAGAGTCTCTGAACACCACAGAGGCTCATGGGTAATGTAGTAGAGTCTCTGAACACCACAGAGACTCTGATACTGAACACTAGTGTGTGTTGCTGAGTGTGTGTACTATAGTGTGTAGTACAGTGTGTACTATAGTGTGTAGTGTAGTGTGTAGTATAGTGTGTACTATAGTGTGTAGTATAGTGTGTACTATAGTGTGTAGTATAGTGTGTACTATAGTGTGTAGTGTAGTGTGTAGTATAGTGTGTACTATAGTGTGTAGTATAGTGTGTAGTGTAGTGTGTACATACCGTGTACTTCCTGTTGTAGTGATGCTCCCAGGCTGCTGAGATGCGGTGCTGAACGCTCCTGCAGCTCCCAACGCTCCAGATGTTTCCGCTCTGCAACACAGCTGCTGCCGGCCAGACGCTGCAACACACACACACACACAGCTGTCTTTACGTCTCTACCTTCCTTCATAACAACACGTCTGTCTTGTTGTCTCTCTTCTTTACCTGCTTCTCTTTCTGCTCAGCCAGCAGGTTGTCTCTCAGCGTCCTCAGAGCCGTGGCCACTTCCTGTTTCAGCCCGGCGGCATGGCAACCGTTGCGCCCCGTTCCCATGGAAACCTGATGGAGTCGTAAGGTCAGTACTCTGCTCTACATACTGAACATGTGTACTACAGTAGATCGTTCAACAGACTTCAGGGTGAATAAACAGTAGTTTGTAATCTGAGCAGTAATCTACGTCGTCACTTCCTGAGTCACTCCTCGCCGGTTGGAGAGACGTGTAACCATGGTAACCAACCTCATGTGACCAAAACGTCGGTTTGAATTCATTATAAATATATATTAAGTGTTTTTGTTTTGTTGTTTAGAAGAAGAAGAAGCCAATCACAGAGCAGATAGACGGCACATGACCTGTTGAACTATTGATGGAGACAGTAAAGCAGCTGTGGTGTGATCATGTGGAGTAACTCCTCACCATTTACGTCCACTAAAGGTTCTGCTTTTCACCCCCGACGGGAGCTCAGACTGTTATTCTACGTGTCTGACCACATTATGGAAATAAGACGGTTCTCTTACCTTCTTGTTGCTTCCTTCCTCCTCGTCTTCACTGTCGCTGTCGTTGATGAAGCACAGCTGCAGGTTTCTGTGGTTGTGAAATCTGTTAACAGATAATAAACATCCTGAAGCTCCAACAGGACGACGGCAGCAGAGACCAGAGAGGTAGTTACCAACGAGTCTAGAAGCAAAGAGACCAAACTGTGGTGCTCAGAGCTCTCCTCCTCCTCCTCTCCAGACAAACCAATACAAACACATAATGAAGCAGCTTCAAGGTAGATATCAGAGTTTCTCTGACGCAGGACGTCCTGGAGGGTTCTGATTTATCAAACGAGACAATCCTTCATCCGGTTCAGATATAGAGTTAAAATGTGGCTTAAAACTGGATAAGAAGTGAGTTTCTGACTGACGACCAAATGAAACGCACCGTTAGCTTGATTAAAAACTAGAGATGCACCGATACCAGTGTCGGGTATCCGGTCCGATACTGTGCTCATGTACTCGCAAAATGGCTCCGATACCACTTTATGGTGGTGCGCCCGACCCCGCTGGGCCGGGATCCCACCTCAGCCGGCCGGCCCTCACTTTCATTGCTCCACGGGGTTTAGCTGTCACCCTCTGACTCACGCGTCCGTTAGAGTCCTTGGTCCGTGTTTCAAGACGGGTCAGGTGGGTTGCCGACATCACCGCAGACCTCTGGCGCCTTTTACGTGGGCTGAGACGACACAGTTGGGACCCACTGAGGACAGTCCTCCCCGGTGACACTTTGTCCACGGCCCCGGGAAGCACCTTCGCCCCGAGCCTTTCCAAGCCGACCTAGAGCCGGTGGCGGCGCACCGCCTCGTATGCGGGACTCCCCAGCCTGCCGTGTGTCGCTCACACCCTCCAGCTGGCTGTTAACGAGGCTCTTTAGGCTCAGAGAAGTACTCGTATCGGTACTCGGTATCGGTACTCGGTATCGGAGAGTACCCAGATGGAAGTACTTGTACTCGGTCTGAATAAAGTGGTATCGGTGCATCCCTAGTAGAAACCGTGGAACACTGGAGTTAACATTAAAGAGTTAAAGTGAGTTTACCGTGACGTGACGACGGCGACTCGACACCTCCTGAAGTCTTCCTCCTCCTCTTCCTCCCAGACGTCTCTCCACACGCCCCCCCGACCCTCCTCCGTCCCCGTCCCCCTCTGCAGGAACACAGGAAGACACTCCATCATTAGAACACATAGGACATCATTAGAACACATAGGACATCATTAGAACACATAGAACATCATTAGAACACATAGGACATCATTAGAACACATAGGACATCATTAGAACACATAGGACATCATTAGAACACATAGGACATCATTAGAACACATAGAACATCATTAGAACACATAGGACATCATTAGAACACATAGGACATCATTAGAACACATAGGACATCATTAGAACACATAGAACATCATTAGAACACATAGGACATCATTAGAACACATAGGACATCATTAGAACACATAGGACATCATTAGAACACATAGAACATCATTAGAACACATAGGACATCATTAGAACACATAGAACATCATTAGAACACATAGAACATCATTAGAACACATAGGACATCATTAGAACACATAGGACATCATTAGAACACATAGAACATCATTAGAACACATAGAACATCATTAGAACACATAGGACATCATTAGAACACATAGAACATCATTAGAACACATAGGACATCATTAGAACACATAGGACATCATTAGAACACGTAGTACATCATTAGAACACGTAGTACATCATTAGAACACGTAGTACATCATTTAAACCGCTTTTAGAACAACTTTATGACGAGTTCTGTAGGATATTGTGATCTTCCTCAAACCAGCCAATGTAAAGTCTGTAAATGTAACCGTGTCGTCGGAGCTCTGGGAGCTCTGGGAGCTCTGGGAGCTCTCTGAGTGTCAGAATGAGTTATAAAGTGAGTCGGGAGGTTTTACAGCCACAACAAACATGTCCTCATCCTTTAAGGAATGTAATCACAGCGAGACAGATATAATAACAGAGGAGGGCGGACGGGGGATGGAGGACGGAGGACGGAGGACGGAGGGGGACAGGACGAGCTCATTTAAAGGTCTCCAGTGATTTGACTTCCATAAAGATAGCAGAGACTAAACGATGCAGAGAAGGAGCTCTGAACACTCCGGATGGAGGGATGTAGACGTGCTTCTCTCTGTTCTCTCTATGTTTCTTTAAACCTGCAGGAACTGCTCTTTCTAAACGTCAACGTGTCATCAGCTGTTACAGCTACGAGGAACTCTCACTCTCCTTTACAGGAGACACATTATTAATGTAAGAACATTGATTATAAGTGATTTAAATGAATAAACGTTCCAGTCGGAGCTCATCGTAAACACCCTTCAGAGACAGAGGAGGACGCCGAGCCTCATGGGAAATGTAGTCTTTAGAGAGATATTTAGCACCTTGTCTCTCGGGGGGGACAGAACCAATCAGAGACTCAGGAAATACCAGCTGACCTTTGACCTCCTCTCCTGCTCCTGTTTCTCCAGCTCAGCTATCCGCTGGCTCAGGTCCTCCCAGTGCATGATGGGAAGGCCCTGGTAGTCCACAGAGGACGCCGCCGCCGCCGCTGCTGCAATGTGATGGTGATGAAGGTCTTTCTCCTCTTCCTCCTCTTCCTCTTCCTCCTCCTCCTTCTCCTCGGCCGTCTCCTTCTCTTCCTCCATCCTCTCTGGTTTTAACAAGAAATAGAAATACTCCATTAACAGTAAAACACTTAAACGGAAGAGTAAAGTAAAAGTATAGAAGTACGAGTACAGGTTACTAATAAAGCTGTGAAGACATTTCTGTTAACCTCTGAACTCCTCTGAGCCTTTAGTTTCACTTTGAATTAACTTATTAACTTGCTGCACATAGATGACAGTTGTTATGCAACATCATAAACTTTAAATAAATGTATGTTCTTTATGTCTCTGATAGTCCGTCAGTAAACCTGTAAACACACATCTACTGAAGCACGCCTACATCAACCTCTCATTAAAGTCAGTTTTATTGACTGTTATTAAATACAATCTGTTATTAAATACTCTTAAAACCCCAGGATACTAACCCTTAAACTATAACAGTGTTAATAAAGGAGTTAAATCTACTGATTTAAGGAAGAAATTAACGACAATTAAGCAACAAAGTGACGCGTTTTAGTTTGTGCTATAACTTAAATTATATATAAATAATATATGTGATATGTGTGTGTGTGTGTGTATATATATATATATATATAATTTAAGTTATAGCACAAACTAAAATGCATCAGTTTGTTGCTTAATTGTCGTTAATTTCTTCTTATATATATTTATGAAGAAGAAATTAATTAATTAATTAATATTTATATAAATATATATATATTATAAATAAATAGATATATGTATATATCTATTTATTTATAAATACATATATTTATAATACATATATATATTTATTAACATATAAATATTTATATATTATTTACATAAATATATATATATTTATATATATATTTATTTACATATAAATATATATATTTTATTTATATAAATATATATATATGTATTTATAAAATGTATATATATACATATATATATATGTATATATAATCGATTAGTAACAGAATATTAATAGGCAATAATCATGATAATTAATTAATTAATTCTAATTAAGTCTTTTTTAAAGCAAATAGAATGCAATAAATATTCACTGTTTCTACATCCTCCGATGTGATTATTATTATTATCTATCATCTATCTGTCCATCTGTCTATAGGTACAGCTTCAGTATATATAGTAGTATAGTAGTATAGTAGTATAGTAGTATAGTATAGTATATACTGGTTACTGTCGTGGTCACAAACTTCTCTAAAGTTAGTCTAAAGTGAAGTTAATCTGTGTTAAAGTAGAGTAACTCTCTCCGGTCCGGTGAGCTGAGCTCTCTCCGGTCCGGTGGTTGTTTACCAGCAGCTCGGAGAGTCTGACCCACCTCCTCTCAGCTCCAGGCGGCCCCGGAGCTCTCCGACATGTCTCTGTCCGTCTCCCCGCAGCTCGCTGCTGCTCGCCGGCCTCGCTGTGTCCGGATGACCGCTGAGAAGCTCCGAAGCTCCGGAGGGTTGATTACAGAAACATTAGAGAAGAGTTAGTGAAACAATCCTGAAGAGTCCTGAAGCTGCTTTCACTCCGACTGAAGGAGCTGGAGGGGCTGGAGCTAACTCTTCCTCTTCCTCCTCCTCTTCCTCCTCCCCCTTCTCCCCTTCCTCCTCTTCCTCCTTTTCCTCCCTTCTCCTCTCCCTCACTCTTCCTCCTTCCTCCTCTTCCTCCTCCTCTTCCTCCTCCTCTTCCTCCTCCCCCTTCTCCTCTTCCTCTCTCTTCCTCCTTCCTCCTCTTCCTCCTTTTCCTCCCTTCTCCTCTCCCTCACTCTTCCTCCTTCCTCCTCTTCCTCCTCTTCCTCCTCCCCCTTCTCCTCTTCCTCTCTCTTCCTCCTTCCTCCTCTTCCTCCTTTTCCTCCCTTCTCCTCTCCCTCACTCTTCCTCCTCTTCTTCCTCTCCCTCTTCCTCCCTCCTCTTCCTCTTCCTCCTCCTCTTCTTCCTCTTCCTCCTCCTCCTCCCGCCTTCCCTCCTCCTCTTCTCCCTCTCCCTCTTCCTCCCTCCTCCTCTTCCTCCCTCCTCTTCCTCCTCCTTCCTCTTCCTCTTCTTCCTCCCTCCTCTTCCTCTTCTTCCTCCTCCTTCCCTCCTCCTCTTCTTCCTCCCTCCTCTTCCTCTTCTTCCTCCCTCCTCTTCCTCCCTCCTCTTCCTCTTCTTCCTCCCTCCTCTTCCTCCCTCCTCTTCCTCCCTCCTTCTCTCCTCCTGCTCTTCCTCTTCCTCCTCTTCCTCCTCCTCCTCCTCCTCCCTCCTCCGCTACAAGTATAAACTAGTAAACTCAGTATTGTATACTTAACCTTAAAGTATACTTGTATTAATTAAAACGTGGGCTTCTAGTATATTAAATTAGTAAACTCAGTACAATACTTTCTTCTTCATATTATTTTTATTGCCCATTAAAATGTAAAATAGTGAAATACTTTGTAATTTAGTCAAATTATTTATAGATTAATAATTAATTAATTTGTAAACAAATTTATTAATGTCTATTTTTATTGTACAATTAATTATTAATCAAATAAATGCTTTATTACTTTTTCCGTGACTCTTGTGGTCTTCCGTATTATCTATCTCTTCAGAGCCACCAGACTCCATTCACAAGAACAGTCATTTACCTCTAACAGATGCTCCCGTGTTCTGAGAGGTTAAAGGCAAAGTGACTAGAGATGTCAGATAAATGTAGAGGAGAAGAAAGTTCAGTACTTAAGTAAAGTACACATAGTTCAGTTTGTACTTAGGTATAGTGTTCAGTAAATGTACCGCTGGTCACGGTGTGGTTTAACTCTGGAAACAGACTCTGAACCAGTGTGTCTCTTTAAAGCTTCCCTGTAGAAACTGGTCTCCGTTCACAGCTTAAAGAGACAGAAAAAAACAAACAAAAAGCCTTTCTGGACATGAAATATGTTTAATATTGTTTGTTTGTGTCTCTGGATCAGGTCTCTGGTTCAGGTCTCTGGTTCAGGTCTCTGGTTCAGGTCTCTGGTTGTGGGGGATTTGGTCTGTCCGGGAGGCAGTGAAGGGGTTAAAGGCCGAGCCTCCCGGTGTCCCATTTCACCATTTTTTGGAGATGACGACTCGAAGCAGATGGAGGATTTGAGGATTCTGGGAGAACAGCAGGCGGGTTGGTGTCACAACAACAAAGAAAACACCACAGCGTTCTTATAATATCCCAATAACGTTCCCATAATATCCCAATAACGTTCCCATAATATCCCAATAACGTTCCTATAATATCCCAATAACGTTCCTATAATATCCCAATAATGTTCCCATAATATCCCAATAACGTTCCCATAATATCCCAATAACGTTCCTATAATATCCCAATAACGTTCCTATAATATCCCAATAACGTTCCTATAATATCCCAATAACGTTCCCATAATATCCCAATAACGTTCCCATAATATCCCAATAACGTTCCTATAATATCCCAATAACGTTCCCGTAATATCCCAATAACGTTCCTATAATATCCCAATAACGTTCCTATAATATCCCAATAACGTTCCCGTAATATCCCAATAACGTTCCCGTAATATCCCAATAACGTTCCTATAATATCCCAATAACGTTCCCGTAATATCCCAATAACGTTCCCGTAATATCCCAATAATGTTCCCATAATATCCCAATAACGTTCCTGTAATATCCCAATAACGTTCCCATAATATCCCAATAATGTTCCCGTAATATCCCAATAACGTTCCCGTAATATCCCAATAACGTTCCTATAATATCCCAATAACGTTCCTGTAATATCCCAATAACATTCCCGTAATATCCCAATAACATTCCTATAATATCCCAATAACGTTCCTGTAATATCCCAATAACGTTCCCATAATATCCCAATAACGTTCCTGTAATATCCCAATAACGTTCCCGTAATATCCCAATAACGTTCCTGTAATATCCCAATAACGTTCCTATAATATCCCAATAACGTTCCCGTAATATCCCAATAACATTCCTATAATATCCCAATAATGTTCCCGTAATATCCCAATAACATTCCTATAATATCCCAATAACGTTCCTGTAATATTCCAATAACATTCCCATAATATTCCAATAACATTCCAGTAATATTCCAATAACGTTTCTATAATATTTCCATAATATTAGACAGCTCCTCTGTCACGGGTTAAAGTCAACTTTAGTATTCCAAGTCGTTGTGTCTCTTGTTTATAGTTTTATTTATAGTGAACTTGTACTTTCTCTGCGATACATTCAGTTATTTATGTTATCGTGCTTTATCATGAGTGTATTTCATTTAACCATATTGCTTCAACATCAATGACTTTCTATTTACCCTGTAGGTAAGGTGTGTATATATACATACATATATACATATATAATAAACTCATAAAGGATATTTGACCCATTTAAATTTGAATTATTTAATCTATTACTAGCTGTATTTATGTAACACATTTCAAAGACAGTATTACAAAGGGCTTTCCAGTAAAAAAAGAAGGATAAAACAGTAACAGTAACAGTAACAACATTTTAAACAATTTAAGATGAAAAAAAAAAAAAGGTAAGATAATTAAAACAATTACAAATGCTTAAAAATGATAAGCATAATAAAATATACCATCCAGGGAAATACTTAGTTTTTACAGGAGAAATATTTAATAACCTAATATTTAATAACCTATATTTTATAAAACTGTTTCACTTTCACAAAAATATACACAGATATATACATATATATATATTTTTTTTTATATATGTATGTATATATATATTTATGTAAACAGACACACATATATATATGTTTATGTATATACTGTATATATATGAGGATACTACTCACATTATACCATTTTTTTTTTAATTTTATTGTTTATTAATGTGAATATAATGTTAATATTTCCCTATATCTAGTCATGTGTCTATGTGTTGCAGTGTCTCAGTGTGTCCAGAGCGGGGCGCTGTTTCCTCCTCTACCTGCTACCTCTCTCTCTCTCTGCTGTAGTCTCTCTCTCTCTCTCTGCTGTAGTCTCTCTCTCTCTCTCTGCTGTAGTCTCTCTCTCTCTCTCTCTCTGCTGTAGTCTCTCTCTCTGCTGTAGTCTCTCTCTCTCTGCTGTAGTCTCTCTCTCTCTCTCTCTGCTGTAGTCTCTCTCTCTCTGCTGTAGTCTCTCTCTCTCTCTGCTGTAGTCTCTCTCTCTCTCTCTCTGCTGTAGTCTCTCTCTCTCTGCTGTAGTCTCTCTCTCTCTCTGCTGTAGTCTCTCTCTCTGCTGTAGTCTCTCTCTCTCTGCTGTAGTCTCTCTCTCTCTCTCTGCTGTAGTCTCTCTCTCTCTCTCTCTGCTGTAGTCTCTCTCTCTCTCTCTGCTGTAGTCTCTCTCTCTCTCTCTCTCTGCTGTAATCTCTCTCTCTCTCTCTGCTGTAGTCTCTCTCTCTCTCTCTCTGCTGTAGTCTCTCTCTCTCTCTCTGCTGTAGTCTCTCTCTCTCTCTCTCTCTGCTGTAATCTCTCTCTCTCTCTCTGCTGTAGTCTCTCTCTCTCTCTCTCTGCTGTAGTCTCTCTCTCTGCTGTAGTCTCTCTCTCTCTCTCTGCTGTAGTCTCTCTCTCTCTCTCTCTGCTGTAGTCTCTCTCTCTGCTGTAGTCTCTCTCTCTGCTGTAGTCTCTCTCTCTCTGCTGTAGTCTCTCTCTCTCTCTGCTGTAGTCTCTCTCTCTCTCTCTGCTGTAATCTCTCTCTCTCTCTGCTGTAGTCTCTCTCTCTCTCTCTCTCTGCTGTAGTCTCTCTCTCTGCTGTAGTCTCTCTCTCTCTGCTGTAGTCTCTCTCTCTCTCTCTGCTGTAGTCTCTCTCTCTCTCTGCTGTAGTCTCTCTCTCTCTACTGTAGTCTCTCTCTCTCTCTCTGCTGTAGTCTCTCTCTCTCTCTCTCTGCTGTAGTCTCTCTCTCTCTCTGCTGTAATCTCTCTCTCTCTCTCTACTGTAGTCTCTCTCTCTCTCTCTGCTGTAGTCTCTCTCTCTCTCTCTCTCTCTGCTGTAGTCTCTCTCTCTCTCTCTCTCTGCTGTAGTCTCTCTCTCTCTCTCTCTGCTGTAGTCTCTCTCTCTCTGCTGTAGTCTCTCTCTCTCTCTCTCTCTGCTGTAGTCTCTCTCTCTCTCTCTGCTGTAGTCTCTCTCTCTCTCTCTCTGCTGTAGTCTCTCTCTCTCTCTCTGCTGTAGTCTCTCTCTCTCTCTCTGCTGTAGTCTCTCTCTCTCTCTCTCTCTCTGCTGTAGTCTCTCTCTCTCTCTCTGCTGTAGTCTCTCTCTCTCTCTCTCTGCTGTAGTCTCTCTCTCTCTCTCTGCTGTAGTCTCTCTCT
>JAUPFX010000018.1:30313863-30326363 GCA_036937225.1 Sebastes paucispinis
GTTTGTTTTGGTTGACGGATACAGAACGGATATGACGTCACGTTACTCAGACTACCACAATAAAAGCGGTAACTTCCTTCTACCTCCACAGAGACTCAGATGAAGCAGATAGATCCATTCTGGTGTTAAAACATTTATTACAAATCAACCCCCCCATCCCTAATATTATATGTATATATTATATATTATATATACAATATAATATTAGTATCAATAATGACGAGTAAAGCCCCCCCCCTCTCTCTTGTCTCCCCCTCAGTGTCTCTCAGTCGGCGGCGGACTCTCCTCCAGCCGGAGGCGTCAGTCCTCAGTCCAGTCCTCTGTCTCTCTCTCCTCCCCCTCGTTCACCCCCCTTCACCTCCCACCAGCACCCCGGACACTAAACCAGCTCACCCGAGTCCTGCCCCCCCTCACTGTGGGGGGGGCAGACCGACCACCAGCAGCACAGAGACCCCCCCCCCATCGCACCTTATCGTTCTGTTCCTGCTAGCATCCCGGTAAGCCCCGCCTCTTCCTGCGACCACACGGGACGGACAGGAGAATCACAGGAAGTGCAGAGCGGCCTGTTCTCTGCTCCGTGTGAGTGATGAAGAAGAATCAGACTTTCTTAAAGCTTCTGGTCTGCTCGCTAACCCCCCCCCCCCCACCGTCATCGCTGTGTCACGTCTGCCTCCAGATTAAATGACGTACTAAAGGATTCCTCATCAGCATCGTCGTGAGATATCACGGAGAACGTTTTGCGACACACTGGCTGTGTCGTCGTCGGCTGGAGTTTCAACAGACGTTTAAGAGTAGGGGGTTGTGGGTAATCCCGTCTCAGCGTGGCCGGCGGAGGATTCGTTACGGGGAGTGATTAATAAATAATTGTTATACAAGTATGAAACGAATATGAAGCACAAAGACGTCTCTGCCTGGAGACTGAGACGTTCCGGAGAACGCGTCAGAACGGTTCTTGTTCTGCGGACATGGAAGAAGACGGGACACAGCGCTGCGTCCTGGATGGACGGCTCCGGTCCGATCTGGACCAATCAGGCGATGCAGTTTATGAAGTTCCAGATCAGTTCTTGAAGAAGTTCTAATAAGGTCTTGAGTTGTAATCAAGACGTTCTGGAGAGCTGAGGACAAAGACTGTCTTCAGTGTCTCCAGTCATCAGGAGTTCCTCTGGATGGTTGTATTTTGATCTTTCTGAGAGGAAGACGAAGTCGTGAGTCGTGAGCGTTCATGTAGAGGAACATCTGGACTCTCTCAGCACTTAATCAGTGAACCAGGGTTGTGCACTTATTGTGCATCGGATCATTTCGTAGAAGAAGATGCATCTTTCATCGATGAAACAAATTACTAAACCTGATTATCCGATGAAACCGTCGACGTTTACATGCACAACATATTCAGTTTTTATTCTGAAAGAGACAATATTCCTGCTAATCTGTTTACACGGCCAATGAAAATGAATATTCCCGTTAACAAGCAGCCGTTCATTCTCTGATTAACGTCCTCGGTGGCGATCACAGCCTCCCTCTTTCATTCCTTCAACCACCTTCTGGTAAAGGTCGGCGTCGGCGTCCAAAAACCTGCTGAGATCCTTTAAGTTCTTTTCTTTTGGCCGTGCATCTCTAGTTGGTTTGTGTTCAACACACAGAGCTAAACTGCCATAAACCCCCCCGATTGAGACGTATATTCTGAACTGGCTGTATCCAAACAAGCTCACGGGTTTCATTTGAAGGCACCATAATATCACACATGTCTTAATCCTAATACAGAATATCCAAACAGAACATGCCGTTAACGTAACGACCCGTATCAGCTGTGGAATATCGTCATATTCTGAATATTAGTGTGCATGTAAACGTAGTAAAAACAATCCTTATCCAAACCCTTAAAACAACCACATGAAGGGGATCTAGCTTTCTATAAGGCCAAAGCTGGTAGTTGAGTGTTCGTCGGGTGTTTGAGCCCAAATCAGCGAGAGATTCAGTCATTGAAGCCGAAGATCTGTGTTTTAAAGAAGAGTTTTCTGTCTCGGCTGAGTGTCTCTGACTGAAGCTGTCTGGTTTCTACCAGAAGAAACTTCAACGACTTTACAGTTTGTTTGTTAGTTTTTGGGTCCGAGGTTTTTTTTCGCTGTAGAACGTTTTCCCATCCCGAGCCGGTAAAACCGGTTTTACAAACTGGTGTCCGGTGTCAGTAGAAGTGTGAAGAACTTGTTTGTTAATAGTGTATCTATATGTGAATATCGACAGTCGGAGCAGCTGGTAATGTGCTCGTCTTCTCTTCAGCCTGCATGGTTTGATTGTATTGAATTTGCAGGAAGCGACCGCTCTTCGCTCCTAAAGGTGCGTTCATACTCTCACCTGCTAGTTCTCTCTCTGACCAGCTTTCTACTGGATATCATCCTCGTTCAGGAAGGTTAAAGACCGTCTGGTTATGGTGGAAATCCCCGTATAATCTCTATTATTACTGCAGTCAGTAATCCTTCTTGCTTTATCTGTCTGACATCTATTATAATCCTAAAACCAGGACCAGTCTGGGTTCTCGTGTTAACAGCTCTGGATCCTTTGTTTTTGTGCCTAATTTAATTATCCATCATTAGATAATTGTAATCCTGGGGCTGGGCAATAATTCATATTATCAGACTTCAGTTGAATCATATGCTGATGATGTGATGTTATATTATTGTTGTATAGATTTCTGTTTTTCTGCGCCGGCTGTGATGAGAAACAACCAACTCATCTGAACATCACTTTATTTGATGTTATTTTTGCACATATTTGCCATATCGTGTTATAAACCATTATCAGAAAGTATCTGTATTAATATTGTGATAATAATGTCGACCATATCATCCAGCCCCGTTAGGCAGCCCCGTTAGGCAGCCCTCGGTGGTCCCGTTAGCGTTCGAATGGTTTGATTACAAAAGATCTATGGAGCCCCAAAGAGGACCTGAGTCTCTGGCACTCAGCAGAAACTATCTGGCGCTCGTCGTTTTCTCGTAATGTGCGATTTTTATTTTGTCTCAGTCTGAAATTGTAACGATTCAATCGGAGGGCACAAGACCCATGTAGCCGTCTCACCAGAGAGGTCAGAGGTCAGAGGTGAGGGTTTCAGAAAGGAGCTGCAGTTCTGCTTCCAACTTTTGCACTTGCACAGTCTGTACAGTTTTGTACGATCACTCATCATTGTGCCTAAAACACGTCGTCATACATCTGGAGGTTTTTCCTCACGTATGTCGATTTAAACATCGGATCGGAGATTTCCCTTCCCGCGCCGACAGGAAGCTCTGTTTTCAGGAACGACCTGGTCTTTTCTACCCCCCCCCCCCCCCAGAGAGATCTGTTTGTACATAAAGTCTCTATAAGCTGTTTCTATAGAAGTGTCTTTATCCCCTCGCTGCTCATTCAGCTGCTCAACTCATGTTTCCAAATCTCTTTTAGTGATTTGACATCATATTTGTCCGTCGTCACGACTTTGCACAGAAACTAGTTAGACCACTTTAATCTTTGTTTTCTCTGTCGCGTGATCGGTGACATATCATCATGAAGGAGAAGCTGTTGAGTTTTGCTGCTTTATCTCTTGACTTGTTCCGTCTCTGAGAGTCTATCCTGTTTCAGATCAATCATTCAAAGTCTAGAAGAACTCCAGACGAGTTCGGGTCCGTCGTCGTTCAGACGGCGCGCTCAGTTTAGCTTTAAACTTCATTTGCTACTGCTGCCAATACCACACCGGAGTCTGGTACAAATACCAAAACTACTTTTAGTTTTCAGTAGTGATGCACCGATACCGATACCAGTATCGGGTATCAGGTCCGATGCTGTGCTCATGTACTCGCAAAACGGCTCCGATACCACTTTACAGCAGCGTGACGTTAACCTCTCGTCACCCTCTCTCGGGTCCTATCGCACGCGCTCACGCTCCACCTCCCCGACGGTGCGGGTGAGACGGGCCGGTGGTGCGCCCGACCCTGTTGAGCCAGGATCCCACCTCAGCCTGCGCCGGCCCTCACTTTCATTGCTCCACGGGGTTTAGCTGTCACCCTCTGACTCGCGCGTGCGTTAGACTCCATGGTCCGTGCTTCAAGACGGGTTGGGTGGGTTGCCGACATCGCCGCAGACCCCTGGCGCCTTTTACATGGGCCACGGCACAACGCGGTTGGGACGCACTGAGGACAGTCCGCCCCGGTGGACAGTCGCACCAGGAGCAGGGAGCCCCGTCACGGTGCGTTGATGTCCGGGCGGGGAGCGCTGTAAAGCTGCGGCCCCGGGAAGCACCTTCGCCCTCGAGCCTTTCCAAGCCGACCTAGAGCCGGTGGCGGCACACCGCCTCATATGCGGGACTCCCCAGCCTGCCGTGTGTCGCTCACACCCTCCCGCTGGCTGTTAACGAGGCTCTTTAGACACAGAGAAGTACTCGTATCGGTACTCGGTATCGGAGAGTACCCAGATGGAAGTACTTGTACTCGGTCTGAATAAAGTGGTATCGGTGCATCTCTAGATTTCAGTTCTGAATGTTTCGGACACGTTTTGTTTTTTACCAAAAAGTATGGAGGTTCAATAAAAAGCTGGGAGCAGGTTTAACGCATCGTCTCTCCTTGGAACTGTTAAAACCAGATTCTCATATTGAGAAGAAGTGATTGAATTAATCAACTTTGATTCAATTTTACCGCGAAGATACTTGATAATATTTACTTTTATAGGATTTGGTCGAGTAAAGCAACAACGTGTGTTCAAGATTTCATCTTTTCATACGACAACCGTACAACATATCAACCGCCGAGAATCTGCGTCGAATAATTAGTTTCATCTTTTTCGTATTTGCACGGAAAAACTTGGGACACGTTGTTTTTACATGTTTGCGTACGGCGGCGGCTGCAACTGGCGAGAAACAGGATGGATTCTTCTCAACGGTAACGACACGCTGCCAAATTCATTTAGTTGTACCGACACAAACTGTAGCTTTAAGATACTTTCTGTTTTATTATTTTTAACTTTGCACACTTTTCACGCTCCTCATCCTGTTCTGCTGTTTCTAGTATGAAGAGAGAAACTAAACGTATGTAGCTGGGTCCCAAGTGTGATGTCACGGTGTGATGTCACAGTGTGATGTCACAGTGTGACGTGTCAGTGTGACATCACAGTGTGATGTCACAGTGTGATGTCACTGTGTGATGTGGACTCTTAATAATCTGCTTCAAAGAATGTTTTTAAGCCAAAAATTCTTCAGCAAAATGAAAGAAAACAATCTGTGATGTAAGAACAGTATTCATTCATGTGTTTTTGTCTCCTCATCTTTATGTCCTCCTTTAAATGTTTAAAGTGTCCCGTCGACTCCCAGAAGTGTCTCAGGGCTCAAATCATTGTAAGTCTAATCATTTTATTAATTTAATGTACGTTTCCAGTGTGATTGGAGGTTTTGCTCCTCTCTGATGTTGCATGTAACCCCTAAAGGTTAACATGTAACCCCTAGAGGTTAACATGTAACCCCTAAAGGTTAACATGTAACCCCTAGAGGTTAACATGTAACCCCTAGAGGTTAACATGTAACCCCTAGAGGTTAACATGTAACCCCTAGAGGTTAACATGTAACCCCTAGAGGTTAACATGTAACCCCTAGAGGTTAACATGTAACCCCTAGAGGTTAACATGTAACCCCTAAAGGTTAACATGTAACCCCTAGAGGTTAACATGTAACCCCTAGAGGTTAACATGTAACCCCTAGAGGTTAACATGTAACCCCTAGAGGTTAACATGTAACCCCTAGAGGTTAACATGTAACCCCTAGAGGTTAACATGTAACCCCTAAAGGTTAACATGTAACCCCTAGAGGTTAACATGTAACCCCTAAAGGTTAACATGTAACCCCTAGAGGTTAACATGTAACCCCTAGAGGTTAACATGTAACCCCTAGAGGTTAACATGTAACCCCTAAAGGTTAACATGTAACCCCTAGAGGTTAACATGTAACCCCTAAAGGTTAACATGTAACCCCTAGAGGTTAACATGTAACCCCTAGAGGTTAACATGTAACCCCTAGAGGTTAACATGTAACCCCTAGAGGTTAACATGTAACCCCTAGAGGTTAACATGTAACCCCTAAAGGTTAACATGTAACCCCTAAAGGTTAACATGTAACCCCTAGAGGTTAACATGTAACCCCTAAAGGTTAACATGTAACCCCTAAAGGTTAACATGTAACCCCTAAAGGTTAACATGTAACCCCTAGAGGTTAACATGTAACCCCTAAAGGTTAACATGTAACCCCTAAAGGTTAACATGTAACCCCTAAAGGTTAACATGTAACCCCTAGAGGTTAACATGTAACCCCTAAAGGTTAACATGTAACCCCTAAAGGTTAACATGTAACCCCTAAAGGTTAACATGTAACCCCTAAAGGTTAACATGTAACCCCTAAAGGTTAACATGTAACCCCTAAAGGTCAGCATCAGGGCCGCCGATCCATTCAAATATTTAATCTCAATTAATCTCAAATTACTCACACAGATTTTAAGCACATTTTATCCGTTCAAAATGTACCTTTAAGGGAGATCTGACAATTATTTAATACTTAAATTAACACGGGACAAATACGATTGCTTTATGGAAATGTATATATATATATATATTTATAATATATTATATATATATATATTAGATATGTTATATATATATATATATATTAGGTATATATATATTATATATATGTATTATATATAATATATATATATTATTCATATATAAAATATACATATTAGATATATATATTTATTATTAGAAATAATTCATCAGGTTTTCTAGTTTCATATGATATCAGTATCTTCACTCTAGCTTTATAACTGAGCCGCTACAACCTCCAAAAGATCCATTACATTAATATGTTAAAGAAATTAGTGGCGTTAAAATGAGTTTACATTAACGTGTAATAATTCCGTTAACGTTGACGGCTCTAATAATAATATCTGTCTTCATCTGGTCTCTAGTAACAACGAGAGGAAAACCTCCCGTCACGCTGGAACTGTCTTCTTCAGATGATTCTGACCTTGTTGACGTTTTCCCCCCTAAAATATTATATTTTCATAACTTTCAGCAGCTGTTTTATATTTGAGCTTCATCATTATACATTTAGATTTTGTGTTGGTCGATGCTTCATCAGGATCTGGACATTCTTACGTTTATGTGACTCTAATCTTTGATGTGTCTTCACACGTGTTGTGATTGTGTTGTTGACGTGTGGGAGATCCGTTCTCTGTGTTTCTGTTAGTCGTCTCTGAGACAGACGTCTGAGCTCGCAGCGAGGAACCCGTCACAGTTTCAGTATTAAAGCCATATTTCACTCTGGAGAAACTCGCTGATGTCTCAGCATCGGATATGACCCTGCTGGGGACCCGTAGTCACGTCACATGTCTACGAAACCCTGAAAGGCAAAACGAGAAAAAAACATTTTTAGGCTGATTTTTAATTTAAAAATATTAATAAAATTTAAATTTAATTTATACGTGTGTGAAGAGAAAATGAATAAATATCCAAATTTTCTTGTGTTTAAAAAAAAAAAAAAAGCAGAAAGCCGTCATGTAAATCTCTATTAAATCTCTCTTAATATAAAACAAATGGTTAAAAGTGCTGAAATGAGGCTGATCTACCAGAGTGAGATACGACTTTTAACAAAAGGGCTGCTAGAGTTTTAATGGACGTGATAAAGTGATAAAGGGAACTAAAAGCACATCTATGAAAACATTCACACAAGTATTTTCAAAATGTAAATAGAGTTTTCTCTTCTTTTCTTTTTGGACAAATTCTCTACATAAGACGATTGAGATGTATTTTTATGCAACTGTAAAATAAAAGTCTATATTCAAGTGTTTATTCCCTCCGGAGGAAGCTCCGCTGTAAACATGACGCAGACAATTCATCTACATCGCATAAATATAAATATATATATATATATATATATTATATTGTATATGAAAACTCAATAAAAGAAGATCTGTATCATATCAGAACATTTGGTTTTCTCTCTCTTCTGATCAGAAACAGATTGTTATTCAACGATAGTTTGTTAAACGTCTAGTTTTTTATTTTTTCACATGAATTGTGCCGTAAAATTACAAACTCGTATTCTCAGATCTCTTATTTTGGCCTCTTTTCTTTTGTCCTCAGATTTCCATTTATGACGTGCTTTACTCAAAAACTCATAGTACGTCATAAAAAAGCCTCATTATACTGTGACTTTTATGACATACTATACTTTGACGTTTTGACAAACTATACGATGACATTGTTATGACTTATACTATGACTTTTTGCTATACGATGACATTTTATGGCATATTATACTGACTTTTCGTTACATACTATACTATGAGATTTTATGACTTCATGAGTTTTTAAGACATACTATACTACAACTTATTTTTCCCCAAAAAAATACTATGACTTTTTTTCACAAAATATTTCGACATACTATACTATGACGTTTTTTCCGCATGAAATTTTTCGACATACTATGACGTTTTTTTTCATTAATTTATCAACATACAATACTATGACTTTTTTTCCGCATGAAATTTTTCGACATACAATACTATGACTTTTTTTTATGCCATTTTTCGACATTCTATACTATGACGTTTTTTTTCATTAATTTATCAACATACAATACTATGACTTTTTGTCCGCATGAAATTTTTTGACATACTACTATGACGTTTTTTTTCATTAATTTATCAACATACTATACTAGGACTTTTCCGCATGAAATTTTTCGACATACTACTATGACTTTTTTTTATGAAATTTTTCGACATACTATACTATGACGTTTTTTTTCATTAATTTATCAACATACTATACTAGGACTTTTCCGCATGAAATTTTTCGACATACTACTATGACTTTTTTTTACGAAATTTTTCGACATACTATACTATGACTTAAGATTATTTGCAGTAATAATATTAAACTATTAAAACGGTTCATTATTTACATTAATAGTATTAAACCTGAACTAAGGACAGGAAGTGTTATATACTACAGGTAGAGTGACGCTCCAGGTGTTCACATTATTGTGTCCAACCCCTGTAGGTGTAGATGAGGCTGTCGGCCAGCAGGAGGCAGCAGCAGCCTGAGTCTCTGATCAACATACCTGGAAGCTCAGAGAGACGGGGACACATTTAAAGTGAACACAGAGAGACAGGAGGACTCATTTAAAGTGAACACAGAGAGACAGGAGGACTCATTTAAAGTGAACACAGAGAGACAGGAGGACTCATTTAAAGTGAACACAGAGAGACAGGAGGACTCATTTAAAGTGAACACAGAAGAACTGACATTTTGGGGGTGGTTGTCTGTGGGCCATGTTTACCCTTTAGTTTCCCATCATGCCTCTGTATCTCTCCCAGGGGATTGTGGGTAGGAGCGGCGTGCTGCCAGGAGGTCTGAGCAGCAGCTCGGCGTGAGCTCTGAGAACCGGCTCCCCTCTGATCCACTTCCTGTTTCTAAATGTTGAAGTAGAGAAACAACATGAACTTCACCTTCACATTTCTACTCCTTCTCCCTCAGTGTTTCATCTTAACGGACTTTAATGCACACTAAACTACTAACACACACTACTAATACACACTAAACTACTAATACACACTACTAACACACACTACTAATACACACTAAACTACTAACACACACTACTAATACACACTAAACTACTAATACACACTACTAATACACACTAAACTACTAATACACACTACTAATACACAATAAACTACTAATACACACTAAACTACTAACACACACTACTAATACACACTATACTAATACACACTACTAATACACACTAAACTACTAACACACACTAAACTACTAATACACACTAAACTACTAACACACACTAAACTACTAACACACACTACTAATACACACTAAACTACTAAACTACTAACACACACTAAACTACTAACACACACTACTAATACACACTAAACTACTAAACTACTAATACACACTAAACTACTAATACACACTAAACTACTAACACACACTAAACTACTAATACACACTAAACTACTAACACACACTAAACTACTAACACACACTACTAATACACACTAAACTACTAAACTACTAACACACACTAAACTACTAACACACACTACTAATACACACTAAACTACTAAACTACTAATACACACTAAACTACTAATACACACTAAACTACTAATACACACTAAACTACTAAACTACTAATACACACTAAACTACTAATACACACTAAACTACTAATACACACTAAACTACTAATACACATCAACCAGAGAACATCAACCTGAGAACACCAACCAGAGAACACCAACCAGAGAACACCAACCAGAGAACACCAACCAGAGAACATCAACCAGAGAACACCAGAGAACACCAACCAGAGAACATCAACCAGAGAACACCAACATGAGAACATCAACCAGAGAACACCAACATGAGAACATCAACCAGAGAACACCAACCAGAGAACATCAACCAGAGAACACCAACCAGAGAACACCAACCAGAGAACATCAACCAGAGAACATCAACCAGAGAACATCAACCAGAGAACACCAACCAGAGAACATCAACCAGAGAACACCAACCAGAGAACACCAACCAGAGAACACCAACCAGAGAACACCAACCAGAGAACATCAACCAGAGAACACCAACCAGAGAACATCAACCAGAGAACACCAGAGAACACCAACCAGAGAACATCAACCAGAGAACACCAACCAGAGAACATCAACCAGAGAACATCAACCAGAGAACACCAACCAGAGAACACCAACCAGAGAACACCAACCAGAGAACACCAACCAGAGAACATCAACCAGAGAACACCAACCAGAGAACATCAACCAGAGAACACCAACCAGAGAACACCAACCAGAGAACATCAACCAGAGAACATCAACCTGAGAACATCAACATGAGAACACCAACCGGAGAACACCAACCTGAGAACATCAACATGAGAACACCAACCAGAGAACACCAACCAGAGAACATCAACCTGAGAACACCAACATGAGAACATCAACCAGAGAACATCAACCTGAGAACATCAACCAGAGAACATCAACCTGAGAACACCAACATGAGAACATCAACCAGAGAACATCAACCTGAGAACATCAACATGAGAACATCAACCTGAGAACATCAACCTGAGAACATCAACCTGAGAACATCAACATGAGAACATCAACCTGAGAACATCAACCTGAGAACATCAACATGAGAACATCAACCTGAGAACATCAACATGAGAACATCAACCAGAGAACATCAACCTGAGAACACCAACATGAGAACATCAACCAGAGAACATCAACCTGAGAACATCAACATGAGAACATCAACCTGAGAACATCAACCTGAGAACATCAACCAGAGAACATCAACCTGAGAACACCAACATGAGAACACCAACCAGAGAACATCAACCTGAGAACATCAACATGAGAACATCAACCTAAGAACATCAACATGAGAACATCAACCTGAGAACATCAACATGAGAACATCAACCTGAGAACATCAACATGAGAACATCAACCTGAGAACATCAACATGAGAACATCAACATGAGAACATCAACCTAAGAACATCAACATGAGAACATCAACATGAGAACATCAACCTGAGAACACCAACATGAGAACATCAACCAGAGAACATCAACCTGAGAACATCAACATGAGAACATCAACATGAGAACATCAACCTGAGAACATCAACATGAGAACATCAACCTGAGAACATCAACCTGAGAACATCAACATGAGAACATCAACATGAGAACATCAACATGAGAACATCAACCTGAGAACATCAACATGAGAACATCAACCTGAGAACATCAACCTGAGAACATCAACCTGAGAACATCAACATGAGAACATCAACCTGAGAACATCAACATGAGAACATCAACATGAGAACATCAACCTGAGAACATCAACATGAGAACATCAACCTGAGAACATCAACCTGAGAACATCAACCTGAGAACATCAACCTGAGAACATCAACATGAGAACATCAACCTAAGAACATCAACATGGAGGAGTGGTGGTCTCCATCTCACCTTTAAACAGCTGCAGCCTGAAGGAGCCTGAAGGAGCCCCAGGTGTTCTGTTTAGACCCGGTAAACTCACCTGTAGACTCACCTGTAGACTCACCTGTAGTCCTCCTGACCAGCAGCCTTCAGGTGTCAACACATGGCCGCAGGTGCGTGCAGCAGTCATCACCGTCGGCTGGAACCGAGAGCTCTCACATTGGTTCCTCCTGAAGTCTCTCTGGACTCAAACACCTTCTACCTTCAACCAACTCAGATTATATTACTTTACTTTATTAATTGTGTTTCTCACATGGAGCTCTGAAATGTGGGACATCTTTGTTGGAAATCAAGTGTATTTTATATATATATATATATTATTATATTAATTAATAAAGTGTATTATATTATATATATTATT
>JAUPFX010000018.1:30331363-30346363 GCA_036937225.1 Sebastes paucispinis
TTACGGTGTTCTCTGTGACGGCGTTGTTACGGTGTTCACTGTGACGGCGTTGTTACGGTGTTCTCTGTGACGGCGTTGTTACGGTGTTCACTGTGACGGCGTTGTTACGGTGTTCTCTGTGACGGCGTTGTTACGGTGTTCTCTGTGACGGCGTTGTTACGGTGTTCACTGTGACGGCGTTGTTACGGTGTTCACTGTGACGGCGTTGTTACGGTGTTCTCTGTGACGGCGTTGTTACGGCGTTGTTACGGTGTTCTCTGTGACGGCGTTGTTACGGTGTTCTCTGTGACGGCGTTGTTACGGTGTTCACTGTGACGGCGTTGTTACGGTGTTCTCTGTGACGGCGTTGTTACGGTGTTCTCTGTGACGGCGTTGTTACGGTGTTCTCTGTGACGGCGTTGTTACGGTGTTCTCTGTGACGGCGTTGTTACGGTGTTCACTGTGACGGCGTTGTTACGGTGTTCTCTGTGACGGCGTTGTTACGGTGTTCTCTGTGACGGCGTTGTTACGGTGTTCACTGTGACGGCGTTGTTACGGTGTTCACTGTGACGGCGTCGGTTAATTCTACGGTGTGTTTATTATTGAGGTCAAAGGGAGCTCTACTTCTAATATTCTCCCACCTCATGTACATAAATAGAGTGGACAAAATAACAGAAACAATAAATAAATAAATGTAATTGTAATGAAAGAGATGATGTCGGCTGCAGGTCGATCAGAGTGTTGAGCTTCAGACTGAAAGAAGCTGAAGCTGCAGTTTAACAGAAACTTCTCTCCTCATCACCAGTGATGAATCTCTGTCCACCTGCATCCATCCATCCTCCCCGTGTGTTCCTGGAGGTTGTTCATGTTATAATTAAAAGCACAGAAGAAAATGATGAATGAATTAAAGACAAAGAGAGGAGGAGGAAGAGGAGGAGGAGGAGGAGGTCAGAGAGGAGAGAAAGTTTACAGCATAGAGAGAGTATCATCTCTACCGTGTTCACAGCACGCCGCGCTATACTCGCCACAGTTTCACCTCCAGATCACTCAGCTTATTCACGGCTGGATTCATCTGGTTCTATCGATGGTATGAACCCAGAATCAACAGACTGAGCTCTGATTTAATATCAATAAACGGATCAAAGTGATGCTGAAATAACGACATCATGACGCTGATCAGTAAAACGTCTGATTACATGCTTTGTCACGTCTGTTACCGTGACGACAAGCTGACAACTTTTAAAATGCTTGTTTTGTGAATGGAGTCTGGTTGGATCAGCACCGGGCTCTGCAGCTGCTCCATCAACACTCAACATGACGTCATCCAGAGACGGTGTTTCTACCGTAGATATCTACATACTCAGGAACTTTAGAATTACAGAAACTAGACGCCACTCAAGACGTTTAGTATTGATGACCGGCGACCAGATGTTCAACAACATCAGGACACCAGGAGAACAGCGTTTCTATTACTCTAATTGTGTGCATTCATGTCTTGGCATTGTGTGTGTGTGTGTGTGTGTGTGTGTGTGTTACCTTGGTCATGTGACTCTGGCGTGCGGAACATCCTGGTAACCAGCGGCGACAGGTCCTCGTAGGCGGAGCCGACTGACTGACAGGTCAGATGAACCAGATCTACAGATGGACAGGAAGTAAACCTCATTAAACTACTTCATTAATAACAGTTTACACATGAGTTATAGATTTATTATTTTAATCATAAATAATTCACTCAATTTATATACAAGTATTTATTTGTTACTTTTCTTTGATCAGTGACTTAAACTGATTATTATATCAATAATCAGCTGATTGGTCTGGAACACAATTTTAAGACTTGTTTTTTACGACTTTATTGTGGATATGAAAACGCTGTGTGTGTGTGTGTGTGTGTGTGTGTGTGTGTGTGTGTGTGTGTGTGGTTAGATAAATGGTGTTTTGTTTTGAAGGCGTTCAGGCCCACTGACTCAGTAACCAATCACACTGCAGCATCACGACAACACAGCAGAAGAAGCTCACACACACACACACACACACACACACACACACACACAGAGCAGTATGTGTATGTATGCGTGTGTGTGTGTGTGTGTGTGTGTGTGTCATTAATCAGTGTTTCTGTTGGTGGATTCATCAGTTTTCTCTTCAAGGACACTGGAGGATTCTCAGACCATCATCCTCTCTGCTTCACATCTTTCACATTTAACATATTTCATATATTTAACCCTCCGAGAGCCACAAGAGAGCCGGTCTAGTCTTCTGTAGGGGGCTACAGGGGGTCTGTAGGGGGCCCAGGAGGTCTTTAGGGGGTTACAGGAGGTCTATAGGGGATTACAGGGGGTCTATAGGGGGTTTAGGGGGTCTTTAGGGGGTACAGGGGGTCTTTAGGGGGTTACGGAGGTCTTTAGGGGGTACAGGGGGTCAAGGGACCCCTTTGAAGACAGTTTGTCCTCTCCAACATTTGGTGTAACTTTGCAGTGTTATTTAGTGTTGTTGAATATTTTCTGTCTCATAGCAGCTCGACGACAAACAGACTCAGACTCACGTGTCCCCGGCATGCAGGTCATCGTGGACGGACAGAGCTCCACCATCTTCACCGACGGACATCCTGCTGCTATTGGAGGAACCGTTACCATGGAGACCTGGCAGACAGACAGAGAGACAAACAGTTAGACAGAGAGACAGACAGAGAGACAGACAGACAGAGAGACAGACAGAGAGACAGACAGACAGAGAGACAGACAGAGAGACAAACAGTTAGACAGAGAGACAGACAGACAGAGACACAGACAGAGAGACAGTTAGACAGACAGACAGAGAGACAGACAGAGAGACAGACAGACAGAGACACAGACAGAGAGACAGTTAGACAGACAGACAGAGAGACAGACAGAGAGACAGACAGACAGAGAGACAGACAGAGAGACAGACAGACAGAGAGACAGACAGACAGAGAGACAGACAGAGAGACAGACAGAGACAGACAGACAGAGAGACAGTTAGACAGACAGACAGAGAGACAGACAGAGAGACAGACAGACAGAGACACAGACAGAGAGACAGACAGAGAGACAGACAGACAGAGAGACAGACAGACAGACAGAGAGACAGAGACACAGACAGACAGACAGAGACACAGACAGAGAGACAGTTAGACAGACAGACAGAGAGACAGACAGACAGAGACACAGACAGAGAGACAGTTAGACAGACAGACAGAGAGATGTCTTTAATGGAGGACGTCCTCAGAGAACCAGATTAGTTTCATCTCATTACTGATCACTGCAGGCTGACACACTCTGACCAGACCTCATTCAATATCTCAATATTTAACTCACAACCTAATTAGTGAGGTGTGTGTGTGTGTGTGTGTGTGTGTGTGTGTGTGTGTGTTCAGGTGAATTTGAGGATTGTCTTCAGTAATTGACTCTTACATTTATTTGACTGTTCCTCTCTGACTTTCTTTCTGATCTTTTGTCTTCTTCATCACTTCTCTGATATTCATGAACATCAATCCCATAATGCACTGGGACTGAAGGACACGCTGACCTCTGACCTGAAGCTTCACTCTGAGAGTCTGATTAAAGTCTGTCGGGTCTTTGCAGAGACTGACGGACGTCGTGGTCCTGATGCTGGAGACGTCAGTCAGGTTGACCTGATAGAGACGTCCATCAACGCTCTGAGAGCATCACCACAACGCCGCCACATGATGGTTTAGCCTTCTGCTAACGGCTGCTGTTAGCAACCCGTTCTCTCCGTCTCTGAAACGCTTCTCCGATATTGTCTAAAAATCTACCGAATAAGAATAATACTGATAACAAAGAGTGAAGAAAACAGCAAAATAATAAAGAAAAGAAACAAATGTAAATGTTTTATGAGCATCATTTACCTGTTGGTCTGAGTCACTGGGCAGGACGGAGCCGTCCGTGATCAACACGGCTCTGGACAGAAACCTGAAGACACACACAGACTGATTATCACTGGTTGCTAGGGTGTGAATAAACTGATTATCAGTGGTTGCTAGGGTGTGATTAAACTGATTATTGGTGGTTGCTAGGGTGTGATTAAACTGATTGTTGGTGGTTGCTAGGGTGTGATTTAACTGATTGTTGGTGGTTGCTAGGGTGTGATTGAACTGACTGTTGGTGGTTGCTAGGGTGTGATTGAACTGATTATTGGTGGTTGCTAGGGTGTGATTAAACTGATTATCAGTGGTTGCTAGGGTGTGATTAAACTGATTATCAGTGGTTGCTAGGGTGTGATTGAACTGATTATTGGTGGTTGCTAGGGTGTGAATAAACTGATTATCAGTGGTTGCTAGGGTGTGATTAAACTGATTATTGGTGGTTGCTAGGGTGTGATTAAACTGATTGTTGGTGGTTGCTAGGGTGTGATTGAACTGACTGTTGGTGGTTGCTAGGGTGTGATTGAACTGACTGTTGGTGGTTGCTAGGGTGTGATTTAACTGATTGTTGGTGGTTGCTAGGGTGTGATTGAACTGATTATTGGTGGTTGCTAGGGAGTGATTAAACTGATTATTGGTAGTTGCTAGGGTGTGATTAAACTGATTGTTGGTGGTTGCTAGGGTGTGATTGAACTGATTATTTGTAGTTGCTAGGGTGTGATTAAACTGATTGTTGGTGGTTGCTAGGGTGTGATTTAACTGATTGTTGGTGGTTGCTAGGGTGTGATTGAACTGATTATTGGTGGTTGCTAGGGTGTGATTAAACTGATTGTTGGTCGTTGCTAGGGTGTGATTTAACTGATTGTTGGTGGTTGCTAGGGTGTGATTTAACTGATTGTTGGTGGTTGCTAGGGTGTGAGGTGGCTGCTTCGATGATGACTGTTTGATGGTTGAGGATTGGTGGGTCCTGACCTTGTGGGCGTGGCCACCCTCTTCCGGTCCGCCCCCACGAAGCCGTCCTCTACTATGAAATGGCTGCAGCTGATTCGCTGCCCTCGGCTGTCAATCACCGCCTTACACCTGACAGAAAGGGGAGGAGACAGGATGCCATGATGTCATTGATTAGACTAAAGACAGATAGATTTTAAACTAAACTTAAATGTCAGTAAACGTCCCTCTGAGTTTCTTTAAGTCTTCAGCTGCCTCGTTTAGTTTAAAACACAAAGACATTCAGTTCACCGATTCAGAAAAACAACAATATTCACATTTGACAAACTTGAATCAGTGATTTTTTGGTGATTTTGCTTTAAACAAACAATGAATCAAAAGTTATAATTAATCTAAAGTGTTCTGTCGATCAACTGATGGATTAATTAACGACAGCTGAGTTTAACTTCCTACAGTTAGTTTAACGGACTGTCAGAATCACAACCATCTGAATATCTGACTCCATTAAATCACCTGCTCAATAGAGAAGTGATTGATTGGTCAGATGCTGCCTGTTCAAGGGTGTCTCACACACACACAACCACAACCACACACACACACACACACACACACACACACACACACACACACACACACACACACACACACACACACACACACACACACACACACACACACACACACACACACACACACACACACACACACACACACACACACACACACACACACACACACACACACACACACACACACAGAAGCGCTGCTGAAACCTATTATTGGGAATAATGATGCGCACAAAAGCTCATCCATAACCTCTGACACACACACACACACACTAGAAGGTCACACACACTCTTAAGGTTAATAGACAGATGATAATAACACACAGACAGAACTCCTGCTGCTGGGTTAGCTCTGTTAGCTCTGTTAGCATTTAATCAGGCAGCAAAACATGATGAAGAGGAGGAAGAGTAGGAGGAGGACATGAAGAGGAGGAGGAAGAGATGAAGAGGAGGAAGAGTAGGAGGAGGAGGAGGAGGAGATGAAGAGGAGGAGGAGGAGATGAAGAGGAGGAGATGAAGAGGAGGAGGAGATGAAGAGGAGGACATGAAGAGGAGGAGGAAGAGATGAAGAGGAGGAAGAGTAGGAGGAGGAGGAGGAGGAGATGAAGAGGAGGAGGAGGAGATGAAGAGGAGGACCTGAAGAGGAGGAGGAGATGAAGAGGAGGAGGAGGAGATGAAGAGGAGGACCTGAAGAGGAGGAGGAGATGAAGAGGAGGAAGAGGAGGAGAGGAAGAGGAGGAGATGAAGAGGAGGAGGAGGAGGATGAGGAGGAGGAGATGAAGAGGAAGAGGAGGAGGAGGAGGAAGTAGAGATGAAGAGGAGGAGGAGGAGGAGGAGGAGATGAAGAGGAGGAAGAGTAGGAGGAGGAGATGAAGAGGAGGAAGAGATGAAGAGGAGGAAGAGTAGGAGGAGGACGAGGAGGAGATGAAGAGGAGGAGGAGGAGATGAAGAGGAGGAGATGAAGAGGAGGAAGAGGAGGAGATGAAGAGGAGGAAGAGTAGGAGGAGGAGGAGGAGGAGATGAAGAGGAGGACCTGAAGAGGAGGAGATGAAGAGGAGGAGGAAGAGATGAAGAGGAGGAAGAGTAGGAGGAGGAGGAGGAGGAGATGAAGAGGAGGAGGAGGAGATGAAGAGGAGGACCTGAAGAGGAGGAGGAGATGAAGAGGAGGAAGAGGAGGAGAGGAAGAGGAGGAGATGAAGAGGAGGAGGAAGAGGAGGAGATGAAGAGGAGGAGATGAAGAGGAGGAGGAGGAGGATGAGGAGGAGGAGATGAAGAGGAAGAGAAGGAGGAGGAGGAAGTAGAGATGAAGAGGAGGAGGAGGAGGAGGAGGAGGAGATGAAGAGGAGGAGATGAAGAGGAGGAGGAGGAGGAGGAGGAGGAGATGAAGAGGAGGAGATGAAGAGGAGGAGGAGGAGGAGGAGGAGATGAAGAGGAGGAGGAGGAGATGAAGAGGAGGAGGAGGAGGAAGAGGAGGAAGAGGAGGAGGAGGAGGAGGAAGAGGAGGAGATGAAGAGGAGGAGGAGATGAAGAGGAGGAGGAGATGAAGAGGATCAGAGGGTTAAATTATGATGTTAATTTCCTCTCTATAAATTGAATATTTCACTGATCATAAATTATCATCCAATCACAGCTCTGAACAGGAAGGTCACACACACACACACACACACACACACACACACACACACACACACACACACACACACACACACACACACACACACACACACACACACACACACACACACACACACACACACACACACACACACACACACACACACACACACACACACACACACACACACACACACACACACACACACACACACACACACACACACACACGTCTACCTGTCTGTTGAATTCCTTCATTTTTTAATCTCATTAAAACACCGACGACAAACTGGAGTTCTCCGCTCTGAGTACTCAGACTAGTACTCTGAGTACTCTGAGTACTCAGTAGTATTAAAGTAGTATTAGTACCTGTTGGTGTCCTTGTCCAGCAGCAGACAGGTGACCGAGTGTCTCAGACAGTAGATTCCTCCGAACACAGCACACATCCTGTAACAACATCATCATCATCAGGTGGGTATGAAGATCTAATGATATATTGTATTATCTGTACAGTTTAAGGGGTTTAACTCTTAAGGGTAAAGTTGAGGGACAGATTTGATGCTATCTGGTAGATGTTAAGTGATTTTTGACTCATTTAAAGAACATCAAAACAAAGAGGTTATACAGGAAACATTCATATATTTGAATCCTTAATGAATCCATTAATGAGCCCCAGCTTCAGGATGAACCATTTCATATATTCTGTAGATGTTAAAGGGATTTTAACGTGTTAATAACCCGTTAAGAGTTTATAGTGAGATCCTCTGATCTGGTCTCCTCACACTTCATGTCTCTGAGTGAAGATTTTCAGAATAAAAGCTTTATTAAGAAGATGTTTAAAGAGAATGATGACTGACAGATCTCTCAGTCAGCTGAGCTGATTAATCATCACAATAATAATCAGCTCGCTCCATAAATCACACACACTGTAACACACACTGTAACACACACTGTAACACGCACACAGTAACACACACACACATCGACCTTTTCTTGAAGAGTGAACACTTTCAGTCACACACACACAATCTGTCATCACGTGTTCATTACTGTGTGTGTGTGTGTGTGTGTGTGTGTGTGTCTGTGTGTGTGTGTGTGTGTGTGTGTGTCTGTGTGTGTGTGTGTGTGTGTGTGTGTGTGTGTGTGTGTGTCTGTGTGTGTGTGTGTGTGTGTGTGTGTGTGTCTGTGTGTGTGTGTGTGTGTGTGTGTGTGTGTGTGTGTGTGTCTGTGTGTGTGTGTGTGTGTCTGTGTGTGTGTGTGTGTGTGTGTGTGTGTGTGTGTGTGTGTGTGTGTGTGTGTGTGTAGTCTAATCACCTTTAATAATAATAATAATAATAATAATACAGTCTAAGGAGGAAGGAAGGAAGTCACCTGTCGTTATGGCGTGCCGCCATCGGTGGCCACGCCAAAGAGAACGAGGCGGAGATCTACGAGACTTTAAATCAACTGTTGAGACGTTTTAATTGACTTTCTTAATTAAATCTGTAAATGTCTAAAGTCTAAATGTCTGACTTTAGGTCAACATCAGGGACAGATGTTTGTGAAGGTTCTCAGTCATCAAGGTCCCTTTAATGGAAAATTAAGTTTTTAAGTAAAAGCTGTATTCTCAAAAGGAGAGATTATCTGATTTTCAAACTTAAGAAATAAAATGATGCTTTCTGATAGTGATAAAAGTTAAAATGGACTTTCTAAGTAAAGATTTGACTTTATCAACAGATATTATGACTTTCTAGGTAATCATCTTGAGATACCATATAAAAACGTTGCAAATAAAAATGTCTTTCTTCGTCAGTGGAAAAGTAAAACTGACGAGTTTTAAAGCTGTAATAGTTTATCAATAACAGACGTTTAGATTATGTAGAAATATTGATCAGTAGAGCTTTAAACTACATTCAGTAAAGCTGACAAACTAACACTTTATCAGGTAGGTGTGTGTGTGTGTGTGAACGTGTCTCAGCTGAGCAGTAATATCCGCTGGAGCTCGTATAATATGTAAATGAGCTGAGCCCTGGGCGACACCCTCCTCATTAATATTCATGCTCTGTTCTAATGAGACGACCGCGGGGACCCTGCTGGTATTAAGATACTGCAGAAGTACATCACACTGGAGTACTACTACTGCAGTACTCACACCATGCAGTACACCAGCAGATGAAGAAGTAGTAGTACTACTGGCAGATGTGGAAGCAATACTTGCAGTGGTACTAGTACTTTAAATAAGCACACACACCTCTACTGTAACACAGTAGATATAGTAGTAGTACCAGTAGTAATACTAGTAGTAACAAGAGCAGCACTACTTGTAGTAGCAGTGTAACAGTAGTAGTACTAGTAGCAGTGGTATTATCAACAGTAGTAGTACTAGTAGGTGTAGACGCAGTAGTGGTAGAAGTAGTACTAGCAGTGGTGACAGTAGTAGAGTAAATAGAAGTAGAAGTAGTACTAATGGTAGTATTAGTAGTACACCACCTGACAGGTTCTTACCTACAGAAACACTGGGGGATCTCGCCGAGGCCGTAGACAGGAAACAGAAAGGGCGTGTTGCCGTAGCGACCCAGGCAGCGCAGGAAGTGACGCGTGGAGGCGAGGCCCTCCTCTGTGGGCGTGTCTTCTGTTACCATGGCGATGGAGTGAAGCAGGAAGTGCTCCAGGTTGTCACCGAGCTGCTGGTCACGCAGGAACTCCAAATATGGCCGGCCGTTGTAGGCTGAAGGGAAGGGGCGGGGATAAAGGACTACGTTACCCACAATGCCCGGGAACTGACATGTCAGCAGTTGGTCAGGAACATAGAGAGTACGTCTCTGGGTAGGAGGACGTTTTACTGGCGTCTGGTCGTCTCTTTCAGTCCAACATGGTGGACGATGTTACGCTGAGCGAACTATTGACTTCATCTTATTAACGTACGTTGCTGTTGTTGGTAACCTGTCTCACCTCGCTGCTCCTCCGTCTCCTCCACACAGGAAGTCAGGAAACGCATCAACTTCCTCTTTTCTACCACAGACAGCTGACGACTGGCAAACACATCAGCTCTGCTGCAGGGCACCTGAGAGACAGACAGGTAGACAGAGAGAGACAGGTGAACAGAGACAGGTAGACAGAGAGAGAGACAGGTAGACAGAGACAGACAGGTAGACAGAGAGAGACAGGTGAACAGAGAGAGACAGGTAGACAGAGACAGGTAGACAGAGAGAGAGACAGGTGAACGGAGAGAGACAGGTGAACAGAGAGACAGGTGAACAGAGAGAGACAGGTAGACAGAGACAGGTAGACAGAGAGAGAGACAGGTGAACGGAGAGAGACAGGTGAACAGAGAGACAGGTGAACAGAGAGAGACAGGTGAACGGAGAGAGACAGGTGAACAGAGAGACAGGTAGACAGAGAGAGAGACAGGTAGACAGAGAGAGAGAGACAGGTGAACGGAGAGAGAGACAGGTAGACAGAGAGAGAGACAGGTAGACAGAAAGAGACAGGTAGACAGAAAGAGACAGGTAGACAGAGAGAGAGACAGGTAGAAAGAGAGAGAGACAGGTAGAAAGAGAGAGAGACAGGTAGACAGAGAGAGAGAGACAGGTGAACGGAGAGAGAGACAGGTAGACAGAGAGAGACAGGTGAACGGAGAGAGAGACAGGTAGACAGAGAGAGACAGACAGGTGAACAGAGAGAGAGAGACAGGTAGATACAGAGAGAGACAGGTAGACAGAGAGAGAGACAGGTGAACGGAGAGAGAGACAGGTAGACAGAGAGAGAGACAGGTAGAAAGAGAGAGACAGGTAGAAAGAGAGAGAGACAGGTAGACAGAGAGAGAGAGACAGGTGAACGGAGAGAGAGACAGGTAGACAGAGAGAGACAGGTGAACGGAGAGAGAGACAGGTAGACAGAGAGAGACAGGTAGACAGAGAGAGAGACAGGTGAACGGAGAGAGAGACAGGTAGACAGAGAGAGACAGACAGGTGAACAGAGAGAGAGACAGGTAGATACAGAGAGAGACAGGTAGACAGAGAGAGAGACAGGTGAACGGAGAGAGAGACAGGTAGACAGAGAGAGACAGGTGAACAGAGAGAGAGAGAGACAGGTAGACAGAGAGACAGACAGGTGAACACACCTGCTCCACGTTGCCGTGGCGATAGGTGAGGATCCTGGTGACGTTCTTGAACTCTGCATAGCGACTGACGTTTGATTTGATGAGCAGGTCGACCAATGAGCCGCGAGAATACATGAGCTGGAGGAAGAACATCATCATCATCATCATCATCATCATCATCATCATCATCACCATCATCATCATCATCATCATCATCACCATCATCATCACCATCATCATCATCATCATCATCATCACCATCATCATCACCATCATCATCATCATCATCATCATCATGTTATATGATATGATATTGTTATGTAATGTTCCGTCTAAATAAAGTTGTTATATGATGTTGTAGTGTTTATTTCTACATGGTGTTACCTTGGAGACCAGGTCGATGTTGAACCGGCGTCCTTCCTTCACCAGCTGAGCGTAGCTGATCTTCTTCCTGGCCGGCTCTGATTGGCTCTGAGCTGCAACGGGGGTTGGCTGATCGACCTCTGGCTCCTCCCCCTCTGTCTGGGAGAGCTGTGTGATTGGACGAAACATCTGTCAGTCATGATGACCCGTCATTCAGAGCTCTTCATCTACCTCCCTCACCTGTTGGTCCTCTACCTCTACCGCCCTCACCTGTTGGTCCTCCTCATCTACCTCCCTCACCTGTTGGTCCTCTACCTCTACCGCCCTCACCTGTTGGTCCTCCTCATCTACCTCCCTCACCTGTTGGTCCTCTACCTCTACCGCCCTCACCTGTTGGTCCTCCTCATCTACCTCCCTCACCTGTTGGCCCTCTACCTCTACCTCCCTCACCTGTTGGCCCTCTACCTCTACCGCCCTCACCTGTTGGTCCTCCTCATCTACCTCCCTCACCTGTTGGTCCTCTACCTCTACCGCCCTCACCTGTTGGTCCTCCTCATCTACCTCCCTCACCTGTTGGCCCTCTACCTCTACCTCCCTCACCTGTTGGCCCTCTACCTCTACCTCCCTCACCTGTTGGTCCTCTTCATCTACCTCCCTCACCTGTTGGTCCTCTACCTCTACCGCCCTCACCTGTTGGTCCTCCTCATCTACCTCCCTCACCTGTTGGCCCTCTACCTCTACCTCCCTCACCTGTTGGCCCTCTACCTCTACCACCCTCACCTGTTGGTCCTCCTCATCTACCTCCCTCACCTGTTGGTCCTCTACCTCTACCGCCCTCACCTGTTGGTCCTCCTCATCTACCTCCCTCACCTGTTGGCCCTCTACCTCTACCTCCCTCACCTGTTGGCCCTCTACCTCTACCTCCCTCACCTGTTGGTCCTCTACCTCTACCGCCCTCACCTGTTGGTCCTCCTCATCTACCTCCCTCACCTGTTGGTCCTCTACCTCTACCTCCCTCACCTGTTGGCCCTCTACCTCTACCTCCCTCACCTGTTGGCCCTCTACCTCCCTCACCTGTTGGTCCTCTACCTCTACCGCCCTCACCTGTTGGTCCTCCTCATCTACCTCCCTCACCTGTTGGTCCTCTACCTCTACCTCCCTCACCTGTTGGCCCTCTACCTCTACCTCCCTCACCTGTTGGCCCTCTACCTCTACCTCCCTCACCTGTTGGTCCTCTACCTCTACCTCCCTCACCTGTTGGTTGTCTTCCTCCCTCACCTGTTGGCCCTCTACCTCTACCTCCCTCACCTGTTGGTCCTCTACCTCTACCTCCCTCACCTGTTGGTTGTCTTCCTCCCTCACCTGTTGGTCCTCTTCTTCTGGTTTCTGGTTTGATTCTTCTTCCTTTGAATCTACAACCAATGAAAACACACCTGTTAAACTGGTTCTGACGTTTCTCCTCACATTAACGTCTGAATCATATTAATTATATTTATTATATTTAGTGTTTTATTGAAGAATCAAACCTGCAGATTCGGTCTCTGATGCTTCTTTGGCGGCGTCTCCATCAGGTCCTCCTCTGTCTTCTTCTGTGGTGTTTGGAGCATCACAACTCTGGGCTTCCTCCTCCTCATCTTCCTCACTGAGAACAACATTAATAACTGTCTCAGGACTAGGGATGTTAACAATTAACCGTTAACCAACATTAATAATATTACACATCAGCAAATTGTAATTCATGATTTAAAACATTTTTTTGGATATTTTTTATATTTTTCGGACACTTTTTTTTAGACCTTTTTCCGACATTTTCCCGACCTTTGTCTGACTTTTTGGGACATTGTTTTGACTATTTTAAGGTTTTAAAAAAACAAAACAATTTTTACTATTTTTCTTTTTTCTTTTTTACATTTTTCTGACTGTTTTTTTAAACTTTTTTTAAACTTTTTTTCTGCCCTTTATCTGACTTTTTGGGGATTTTTTGGGGACATTTTTCGGGCCTTTTTAGGAAATTAATGCGACTTTTTCCAGACATTTATTTTTCTGACATTTTTAAAAACTTTTCTTAGGAAGGTTTTCGGATATGTTTTGACATTTTTCAGACTTAATTCAGGACATTTTTCTGACATTTTTTAAAAAGTTTTAAAGACATTTTAGGATTTTTTTTTTACTTTTTTAGGACGTTTTTCGAGCCATTTTCTGAACTTTTTCGGAAATTATTCTGACTTTTTTCCAGAATTTTTTTTTCTGACATTTTAACAAAAAAATTGGGAAGCTTTTCGGATATTTTTTGACATTTTTCGGACTTTATTTAGGAAATCTTTCCGACATTCCGACCTAGAGACGGTTGCGACGGAGAATGTGGACCAGCCGGCGCCGGGGGGAGCGGTCCCACGAGGGTCTCCTCCCACACCGAGCCGGACGGCGTGGACCACACCCGTTGAGAAGTTGATCGTGTAGATGCGGCGCGTCGACCTCGACTGGAGGTCATCAAAGGACTCTGAGGTTTACCTGGTGAAGCAGAACACCTGCAGGTTACTGATGGAGGCGGAGTCTGAGTTAGACAGGTAGATCAGCTCCTCCCCTTCCTCCAACAGGCTCGAGCAATCCTGAAGCTCCTCTGGCTGCGACTCCTCCTACAGCACACACAGGTTACTGTTCATCTGATCAATCACCTGATCAACAATCTGATCAATCATCTGATCAACACTTCCTCATGGTCAGCAGCAGTACGATCCTGCAGCTTATCAGAAAGCAGTGCTGTACTCACCTGGTGCTGTTGTATCCAGGTGAGCAGAGCGTTGAAGGTGAAGCTAGCCCAGTTAGCTGCATAATAACTCCTCCTGAAAACACACACAAAGTAATATATAAATATAAATATATATATATATATATATATATATATATTGATTTAGTCGTATCAATAATCAGAACACTGAGATTATATTTGCAGATATACGAGTGCTGACCTGTCGATGTGAAGAACTCTCTGACCGACTCTGGAGAACGCTGCTGCTGCCACCGACTCAGCTAGACCTGAACACATCATCAATAATCTATAATCAATCATCTATAATCAATCATCTATCATCAATAATCTATCATCAATAATCTATAATCAATCATCTATAATCAATAATCCATAATCAATCATCTATAATCAGTTATCTATCATAAATAATCTATAATCAATCATCTATAATCAATACCTGCTACATCACCTCCATTAATCTGAAAAGCTTTTATTGTGGAATATATTTCTGTGTTGTTTTATTTTGTGAATATTTATGTACTTCCTTCATCAGTGTTGGGATCAGACCAGAAATATCATAATAAATACTCTCAAATACTTCATTAATGTATACTTCTATATTACAGTTAGAGTATTTTATTCTACTTATAGAACACTTTCTTTTCTTATTATTCTATAATCTTCAAGCATTGTGTGCTCACTGCAGTAAAGTACTAATACCACACAGTAGAAATACTCTGTTACAGTAAAAGTACTAATACCACACAGTAGAAATACTCTGTTACAGTAAAAG
>JAUPFX010000018.1:30351363-30378863 GCA_036937225.1 Sebastes paucispinis
TATATTAATATGATATATTAATATGATATATGATATATCATATTAATAAGTGAACTTATTGTCATACTCTGGTTATTTCTATTTGATATATTTGATGTTGTTTTTTATGTTTGAAGTGTTTTTTGTATATAAATATATAAATTAAATATATATATATATATATATATATATACATTTACATATATATTATATATATATATACATACATCAGCTGATCAGACGATTGATTACTGTCTGATCACTGAGACTCGGCTGGAGGTTTGGCAACAACTTCTTCTTCTGTGGTGCTTTCTGGCACTGCCAACCCCCCTACACACACACACACACACACACACACACACACACACACACACACACACACACACACACACACACACACTGAGTGATGTGAAGCCAACAACAACAGACTGTTTCTACTTTATTCATCTTAGAAACACCAGATGGTTAAAATACACTCACCTCCTCCTCTCCTCCTCTCCTCCTCTCCTCCTCTCTTCCTCTCCTCCTCTCCTCCTCTCCTCCTCTCCTCCTCTCTTCCTCTCCTCCTCTCTTCCTCTCCTCCTCTCCTCCTCTCTTCCTCTCCTCCTCTCTTCCTCTCCTCCTCTCCTCCTCTCCTCCTCTCTTCCTCTCTTCCTCTCCTCCTCTCTTCCTCTCCTCCTCTCCTCCTCTCCTCCTCTCTTCCTCTCCTCCTCTCCTCCTCTCTTCCTCTCCTCCTCTCCTCCTCTCCTCCTCTCCTCCTCTCTTCCTCTCCTCCTCTCCTCTCTCCTTGTCTCCTCTCCTTCTCTCCTCCTCAACTCTCTCCTTGTCTCCTCTCCTCTCTCCTTCTCACCTCCTCCTCTCCTCCTCTCCTTGTCTCCTCAACTCACCTCCTCCTCTCCTCCTCTCCTCCTCTCCTCCTCTCCTCCTCTCTTCCTCTCCTCCTCTCCTCCTCTCCTCCTCAACTCTCTCCTCCTCTCCTCTCTCCTTGTCTCCTCTCCTTCTCTCCTCCTCAACTCTCTCCTTGTCTCCTCTCCTCTCTCCTTCTCACCTCCTCCTCTCCTCCTCTCCTTGTCTCCTCAACTCACCTCCTCCTCTCCTTCTCTCCTCCTCAACTCTCCCCTTCTCTCCTCTCTCCTTGTCTCCTCTCCTCTCTCCTTCACACCTCCCCCTCTCCTCTCTCCTCTCCTCCTCCTCTCCTCCTCTCCTCCTCTCCTTCTCTCCTCCTCAACTCTCTCCTTCTCTCCTCTCTCCTTGTCTCCTCTCCTCTCTCCTTCACACCTCCCCCTCTCCTTTCTCCTCTCTCCTTCTCTCCTCTCCTCCTTCTCTCCTCCTTCTCTCCTCCTCTCCTCCTCTCCTCTCCTCTCTCCTTCTCTCCTCCTCTCCTCCTCTCCTCAACTCACCTCCTCCTCTCCTTCTCTCCTCCTCAACTCTCTCCTTCTCTACTCTCTCCTTGTCTCCTCTCCTTTCTCCTTCACACCTCCTCCTCTCCTCTCTCCTTCTCTCCTCTCCTCCTCCTCTCCTTCTCTCCTCCTCTCCTCCTCTTCTTTCCTTGTCTCCTCCTCCTCCTCTCCTCTCGCCTCCTCTCTCCTCCTCTCTCCTTCTCTCCTTCTCTCCTCCTCTCCTTCTCTCCTCTCCTCTCTCCTCCTCTCCTCTCTCCTCCTCTCTCCTCCTCTCCTTGTCTCCTCCTCCTCATCTCCACCTCTCCTCCTCTCCTTGTCTCCTCTCTCATTCTCTCCTCCTCTCATTGTCTCCGCTCCTTGTCTCCTCCTATCTTGACCTTGTTCCTTGTTTCCTCCTCCTTTCTAATAAATTGAAGGAACAATACTTTTATAGACAGTATGATTATTTATCTAAGTATTAGTATATATGTATATATGTATATATATACATATATACATATATACTGTCCATCCTTTGCAGACTAGGTGAGTACAGAAACATAGTAAAGTGAATAATACCCAAACATTAATGGCCTGAATATAAACCTGTAATCTGATTACATGTTGACTGATCTTGTGTGTGTGTGTGTGTGTGTGTGTGTGTGTGTGTGTGTGTGTTGGTTGTTTGAAGAGCTCTGAGAGAGGAAGAGTTCTTCTGTTGAATCTTTCTGGCGTCTCTTCTGTCGTCTAACGGCCTTTTGTAGCTCGTTAGTGTGATGAGGTGTTAACGAGAGCTGTGTGCTGATTGGACGCCTCTGATCAGCTGCCAGAACCTTTAAGGCCTGTTTCCTGCCTGCAGACAAACCTGCAGAAAAGGAGAGGACAAACCTCCAGAGACAGAGAGGACAAACCTCCAGAGACGGAGAGGACAACCTCCAGAGACGGAGAGGACAACCTCCAGAGACGGAGAGGACAACCTCCAGAGACGGAGAGGACAAACCTCCAGAGACGGAGAGGACAACCTCCAGAGACGGAGAGGACAACCTCCAGAGACGGAGAGGACAAACCTCCAGAGACGGAGAGGACAACCTCCAGAGACGGAGAGGACAACCTCCAGAGACGGAGAGGACAAACCTCCAGAGACGGAGAGGACAACCTCCAGAGACGGAGAGGACAAACCTCCAGAGACGGAGAGGACAACCTCCAGAGACGGAGAGGACAACCTCCAGAGACGGAGAGGACAAACCTCCAGAGACGGAGAGGACAACCTCCAGAGACGGAGAGGACAAACCTCCAGAGACGGAGAGGACAACCTCCAGAGACGGAGAGGACAAACCTCCAGAGACGGAGAGGACAACCTCCAGAGAAGGAGAGGACAAAACTCCAGAGACGGAGAGGACAACCTCCAGAGACGGAGAGGACAAACCTCCAGAGACGGAGAGGACAACCTCCAGAGACGGAGAGGACAACCTCCAGAGACGGAGAGGACAACCTCCAGAGACGGAGAGGACAAACCTCCAGAGACGGAGAGGACAACCTCCAGAGACGGAGAGGACAACCTCCAGAGACGGAGAGGACAAACCTCCAGAGACGGAGAGGACAACCTCCAGAGACGGAGAGGACAACCTCCAGAGACGGAGAGGACAAACCTCCAGAGACGGAGAGGACAACCTCCAGAGACGGAGAGGACAAACCTCCAGAGACGGAGAGGACAACCTCCAGAGACGGAGAGGACAACCTCCAGAGACGGAGAGGACAAACCTCCAGAGACGGAGAGGACAACCTCCAGAGACGGAGAGGACAAACCTCCAGAGACGGAGAGGACAACCTCCAGAGACGGAGAGGACAAACCTCCAGAGACGGAGAGGACAACCTCCAGAGAAGGAGAGGACAAAACTCCAGAGACGGAGAGGACAACCTCCAGAGACGGAGAGGACAAACCTCCAGAGACAGAGAGGACAAAACTCCAGAGACGGAGAGGACAAAACTCCAGAGACGGAGAGGACCAAACTCCAGAGACGGAGAGGACAACCTGCAGAGACGGAGAGGACAACCTGCAGAGACGGAGAGGACAAACCTCCAGAGACAGAGAGGACAAAACTCCAGAGACGGAGAGGACAAAACTCCAGAGACGGAGAGGACAAACCTCCAGAGACGGAGAGGACAACCTGCAGAGACGGAGAGGACAACCTGCAGAGACGGAGAGGACAAACCTCCAGAGACAGAGAGGACAAAACTCCAGAGACGGAGAGGACAAAACTCCAGAGACGGAGAGGACAACCTGCAGAGACGGAGAGGAAAAACCTTCAGAGACAGAGAGGACAACCCTCCAGAGACAGAGAGGACAAACCTCCAGAGACAGAGAGGACAACCTGCAGAGACGGATAGGACAAACCTCCAGAGACGGGTAGGACAAACCTCCAGAGACAGAGAGGACAACCTGCAGAGACGGAGAGGAAAAACCTCCAGAGACAGAGAGGACAAACCTCCAGAGACAGAGAGGACAAACCTCCAGAGACAGAGAGGACAACCTGCAGAGACGGATAGGACAAACCTCCAGAGACGGAGAGGACAAACCTCCAGAGACGGAGAGGACAAACCTCCAGAGACAGAGAGGACAACCTGCAGAGACGGAGAGGAAAAACCTCCAGAGACAGAAAGGACAACCTGCAGAGACGGAGAGGATAAAACTCCAGAGACAATAGATAATATGGACGTGATGCGTTCAGGTGTTATAGATCAATAGATAATATGGACATGATGCGTTCAGGTGTTATAGATCTATAGATAATATGGACATGATGCGTTCAGGTGTTATAGATCTATAGATAATATGGACGTGATGCGTTCAGGTGTTATAGATCTATAGATAATATGGACATGATGCGTTCAGGTGTTATAGATCTATAGATAATATGGACATGATGCGTTCAGGTGTTATAGATCTATAGATAATATGGACATGATGCGTTCAGGTGTTTTAGATCAATAGATAATATGGACATGATGCGTTCAGGTGTTATAGATCTATAGATAATATGGACATGATGCGTTCAGGTGTTTTAGATCAATAGATAATATGGACATGATGCGTTCAGGTGTTTTAGATCAATAGATAATATGGACGTGATGCGTTCAGGTGACATTTAATCTGCTCTGCTCTGTAAAGGTTAATTTGATGCTTTTAATTTGATGCTGCGCCTTTAATTTGAAACTCAGCTGATGTATGAGGTGGGTTTCTTTTCTTCCTGATTAAAAAAAGATGAATTAATTATGTGTTCTGGATAACGGCTCTCACCTAATGAACATCACTGACACGCTTCAATAACAACATGTTAATGTTTAAACAAGTTAAAAACACAACAAACCGTCTATACACGTCAATACATTACAAAAATCTGGCCTAAATTATTCATAAATAAACAACCAGAAGGAGACAAACAGTAATATAATATTAATGATGTGATGAAATAAATATATGTAATAAAAGAAACTAAAATATTTGTTATTATCATTATTTTTATTATTATTATTATTAATAATAATAATTATTATAATAATGATAGTATTGTATTATTATTATTATTCATAATATAATAAGTTATTATTAATATATTATTATTAATAATAATAATAATAATAATAAATGTCCTGAAATATTTCTATCAGAGCTAACAGTACTTAATTTAAGGAGTATTCAGTAGTATTCTGCCTTAATTTGTAATACACCTTAACAGTCCACATTCATTTCATTGATTTATTATATTTTATTGATTTATTTATATTTTTATATATTTATTTATTAATTTATATATTTATTTATTTATTCATTCATAGATTTATTTATTTATTTATATTTATATATTTATTTATTCATCTATTTATTTATTTTATTTATTCATTTAAATCTTGTTTTAATCCAAAATTAGCTGTCAATCATTCACCTGTCAGACTCCCGGTCCAGAAGCCCCGCTCCCTGAGCGCGTCCTCTCAGCCAATGGGAGGCCTGTCCGTGTGCGGTCCCGGCCTGTGATTGGCTGGGCTCTGATTGGCTGTGTGTGGGACAGAGAGCAGGAGGAGGAGAGAGAGAGAGTCAGTCTGAGTGGCGGGAACAGAGAGAGACAGAGCTGAGAGGAGAGGAGAAGAGACATCACCTTCATCTTCTTCATCCTCTTCTTGGTGGTTTCCTCTCTAACATCCTGACATGGACCGGACCTCCAGCCCCTCCACCGACCCTCTCTTCCACTCCGACCCGCCCTACAGCGCTCCCATCCCGGCCAGCTCCCCGCGCCGCCCCGTTGCTCACCTGTCCGGAGCTCACCTGAGCAGCAGCAGCAGCAGCACCGCTCCCCCTCCTCCTCCTCCTCGTCCTCCTGCTCCTCAGACGGAGTGTCAGCTGGTGGAGGTCCACGGTGTGAAGGTGGCCTCGTTCCAGGTGAACGGTGTGGAGCTGATCTGCCTGCCGCAGGTGTTCGAGCTGTTCCTGAAGCACCTGGTGGGCGGCCTGCACACCGTCTACACCAAGCTGAAGCGGCTGAGCATCAGCCCGGTGGTCTGCAGCGTGGAGCAGGTCCGAGTCCTGCGGGGGCTGGGAGCCATCCAGCCGGGAGTCAACCGCTGCAAGCTCATCACCAGGGCCGACTTCCAGGCGCTCTACCGGGACTGCACCAACGCCAGGTGGGCAGGGACACTCAGAGGGACACAGAGGGACACAGAGACACTCAGAGGGACACGGAGACACTCAGAGACACTCAGAGAGACACTCAGAGGGACACAGAGACACTCAGAGGGACACGGAGACACAGAGAGACACCGAGAGACACTCAGAGACACTCAGAGGGACACAGAGAGACACCGAGAGACACTCAGAGACACTCAGAGACACAGAGAGACACTCAGAGACATAGAGAGACACTCAGAGGGACACAGAGGGACACAGAGACACTCAGAGACACTCAGAGACACTCAGAGGGACTCAGAGGGACACAGAGAGACACCGAGAGACACTCAGAGACACTCAGAGAGACACTCAGAGGGACACAGAGACACTCAGAGACACTCAGAGACACTCAGAGGGACTCAGAGGGACACAGAGAGACACCGAGAGACACTCAAAGACACTCAGAGACACAGAGAGACACCGAGAGACACTCAGAGACACTCAGAGAGACACTCAGAGACACTCAGAGACACAGAGAGACACCGAGAGACACTCAGAGACACTCAGAGACATAGAGAGACACTCAGAGGGACACAGAGACACTCAGAGAGACACAGAGACAATCAGAGAGACACAGAGGGACACCGAGACACACTCAGAGGGACACCGAGACACTTGGAGACACTCAGAGGGACACAGAGACACAGAGACACTCAGAGAGACACAGAGACACTCAGAGACACTCAGAGAGGCACAGAGGGACACCGAGACACACTCAGAGGGACACCGAGACACTTGGAGACACTCAGAGGGACACAGAGACACTCAGAGACACTCAGAGACACTCAGAGACACTCAGAGATACACTCAGAGACACACCGAGACACACCGAGAGACACAGAGACACACGGAGACACCAAGAGACACCGAGAGACACCGAGAGACACCGAGACACCAAGAGCCACACCATAATACACAGAGACACATGGAGACACCGAGAGACACACTCAGAGACACCCTGAGACACTGAGAGAGAAACTGAGAGACACACCGGGACACACCGAGACACACATACAGAGACACACAGAGACACACCGAGACACACCGAGACACACAGAGACACACAGAGGGACACACCGAGACACACCGGGACACACAGAGGGACACACCGAGACACACCGAGACACACCGAGACACACAGATCGACACACCGAGACACACCGGGACACACAGAGGGACACACCGAGACACACCGGGACACACAGAGGGACACACAGAGGGACACACCGAGACACACAGAGACACACAGAGGGACACACCGAGACACACCGAGACACACAGAGACACACAGAGGGACACACCGAGACACACCGGGACACACAGAGGGACACACCGAGACACACCGGGACACACAGAGGGACACACCGAGACACACAGAGACACACAGAGGGACACACCGAGACACACCGGGACACACAGAGGGACACACCGAGACACACCGGGACACACAGAGGGACACACAGAGGGACACAGAGGGACACACCGAGACACACCGGGACACACAGAGGGACACAGAGACACACAGAGGGACACACCGAGACACACCGGGACACACAGAGGGACACACAGAGGGACACAGAGACACACAGAGGGACACACCGAGACACACCGGGACACACAGAGGGATACACCAGGACACACCGGGACACACAGACACACCGAGAGACACTCAGAGGGAGAAGTGTAAAACGGGCTGTTGTTATCATGGAGTCTGGTTCAGCAGGTTAAAGATGCTCATTAAATTAAATAAATGAAACACATTTAATGAATTGACCTGTTTTAAACTAAATAAAAATATTAATCACAATTATTTTCAAAGAATATTTTCTTCATTAATAAAACTTGAAAACTAATAAATCACTTTAAATGATTGTTTTTATTCCTTTATTTCTGTGACCTAATGTAACATGAAGATCTGAATCTTTACTTCTTATTGAACTACTGATCCACATTAGTCCCGTCCTCCAAGAGGACATTCAGAGTCCCCACATTAAACCACATCAGGCTGAAGAACGCGTCTGTCCATCAGTCCATCCTGTTGCTGAATAATAATGAATGTGCTAAAGACGTGTAGATCCAGAGGACAGATGATGTTGTGATGGGTTATGTATGATAATGGAGATGTGTTGTGTTGTGTGTCTGATGGGTGTGTACGGACAGGATGTCTGTTGGATGTGCACTTTCTCTCAAACGGAGCTGCCGATGGATGCAAAATGAATTTCAGTGCAAACTGACAATAAAGTCGTATCGTATCATAAATATATATATGTATATAATATCAATGATATTAATAATATGATCATATATATTAAAATATATTAAAGTGTAATTATCCATAAATATAGAATACGTGTTTTAAACATGACCTCTTTGTGTGATTATTGATCAACTATAGAACTGAAACACTTTTATCAGATAAAAACAGACTTTATTCATAAATTCATGTTTCAGCAAGAAAACACAAATAATTATAAAATAATAAATATATTATAATATTATATATTAAGAGAATTGTGCAAATATTTGTGCAGCAGAAGTCCGTCATGAAACTCCTGCAGCCGTAATGTGTCTACTATATATGATATATACTGCGTGTATATATCATATATATAGTTATTGAATGATAAGTACAGAATACATAATAATATAATAAATTAGATGTGTTATCGCAGGGCTGAAAATCAATTATGTTCATCATTGATTTCTCTGCTGATTATTAATTAATATAAAAATGTCATAAATAGTGAAAAATGTCCATTTTACTGTGAAATCAAACAGGAAGTCAGAGACGGAGAAGGAATCCGTTATTTTGACTGAAACAATAATTATTAAAATATTTGCTGCATACTTTTATTTCAACCGACTTGTTGCTGCCGCTCTAACAGATATATTAATATTAATATTAATATTAAAATACAAACAGACAACTGGACGGAGATTTTATTTTCTAAGAGGTGAAACAACAATAAAATAAAACTGATCAGATCATTATTAAAATCCTCGTCAGGTCTAACAGATCATTTAGTCTTTATCTGATAATTCATTCATTTAGTGAATATTATATTATGTTATATTATATTATGATATAATATAATATAATATAATACATCTCACTCAGTGTGATTGTTTATCTGGACAACAAATGATTAAATATTGAATTATGTCTTTTATTTTAACCCTTTAACGACCGGTTGAAGCCGCGACGCCTTCAACACTAAAACTAATAAATATAGTATTTATTAGTTTTCTGCTTTTCTGTTCACATTTATCTCAGAGGGCTCGTTTATATTCACCTCTAACGGTTCCTTCGAGATCAGGATCAATCAGGGTCAGGATCAGCTTCAGGATCAGCATCAGCATCAGGATCAGCATCAGGATCAATCAGGATCATGGTTAATCAGGATCCATCAGGATCAGCATTAGGATTCTGTCAGGACTCACCTGTGAAGCTGCGTCTGGGGGATGAAAACAGTCGTTAATCCAGTTTAATTATAAATCTGTATCAGTTTAATTCTAGAACTAAAACTCACCTGTCAGGTGACGTCAGACCACCTGACCTGAACCGTGTCACTTGACCTGACTAACAATCTACTGACACACCTGGAGGCCACACACACATTCACTTAAAGTGACATAAAGAGAGTGTGTGTGTGTGTGTGTGTGTGCGCGCGTGTGTGTTTAGGATCAAAATGTTTTTTTCTTTGATGATCAAATTATGTAAATGAGCTTCGACTAATTATGGGATTAACGGAGAGAGGCTGTGTGTGTGTGTGTTAATCATCTTTAATCTCCTGGTTCTCATTAAACTGAGGACGGTAAACTGGTGATGTGACGGTGAGGAAATGTTCCCGCCGGTTAATAAACCTGTGACATCACCGGTGTTACCGATTCCTCCGGTTACTAGAACAGATGGCGGTCAGTATGTGCAGAGCGCTGACTCTGATCTTCACCGTCGGGAGGCGGTGACTCCGGTCTCTCCGGTCTCTCCGGTCTCTCCGGTCTCTCCGGTGAGTCCGGTCTCTCCGGTCCCGTCAACCAGTATCTGTTGTGCTCCTGCAGCTGGAGCACCGCTGCATGAGAGGCACCAATCTTAATGTTGTCGGTTAACGGTTAAGAACATTTTTAAACATCAGCGTCCCTACTAACGTCTCCTCTGATTTAATGTACACATTCACACTTTTCATTTAAATTTAAACTGGTTAAACTGGGATCAGTGTTTCTGAAAACACTCAGTGTGTTTGTGTGTGTTTGTGTGTGTATGTGTGTGTGTGTGTGTGTGTGTGTGAGTGTGTGTGTGTGTGCGCGCTACATAAAGGACATTTTGTCCCAGTTTAATTAAGTGTGGAACCCCCAACACACACACACACACACACACACACACACACACACACAGTAAATTAAATTCCTCAGTGTGTGTGTGTGTGTGTGTGCGTGTGGGCGGGCTGGCTGTCTGGGACCTGTCAATCAAACTCTGACCTGTGTCTACCCCCCGACTGTCACTGTGTGTTCATAAAGCTGAGGCAGCAGGCTGGTCACCATGGCAACCGGCTGGGCAGTCAGTCACTGAGGAGCCTTTAAAGTAATCTGATTACTGTTTTACTTACTACTGCTATGACATCATGAGCTCTGTGTGACATCATCAGTGACATCATCATCTACATAGTGTATTATAAAATATATTTATTTTATATAAAATCATAAATATATATATATATATATAGTATTAATATATATAGTCAAATATTTTCTTCTTTCTGTCAGTTTAACCGTACATTTTTTTATATTTTTAGATTTGACTGATTTAACGTGATAATTGATGTTTTCTGTCATCTTACTTTATTTAAAAATGTAACTTTATTTAAAAACCTAACTTCATTTAAAAACGTAACTTTATTTAAAAATGTAACTTCATTTTAAAATGTAACTTCATTTAAAAACTTAACTTCATTTAAAAATGTAACTTTATTTAAAAATGTAATTTTATTTAAAAACTTAACTTTATTTAAAAATGTAACTTTATTTAAAAACTTAACTTTATTTAAAAATGTAACTTTATTTAAAAACCTAACTTCATTTAAAAACATAACTTTATTTAAAAACTTAACTTCATTTAAAAACGTAACTTTATTTAAAAACTTAACTTCATTTAAAAACGTAACTTTATTTAAAAATGTAACTTTATTTAAAAACCTAACTTCATTTAAAAACGTAACTTTATTTAAAAACTTAACTTCATTTAAAAACGTAACTATTTAAAAACTTAACTTCATTTAAAAACGTAACTTTATTTAAAAATGTAATTTTATTTAAAAACTTAACTTCATTTAAAAACGTAACTTTATTTAAAAACTTAACTTCATTTAAAAACGTAACTTTATTTAAAAATGTAATTTTATTTAAAAACTTAACTTCATTTAAAAATGTAACTTTATTTACAACGTGTCGACGATCAGACAGACGGTGCGTCTCTTAAAGTCTTCCCCGGGGACGATGGACTCAGGAACATGAACACCGGTGGTTACTGATTTAAGGTGGAATCTTCTCCTTTAAGGTGGTCGGCAGGTTTATTAATAAAGGGCCGTCTTACTGTGTTTTTCAGCTCTCGACCAGGTCGTCCTCCCAAGAGGACGCTGGGCGTGGCCACGATGACGGACGGCTCCAGACTCCTCCCACATGGCCTGATAAGCCCCGCCCTGCTGTCACAGACAGGTGAGTCAAACAAACCAACACTCACACCACGAGTACTTGTTGTACTATGGCTGATAGTACTCATGGTAGTACTACTTCAAGTAGTAGTATGAGAGTTCATATCACCCGTACTAGTATTAATATCATTAATATCATTATCACTAACCCTAAGGGAGCCGTGTTCGATAACGTGATCAGAGCAGAGATCCTGATGAAGACGTGTTAACGAGCCAACGGTTAACGAGATTGTGACGAGATTATGACAAGATTATAATGAGATCATAACGACAACAGAACAAGATCATAACGAGGTCATGACGAGATCATAATGAGATCATAACGACATCAGAACAAGATCATAACGAGGTCATAATGAGATAATGAGCGTGTCCTGAGTGAGTTTTTACAATCAGCAATAGAACATGTGGATGTTTGAACAGCTCAGAGTGATCAGAGTTATAATTAGGACGCTTAATTAGCAGACGTCAACATGACTGACAGATTGGAGTCTCACCCGCAGCACTGCGTGTGTGTGTGTGTGTGTGTGTGTGTGTGTGTGTGTGTGTGTGTGTGTGTGTGTGTGTTGCTCGGGGCGACAAGTGTCAAGACTTTGATCTCATGTTGAAAGAAAAGCAGCTTAAGAATATTTTATAAATGAGTGTTACGGTGACATCACAGTCAGGCCTGGCTCTGATTGGACGGTTACCTGTTAGTCATCTATCTATCTTAAGAGCACCATGATGGTTTATTACCTGAGCAGGTAGTGATCAGAGTACCTGAGCAGGTAGTGAACAGAGTACCTGAGCAGGTAGTGATCAGAGTACCTGAGCAGGTAGTGAACAGAGTACCTGAGCAGGTAGTGATCAGAGTACCTGAGCAGGTAGTGATCAGAGTACCTGAGCAGGTAGTGAACAGAGTACCTGAGCAGGTAGTGAACAGAGTACCTGAGCAGGTAGTGATCAGAGTACCTGAGCAGGTAGTGAACAGAGTACCTGAGCAGGTAGTGATCAGAGTACCTGAGCAGGTAGTAAACAGAGTACCTGAGCAGGTAGTGATCAGAGTACCTGAGCAGGTAGTGAACAGAGTACCTGAGCAGGTAGTGATCAGAGTACCTGAGCAGTTAGTGATCAGAGTACCTGAGCAGGTAGTGAACAGAGTACCTGAGCAGGTAGTGATCAGAGTACCTGAGCAGGTAGTGATCAGAGTACCTGAGCAGGTAGTGAACAGAGTACCTGAGCAGGTAGTGAACAGAGTACCTGAGCAGGTAGTGATCAGAGTACCTGAGCAGGTAGTGAACAGAGTACCTGAGCAGGTAGTGATCAGAGTACCTGAGCAGGTAGTAAACAGAGTACCTGAGCAGGTAGTGATCAGAGTACCTGAGCAGGTAGTGAACAGAGTACCTGAGCAGGTAGTGATCAGAGTACCTGAGCAGGTAGTGAACAGAGTACCTGAGCAGGTAGTGATCAGAGTACCTGAGCAGGTAGTGATCAGAGTACCTGAGCAGGTAGTGAACAGAGTACCTGAGCAGGTAGTGATCAGAGTACCTGAGCAGGTAGTGAACAGAGTACCTGAGCAGGTAGTGATCAGAGTACCTGAGCAGGTAGTGAACAGAGTACCTGAGCAGGTAGTGATCAGAGTACCTGAGCAGGTAGTCTTCAGGTATTCTGTGTCTCATTAAGGATCCTCATCAGCTCCAGCAGAGCGTGTCCTGATGAAGACCATGAAAACAGTGGAGAACACTGAAGTCTTTTCATGTTTCTGTTGAGCACAAAGTTTTAATCCAACAGAGACGCTCGGCTGCTCTCACATACCAACCCCCCCCCCGTCACCTCCTGACAGCTCTGACAGCTTCATGAAAACACTCAGCTCTTATTAAAGTGACCGGCGAGGTCAGCGACGGACACATCAAACGAACACACACTTAATTAAAATGTGGTAAAGGTATAAAAGTATATAGTAAAGATAAAAGAGGACGGAGTCACAGAGTCAGACGTCTGCTTGACGCCACGCAGAGAGGTGCATTATGGGTAACACCTCCTTGATGTGTTTAACAGAAGCCGTGAGCCGCTGACTGCTATTAGCAGAAGGCTAAACTATTAGCAACCCTTTCTCTCCGTCTCTAACGTTAACGGAGGTTCCCATGGTTACATAGGTTCATACATAGGTTATGATGCCTTCAGGCTCCTCTCAGTAAAAATGAGCGTTAGGCGAAGGTGATTCCTGATGTGTTCAAATGTAATCTTGTAAAATGTAGTTTTGGTGATAAACTTGAATAAATCCAGTAGTTTGAAGGAGATGATTTCACAACAATATAAAAGATAATTATGACCTGATTAACGTCATAATAAAACCAGGAGGACGCTGATGGAGGAGTAGATGTTGAAGTACGTGAGATTTATTGTTTTATATTTTACCGTGGTATTAAATTGGAGAATCATGTTTTATATCTCTGGTATCGACTACTACATCTCTGCTATTTTCATATTTGATGTAGTTTGTGGTTTTATGTTTTAAAAGAGACGTTTAATCTCTTTAATCAAAATGAAACTAAACTAAACGTCTCCGTCGCTTTTATTCTCTAACAGGAAGACAGATTCATCAAACTGACGTGTGTTTATTAGAACATCAGTCAGTGATGCGTTTCCTGTTTGTGGGACAGAGCCTCTGGTTTGATGAATGAGTCTGATACATAACATATATTATTATATATCTGATCAGTATGGATGTTTATAGTTCACTCTCCTTCAGTCGAGTCAGTCAGAGAGACGGAACCTTCTGCTTACAGCAGCCAATCATCGTGTTTAACCTGTTCAGTCCTCTATAACTATAAATATACATATATATATATACATATATATAAATCTAAATATATATAAATATATATATACATATTCTAAATGTGTTGCTGTACTCCATAAATGAGTATTAATCAGTGAGACAGCTGTTTATCTTCAATATGATGGGATGAATATATGAGTTTACAGGCCCTGGACTTCTGATGGGAAGAACAAAGTGATGAGAGAGTTGTTGAAAGGCTACGCTAACAGTTTCCCCCCGCTTCCAGTCTTTATGCTCAGCTAAGCTAAAGCACGTAAGGAGTCTCTTGACATTAAATGTTCCAGTTTCAAAGAATGAAAACAGAATAAATCTCCTGCAGCGAAACTCTGAGAACAAAAAGATCAAAACTTTCTGTTTTCGTTCATGAGGAGTTAAACGAGCCGGAGGGTTGGGGGGGGGGTCGCTGTCCGTTAGTTAGCGGGAGTCCCTCGTTAATACTAATTGAGTTAATTAGAGGAGGCGATTAATTGGGCCAAGTGGCTGCAGGGAGAGAGAGCTGGTCGAGAGACAGCGACAGTCACTGGAGACGTTCAGGCTGCCGGTGTTATTAATTATTGATCAGTCACAACTCCTCAAAACATCTGGAACGTTTACCTTCATCTTCATCTTCATCTTCATCTTCTTCTTCACCTTCATCTTCATCTTCTTCTCTGAATGTAAAAACATCTGATGAAAATGTACAAGAATGAAATAGAGGCAGAATAATAATTAATTCTCAAAATCTCAGATTAAACTTCCTGCTCTGAACCTTCAGACAAACTTATATGTAAACATTACGTAAAAAAAGATTGCGGAAAACGGCGTTGCGGAAAACAAATCTACAGAAAACAACGTTACGGAAAACGACGTTACGGAAAACGACGTTACGAAAACGACGTTACGGAAAACGACGTTACGGAAAACGACGTTACGGAAAACAACGTTACAGAAAACAACGTTACAGAAAACAACGTTACGAAAACAACGTTACGGAAAACAATGTTACGGAAACGTTACCTTACAGAAACGTTACCTTACAAAAAACTTTACATAGAAAAACGTTACGTAGAACAACGTTAGGTAGAACAACGTTACGTAGAAAAACGTTACGTAGAAAAACGTTACGTAGAAAAACATTACGTAGAACAACGCTGCGTAGAACAGCATTACGTAAAACAGCGTTACGTAGAACAGCGTTACGTAGAACAGCGTTACGAAACCTGGACCACCTGGACTGGACTCAGGTGTCTCACCTGGACTGGACTCACCTGTCTCACCTGGTCTCCAACGTATCTCTTCTCTGCAGGTCTGACGGCGGCGGCGATGGCCGAGGCTCTGAAGCTGCAGAAGATGAGGATGATGATGGGTTTCCACGGCAACAGCGATCATCTCCGACAGCACAACGGAGCCGATTCAGAGAACGACGACACAGGTACGACTTCACATCTTCATCATGACATCATCAATCATCCGTCTCCGAACCTCCTTCTTTCCTTTCCTCGTCTCCTCATCTCCTCTCTTGTCTCCTCTCCTTGCTGTAGGAGGCAGTGAAGGCTCCTGGGAGAAGGAGCAGCGCCTCCTCTCTCCTCCTCCTCCCTCCTCCTCAGTTGTGGCGCCTCCTCCTGGTTCGGCGTGTCTCCACCTCAACACGCTGCAGCATCACAGCGCGCTATTGGCCAACCGTGAGTCACAGCTCTCCTCTGATTGGATAAGTCAATGTCTTTTTTTGTATTGTTAGCTTAGCATCGTAGCATCCTTCTGTCTCTCTGACTCCGCCTCCTAAGGTCTGTCAGACTTTCCTTTTATGGTCATGCCACACCCCCTCCTCCCTGTGGGCCTGCCCCCTGCCAGCGTCGCCATGGCGATGAACCAGATGAGTCAGCTGAGCAGTTTGGCAAACATGGCCGCCATGTCACATGTTCAGATGGAAGACAGCAAGGTGACTACGAGCTCACACCGCTAGCGCTGATGCTAACAGTACTCTAGTGTTATAAGTGCTAATGCTAACAGTGCTAATACCGTTTGTACAGTCCTGCTGGTAAAAAAGAAAGAAAGAAGAAAGAAAGAAAGTAAAAACTGTCACTGCTAACCACACAGATGCTAACAGAGCTAAGCTAACCCTCTGTGTTCAGGCGTCTCCTCCAGGAAGCCCCTCCCCCAGTGATGATGAGCTCCACCACCGAGAACCAACCAGCCAATCACCTTCCAGAGCATCTTCATCAGCCTCATCATCACCTCCTCCTCCAGCGCACACACCGGAGCCGGGTCAGCACACACAAACCGGACTTAAAGGGACTGTTTGTAACTTCTTACACGTATAAATCTACCGGGTCGGTTTCCCATGCGGCTCGCGTGTGTCTCATGGTCTCTCGTGTGTCTCATGGTCTCTCGTGTGTCTCATGGTCTCTCGTGTGTCTCATGGTCTCGCGTGTGTCTCATGGTCTCTCGTGTGTCTCATGGTCTCGCGTGTGTCTCATGGTCTCTCGTGTGTCTCATGGTCTCTCGTGTGTCTCCGCTGTTCAGACTCAGACTCCAACACAAACTACAGTGAAGCACCAAAACCTCTTGGTTGTATCTAGTGAAGCTGTTAAACAGTGTTGGCCGCGGTCGGAGGACGCGGAGGAGACCGGAGTAACATTACTGCCAAGCAGCTGAAATATAGAGTGATATTGTGCTTTTAGCTGACGTGTGTCTCCTCACTGTGTTGAGCGATGCTCCTTCATGTCTATGTAGAGCGAGCACAAGCGCCAGCAACAGGACGCTGACTTTAGTTGACTTAACGGACACAGGTGAAGCTGTTAACAACACATTTCTGATTCTTACAAACAGTCCCTTTAAAGACGTTAATATAATAAATATACTATAAATATACCAACGTGAGTCCAGCTGAACACAAACACGGGATTATAATAACGTAACTTTGTGTTGTGATGAACTCCACAGACGGAGAGATCGCAGAGCGAGAAAACAACTTTAAAAAGGTGTCGAGAGAAAAAGGTAAGAGAGTGTTTGAGGACAGGAAGTGACCTCCTTCTCTGTTGGTAACCATGGTGACGTGTCAGTAACCATGGTGACGTGTTTAGCGGGCGGAGCGTTAAGTGGAGGCAGAATAATTCTCTGAACACGTTAGCTAACGCTGGCTAGCAAGTATTGTTGTCTTGTTTTTATTACAATGGCTGAAGAAGATCCTAGTTTCTATAGATCCACTTCATCATAAACATTCAAACCAGCAGTGTTATTTGTGCTGGTGAGCCATAACTATTCTATAAAATATATATAAGACGAGCACCTTTAACACTTAACGTGTTTGGTGTTACTGAAAAGCAGTGGATCAGATGAATATTTCAGAGGTTTGTCTGATCTCATGGAACAGAAACAACAGACACAATAAATAATAGAAACACACACTTACAGTTAATCCAGGTCACAGATACTGTGTGTGTTACATCCCTGTACTTGTGTACTTGTGAGGGTCCTAGCTGGGGTAATGTATTCCCAATGTCCTCAGTACTGAGGTCTAAAACACCGCACCGGTCCTCACAAAGACGCATATACAAACACACACACACACACACCCAGAGACAAAGTGCTCATGAATTTTACAAACAGGAATCTTTCCTCCACCTTTTATAAAACCTCTTTAAATGTTCAACAGGTTGTTTGTTTCTTGAGTTGTTTTTTTGACCTTCCTACCTGCAGACGACAGCCTGTTGCCCCTCCCCCTCGTCAAACCGACCTATGAGAGGCTGCCGCTCACCTCTCAGCCGCTGTCAATCAACCACGCAAACCCCACCTTTGCTCCGTTCCTGTTGGCTGAGGGTCTGTCATCCATGGAGACGCTGCTGACCAACATACAGGTGACAGAGAGTTACCTGAAATAACTTAGAGACAAAAACATAGAACGAGAAGATAATGTAGAAACGGTAACGTACAGACAGTATCATGGAGATGATAACGTACAGACGATAACATACAGACAGTATCATGGAGACGATAACGTACTCACGATAACGTACAGACAGTATCATGGAGACGATAACGTACTGACGATAACGTACAGACAGTATCATGGAGACGATAACGTACTGACGATAACGTACAGACAGTATCATGGAGATGATAACGTACAGATGATAACGTACAGACAGTATCATGGAGACGATAACGTACAGACGATAACGTACAGACAGTATCATGGAGATGATAACGTACAGACGATAACGTACAGACAGTATCATGGAGACGATAACGTACAGACAATAACGTACAGATAGTATCATGGAGACGATAACGTACAGACAATTTCATGGAGACGATAACATACAGACAGTTTCATGGAGACGATAACGTACAGACGATAACATACAGACAGTATCATGGAGACGATAACGTACTCACGATAACGTACAGACAGTATCATGGAGACGATAACGTACTGACGATAACATACAGACAGTATCATGGAGACGATAACGTACAGACGATAACATACAGACAGTATCATGGAGACGATAACGTACTCACGATAACGTACAGACAGTATCATGGAGACGATAACGTACTGACGATAACGTACAGACAGTATCATGGAGACGATAACGTACAGATGATAACGTACAGACAGAATCGTGGAGATAATAACGTACAGACAGTTTCATGGAGACGATAATGTACAGACGATAACGTACAGACGATAACGTACGGACAGTATCGTGGAAAAAATAACGTACAGACGGTAACGTACAGACGATAACTTACGGACAGCATCGTGGAGACAATAACGTGCAGACAGTATCATGGAGACGGTAACGTACAGACGATAACATACAGACAGTATCATGGAGACGATAACGTACTCACGATAACGTACAGACAGTATCATGGAGACGATAACGTACTGACGATAACGTACAGACAGTATCATGGAGACAATAACGTACAGATGGTAACGTACAGACAGAATCGTGGAGATAATAACGTACAGACAGTTTCATGGAGACGATAATGTACAGACGATAACGTACAGACGATAACGTACGGACAGTATCGTGGAAAAAATAACATACAGACGGTAACGTACAGACGATAACTTACGGACAGCATCGTGGAGACAATAACGTGCAAACAGTATCATGGAGACGGTAACGTACAGACGATAACGTAAAGACAGTATCATGGAGACGATAACGTACAGACGATAACATACAGACAGTATCATGGAGACGATAACGTATGGACGATGACGTAATGTGTCCTATCAGGACGTCTCACCGTGAATCGTCCGTCTGTGTGTCCTCAGGGTCTCCTGAAGGTGGCGGTGGAGAGTTCTCGTTCTCAGGACAAACACAACCAGCTGGAGAGGAAAGAGTTAAAACTGGAGCTGGAGAGAGAGAGAGACGCGAGACAGACACTCCAGAGACAGCTGAGCTCTGAGCTACAGACCAGAGGTGAGACAGGTCACTACAGACCAGAGGTGAGACAGGTCACTACAGACCAAAGGTGAGACAGGTCACTAAAGACCAGAGGTGAGACAGGTCACTAGACCAGAGGTGAGACAGGTCACTAGACCAGAGGTGAGACAGGTCTCTAGACCAGAGGTGAGACAGGTCACTAGACCAGAGGTGAGACAGGTCACTAGACCAGAGGTGAGACAGGTCACTACAGACCAGATGTGAGACAGGTCACTACAGACCAGAGGTGAGACAGGTCACTACAGACCAGAGGTGAGACAGGTCACTACAGACCAGAGGTGAGACAGGTCTCTAGACCAGAGGTGAGACAGGTCACTACAGACCAGAGGTGAGACAGGTCTCTAGACCAGAGGTGAGACAGGTCACTACAGACCAGAGGTGAGACAGGTCTGTTGTGTTGTTGTTATTGTGGTTGTTGTTATTATGGTCTGTTGTTATTGTGGTCTGTCGTTGTCAGTGTCGATCCAGAGGAGGCTGAAGAAGGAGAAGAAGTCGAAGAGGAAGCTGCAGGAGGCGTTAGACTTTGAGTCGAGGAGGAGAGAGCAGGTGGAGAGAGCGCTGACAGGTGGAGTATACAGGAGAACAGTAGCATGGAGCTAACGTACAATAACACGGTGCTAACGTACGTTAACACGGTGATAACGTACATTAACACGGTGCTAACGTACGTTAACACGGTGATAACGTACGTTAACACGGTGCTAACGTACAATAACACGGTGCTAACGTACATTAACACGGTGATAACGTACATTAACACGGTGATAACGTACAATAACACGGTGCTAACGTACATTAACACGGTGATAACGTACATTAACACGGTGATAACGTACAATAACACGGTGCTAACGTACATTAACACGGTGATAACGTACATTAACACGGTGATAACGTACATTAACACGGTGCTAACGTACGTTAACACGGTGATAACGTACATTAACACCGTGTTAACGTACATTAACACGGTGATAACGTACGTTAACACCGTGTTAACGTACATTAACACGGTGATAACGTACATTAACACGGTGCTAAAAAGGTGTTTCTGTTTCAGATGCAGTGATCCCTGACAGCGAACTGGAGAACAAACAGCAGGAAAACTCTGCAGTTCAAGGTAACATCTTATATATATATTATTACTGTATGTATATATATATACGTGTATATATATATATACCGTATATATATATACACATATATATACAGTATATATACATACATCCTCGTGTTGGTTTGAGTCTAAACAGTAAAAATATAGAAAAACACCAGAAATAAAATCACTAAATAATAATAATAATAATAATAATAATAATAATAATAAATAACAGCTGCAGCTGATGGAAATCAATCAATTATTTAGATAATTGATTATCAGTTTTTCATTTATGAAGTGATGATTTGTTTAATATCAATGAACTAAACAAATCAGTGAAATTAAAAAATAATGAAATAATCTGATGAAAACGTCTGAAGATTCACTTTAAATAAAGTGTGTGTGTGTGTGTGTGTGTGTGTGTGTGTGTGTGTGTCCACTGTGAAATTGAATGCAGAAAGACAATCCCAGCCCAGCCAGCCGAACACAGAGACGTGATAATAACATTCATTCATCACTGAGACGTTGTTTTATATCGTTAAACTGTCGATATTATAAATCTACAGATGATTTATCGTCTCTATGAAGAGAATCTACTGATGAAATAAATATATAACTAATAACTACCAAACAGCTGTTGTTGTAACCGCAGCCTCTACACTGTAAATAATAACTTAACACTATAAATAATAATGTAACACTGTAAATAATAATCTAACACTGTAAATAATAACTTAACACTGTAAATAATAATATAACACTGTAAATAAAAACTTAACACTATAAATAATAATGTAACACTGTAAATAATAATCTAATGTGAATTCTGGATTTTGTAGTTTTTCTGGACGGAGTTACAGATGATGAATGGATGAATGAAACTTTACTGTGTTTTACTGCAGAGAACCGACCGTTCAGCAAACCACCACTCCTCTTCTGACCTGTTGAAGGGATGAACTGATGAACTACTGAACCGATGAAGGGATGAACTGATGAAGGGATGAACTGATGAAGGGATGACCTGATGAACCGATGAAGGGATGAACTACTGAACCGATGAAAGGATGAACTGATGAAGGGATGAACCGATGAAGAGATGAACTGATGAACTACTGAACCGATGAAGGGATGAACTGATGAAGGGATGAACCGATGAAGGGACGAACTGATGAAGGGATGAACTAATGAATGGATGACCTAATGAAGGGATGAACTACTGAACCGATGAAGGGATGAACTGATGAAGGGATGAACCGATGAAGGGATGAGCTACTGAACCGATGAATGGATGAACTGATGAAGGGATGAACCGATGAAGGGATGAAGAGATGAACTGATGAACTACTGAACCGATGAAGGGATGAACTGATGAAGGGATGAACTAATGAAGGGATGAACTGATGAACAGATGAAGAGATGAACTGATGAAGGGATGAACTAATGAAGGAATGAACTGATGAACCGATGAAGGGATGAACTGATGAAGGGATGAAGAGATGAACTGATGAAGGGATGAACTAATGAACCGATGAAGAGATGAACTGATGAAGGATGACCTGATGAAGGGATGAACTGATGAAGGGATGACCTGATGAACGGATGAACTGATGAAGGGATGATGAGCACAGCGAGTAAAGAAGAAGAGTCGGACCTCCTGAAAAAGAAAAGCCGACGATGGAAGAATAAAAAAAGAGGAACTAAATACTCAAAATCCCATCAGCCACCTCTCTCTGCTTCCTGTTTCTAAGTATTATTATTATTATTATCATCAGAAGGGAGCGCCGTGTCAACAGGACGGGACACTTTGAAAGGGGGAGGAGTTTAAATGTCACCGTCATTGGACCACCTGTGATGTCATCAGGTGAAACACCTGGAGCTGGACAGGACTCCTGTTAGCCCCGTCCCCTGCTGGACCTGCTGACAGTTCCCACCTGTAGGGGGCGGAGTCACACCTAAACGTGTAATTAATGTTTCTGTATTTCATGTTTAGTAGTTAGAAGTGATACAAGTCGTAGTACTGGTACTACCTTCAGTAGTACTTGATGTAGTAGAAGTACTGTTACTGTTCATTTGTCGAGATTCTCGATGTAACAAGTAACGGAACTTAACGAGCTCTGACCCTTAACGAGCTCTGACCCGTAACGAGCTCTGGCCCATAACGAGCTTTGACCCTTAACGAGCTCTGACACATAACGAGCTCTGATCCTTAACGAGCTCTGACCCATAACGAGCTTAACGAGTCCCAGACCTCAGGAGTGACATCCCAGGTTGGGCGTGGTCAGAAGGGCAGCGACATGCTTAACGAGCTCCGGTCCTTAACGAGGCAGCAGTTACAGCTGATTAGATGATGTTTGTTCTGTTTTTATTTTACAGCTCAATAAACTGTAAAGTTATTATTATTATTATTAGTTTTTAACTGTAAATACTGAATGTGTCTGAGTGGGTGGTTAGGGGTCGGGGTTCAGGATGAAATCAGAACAATCGGAGCTCATTTAAACCTTTTCTGTTTCATGTTTACAGAAAATAAAACCAGATTTAAACCTGAAACTTTTCTTGACTTTTTGTTGTTTTATATATATATATATATATATATATATATATACACACACTTTTTTTAACAAAACACGTAGAATACACTGTAAAAAAAACATCAAAGAAAGATTTTTTCTTTGTTCTTTAGTCAGTTCTGCTCTCTGAATGGTCCAAACACACACACGCACATGCACACACAGTAAAACCTGGAACTAAATCCATCACTATGTAGAAAGGTCAGATTTAACTCTAACACACAGATGAGTGTGTGTGTGTGTGTGTGTGTGTGTGTGTGCGTGTGTGTGTGTGCGTGTGTTACGGGAGATTGATGGAGGTGTGAATTGTGTCGTGACATTAACCCGCTGTGTTTTAGCCCAGTTTTCACTCTCACACACACACCTTGTTGCCACGGCGACCCAGTTAAGTAAATGAGAACGTTGGGTCACCTTTTGGCTTCATCGCCTTACACACACACACACACCTATCTGTGTGTGTGTGTGTGTGCGTGTGGTGTGATCCGATTGGTCGGCTGAGCCTGTCACTGTGATGAATGTGACCACCGAAGCGGGACGACGAGGACGTCGACCAATCAGAGGACGAGAGCGTTTCATCAGAGAACAAAAGAAAACAGAAGAGTTTCTGACATCATCACAGGAAGTACTACTGCACATCTGGAGGTAGTACTACTCTACATCTGGAGGTAGTACTACTCTACATCTGGAGGTACTACTACTGCACATCTGGAGGTAGTACTACTGCACATCTGGAGGTAGTACTACTGCAAATCTGGAGGTAGTACTACTGCACATCTGGAGGTAGTACTACTGTACATCTGGAGGTAGTACTACTGTACATCTGGAGGTAGTACTACTGTACATCTCGAGGTAGTACTACTGTACATCTGAAGGTAGTACTACTGTACATCTGGAGGTAGTACTACTGCACATCTGAAGGTAGTACTACTGTACATCTGAAGGTAGTACTACTGCACATCTGAAGGTAGTACTACTGTACATCTGAAGGTAGTACTACTGTACATCTGAAGGTAGTACTACTGCACATCTGAAGGTAGTACTACTGTACATCTGGAGGTAGTACTACTGTACATCTGAAGGTAGTACTACTGTACATCTGGAGGTAGTACTACTGTACATCTGAACTAGTACTAGTGAGGTACTGTGTGTACTAGCTTCACGACTCTGTGATGTGTTTAAAGGGTTAAAGAAGACGACTGCTGTTTTAAATAAAGTTCGCTGCAGCTTCGTGCTGAACGTTAAATATTAAATATTCCGTGTGTAAATATCAACATCATCAAATTAAAGACAAAAACAGTCAAACTTTGTCTTTGATGTTGAAAAATCAACTTCCTGTTGGAGCCGCCGGTGGGCGGAGCTCCGAGGCCTCGTTAGCCGCTCGTTAACGTCTTCAGAAACATCGTCTCCATATTCATCCGTCCGACTGTCCGTCAACACGCTGCAGGTAATTAACAAACACTCGTTAGCGCTGTTGATGCTAATCTGGAGGATTAATACGTCCGGTCGTCCGTTAAAGACGTTTCTATCGTCAACAACAACAAACACAAAGAGTTTGATCTCTTAACGAGGAGCTGCGTCTTAACGAGCTCAACGACTCCTGAAACAACAGCAGCTCCTTAAGGAGATCAACACACACTAATTACATCACACACACACACACACACACGCTTATTAATTAGAACAAACACCTCGCCTCTTAATAATCAGCTGATGTTGATAAACAAACAAACGTCCGAATCTGAAGTTGAAATTTGTTCCACTTTCTAAAAATTACTGTCGATATCAATAAAAATCAGAAAAACCTGAAAAACGTCAGAACATGAACAAAGTCACCCGTTTCAGTCCGTCTGTCAAACTCCTCAAAAGCAGGAAAACCAGTTATGAACCAGAAGAGGACAAAGACTAAACACTATAAGATCTGTTTCATTGATGTTTAATTATTATTCTATAACATCAGATATCACAAACTAATCAATAACATCATATATCACAAACTAATCAATAACATCAGATATCAAGTTACTAATCAATAACATCAGGTATCACAAACTAATCAATAACATCAGGTATCAGGTTCCTAACAGACATGTCGAGTTATTGAACTTTAAAATGTTTTAATGAAGCTGATCGATCGTCACATTTAATCTTTAAGGTTTTCAACAAAAACTAATAATCACATCACTGATCAATGACTGATCAATGACTGATCAATGACTGATCGTGTTGGACAGCAGCAGAGAGAACGGAGGAAGTCTTCAGTATTTGGGTCTCTTCACGTCCACCCTGAAACACAAACATGTGAACACAATATTTACTGACTGTTGTTGACCTACTGTTGTTTACTGTTGACGGACTGTTGTTTTACAGACTTTTGTTGACCGACAGTTGACAGACTGTTGTTTACCGACTGTTGTTTTACTGACTGTTGTTGACCGACTGTTGTTGACCGACAGTTGACAGACGTTGTTGACAGACTGTTGTTTACCGACTGTTGTTTTACCGACTGTTGTTGACAGACTGTTGTTGACCGACTGTTGTTGACCGACAGTTGACAGACGTTGACAGACTGTTGTTTACAGACTGTTGTTGACCGACTGTTGTTGACCGACAGTTGACAGACGTTGACAGACTGTTGTTTACCAACTGTTGTTTTACTGACTGTTGTTGACCGACTGTTGTTTTACTGACTGTTGTTGACCGACTGTAGTTGACAACTGTTGTTGACGACTGTTTTTTCCTGACTGTAGTTGACCGACTGTTTTTTCCTGACTGTAGTTGACCGACTGTTGTTTCCTGACTGTAGTTGACCGACTGATGTTTCCTGACCGTAGTTGACCGACTGTTTTTTCCTGACTGTAGTTGACCGACTGTTGTTTCCTGACTGTAGTTGACCGACTGATGTTTCCTGACCGTAGTTGACCGACTTGTTTCCTGACTGTAGTTGACCGACTGATGTTTCCTGACCGTAGTTGACCAACTGTCGTTTACCGACTGTCGTTTACTGACTGTTGTTTACCGACCGCTGTTGACCTACTGTTGCTGACAGACTGTTGTTTACGACCGCCGTTTACCGACTGATTGTAATAAACAGAAATGAGGACTGCATGCTGTGTTCTGATTGGCTGAGCCGATGATGACAGGAAACACTCACCCGTCAGCCTCCATCTTCTTCCTCTTCTCGATGATCTGAAACAGACACAGGATCCACATTAGTTGTTACCATGGCAACCTCTATATACACACACACACATACAGTATATATAGTTGTAGTTGTAAACTCACGGCGCTGATCTTCTTCCACTGTCGGTCCAGTTCTGCCTTCTCATTGGTCTCTTTGAAGCGTCGAGTCTTTCTGCCTTCAGACATCTTGATGCCGTACTGGAAGGCAGCCCTGCAGGGACAAAGCTCACCATCAACACACACACACACATCAACAAACCTGTCAGTCAGAGCCGAGGGAACAATAAACCCGTCCTACTTTGGCAGCGCCTCCTTGTTGTTCATGTAGTCCGAGTACTCCTCCTGAGTGTCGAAGTCCCACCGACCCAGAGGACCCTTCTTATTACCCTGGAACACACAGCACACACAGGCTGGTTTAGCTCCAACATGAGGACCAGGGCTAGTTCAGCAGCAACATGAGGACCATAGTTTAATCAAACACACACAGCAGCTGGTTTAGCTCCAATATGAGGACCAGGGCTAGTTCAGCAGCAACATGAGGACCATAGTTTAATCAAACACACACAGCAGCTGGTTTAGCTCCAATATGAGGACCAGGGC
>JAUPFX010000018.1:30383863-30418863 GCA_036937225.1 Sebastes paucispinis
GAGACATAACGTGATGTTAGTATGTTAATAATCAAAGAGACACACGGAGACATAACGTGATGTTAGTATGTTAATCAAAGAGACACACGGAGACACAACGTGATGTTAGTATGTTAATCAAAGAGACACACGGAGACACAACGTGATGTTAGTATGTTAATCAAAGAGACACACGGAGACACAACGTGATGTTAGTATGTTAATCAAAGAGACACACGGAGACACAACGTGATGTTAGTATGTTAATCAAAGAGACACACGGAGACACAACGTGATGTTAGTATGTTAATCAAAGAGACACACGGAGACACAACGTGATGTTAGTATGTTAATAATCAAAGAGAGGTGGGTCAGTACCTCCATACTCGGGCAGTCGGCTTTGCTGCGGATCAGAGTTGTTGGGATGTCGGTGTCGGTGAACTCGTCGTCCAGGTCGACCACGTACGCCATCCTGCCGGGCAGGAAGAGCTCGTTCCTCTCCACCTGACCCGTCCTGAACACCACCCGGTAGATATTCCTACCTGGGGGGGAGGAGAGGAGATATATTTAATATTCATTTACTATGACAGAGGAAACAACAACATCCTAACTTCCTCAACTTTTCCTCAAGCTTGAAGCTAAAGAATCATCATCATCATCATCATCATCATCATCATCATCATCATCATCAGCTGATCAGACTCACCGAGACGAGTCTTGAACTCAATCTTCTCCTCCGGCTCCACGTCCTTCCTGAAAGAGACGGACAGGTCAAAGGTCAGACGGACAGGTCAAAGGTCAGACAGAGTCTTTAGTAGAAAACGTACTTTACTCACAGGTTGACTTAATACTGTTATTATATTATCATTAATTATAATATTTGGATTCATACTTGGCCTCTTTCTGGACTTTCTCCATCATGTCTTCTTCTTCTTTCTCTTTACTGGTGATTTCAGCTCGGACCTGGAACACGCAACACCTCGTTTATCTGCTGTAGCTACATGTAGCATTAATGCTAACCAGCAGCTAGATGATGCTAACGACGCTCACCTTCTGCAGCAGAGCGAAGTCCAGACCTTTCACCAAGTGAGTGTGCTCCATGTCACCTCCCAAGAACTTAGACTCCTGGATCAGCTGACGACGTTTCTCTGCTGCGGACTTGTCTCTGAAACATTTAAAACAAATAGACAAATATAAAGTGCAAATATATAATGTTAGCATTAGCAGTACTCACGCCTCCGCGGTGGGTCCTACGGCTCTGTAGTTAGCTGTTAGCATTAGCAGTGCTCACGCCTCCGCGGTGGGTCCTACGGCTCTGTAGTTAGCTGTTAGCATTAGCAGTGCTCACGCCTCCGCGGTGGGTCCTACGGCTCTGTAGTTAGCTGTTAGCATTAGCAGTACTCACGCCTCCGCGGTGGGTCCTACGGCTCTGTAGTTAGCTGTTAGCATTAGCAGTGCTCACGCCTCCGCGGTGGGTCCTACGGCTCTGTAGTTAGCTGTTAGCATTAGCAGTGCTCACGCCTCCGCGGTGGGTCCTACGGCTCTGTAGTTAGCTGTTAGCATTAGCAGTGCTCACGCCTCCGCGGTGGGTCCTACGGCTCTGTAGTTAGCTGTTAGCATTAGCAGTGCTCACGCCTCCGCGGTGGGTCCTACGGCTCTGTAGTTAGCTGTTAGCATTAGCAGTGCTCACGCCTCCGCGGTGGGTCCTACGGCTCTGTAGTTAGCTGTTAGCATTAGCAGTGCTCACGCCTCCGCGGTGGGTCCTACGGCTCTGTAGTTAGCTGTTAGCATTAGCAGTGCTCACGCCTCCGCGGTGGGTCCTACGGCTCTGTAGTTAGCTGTTAGCATTAGCAGTGCTCACGCCTCCGCGGTGGGTCCTACGGCTCTGTAGTTAGCTGTTAGCATTAGCAGTGCTCACGCCTCCGCGGTGGGTCCTACGGCTCTGTAGTTAGCTGTTAGCATTAGCAGTGCTCACGCCTCCGCGGTGGGTCCTACGGCTCTGTAGTTAGCTGTTAGCATTAGCAGTGCTCACGCCTCCGCGGTGGGTCCTACGGCTCTGTAGTTAGCTGTTAGCATTAGCAGTGCTCACGCCTCCGCGGTGGGTCCTACGGCTCTGTAGTTAGCTGTTAGCATTAGCAGTGCTCACGCCTCCGCGGTGGGTCCTACGGCTCTGTAGTTAGCTGTTAGCATTAGCAGTGCTCACGCCTCCGCGGTGGGTCCTACGGCTCTGTAGTTAGCTGTTAGCATTAGCAGTACTCACGCCTCCGCGGTGGGTCCTACGGCTCTGTAGTTAGCTGTTAGCATTAGCAGTGCTCACGCCTCCGCGGTGGGTCCTACGGCTCTGTAGTTAGCTGTTAGCATTAGCAGTACTCACGCCTCCGCGGTGGGTCCTACGGCTCTGTAGTTAGCTGTTAGCATTAGCAGTGCTCACGCCTCCGCGGTGGGTCCTACGGCTCTGTAGTTAGCTGTTAGCATTAGCAGTGCTCACGCCTCCGCGGTGGGTCCTACGGCTCTGTAGTTAGCTGTTAGCATTAGCAGTACTCACGCCTCCGCGGTGGGTCCTACGGCTCTGTAGTTAGCGGTGGTGCTAATCAGCTCCGTCTCTTCGTAGTCTTTGTTGACGCCGTCTCGTCGCTCTCTCGCTCGGTCGCGGTACTTCTCAGCCAGCTCTCTCTCTCGCTCCATCTCCTGCTGACGTAGCTTAGCGTAGTAGCTGCAACGAAATGAATCAATAATTAATAACCAGTAACATGATTAGATCAACGGATTGAGAGAAGTTGATTCATTAGAGAATTACTACAAATTAATGGTTTAGTGACGTCTAACAAAGAGAACGACGACACAGATTGATTGATTAGAGAGCTAATCAATGAAGTCACCGATGTGATCGGATCAATACGCTCACCTCTTCTTCTTCCTTCTCCTCGCTGCAGGATCCTCATCCTCGTTGTAGTCCCTTGGCATTCTGGGAGAAAAAAGCAATGTAGTTACTTCCATCCCCTTCATCATCATCTTCATCATCATCATCATCATCTTCATCAGTAACAGTGTTCTTCTGGACTCACTCATGGTGTCTGGACTTGGAGGGCGGGGCCGAGGAGGGCGTGGCCCTCGGCGTCATCAGCAGCTTCCTGAAGTCATCGTTGGTCAGTTTGGACCTGGAGGGAATGTTAAAATGTGTTCGTCAGCAACCTTTGTTTCCACGACGATGACGAGACGACGTCATTAAACACAAACGGTCTGTTCAGACGAAACGCAAAACTCGCCGTCACAGGAGAGAATATGATGAACAGCTGCAGTGTGGCGGGTTAACGAGGCTTTAACACTGAGATCTGAGGCTCATACGATACGTGAATATTCACCGTCAGTGCTAAACGGCTGAATGATGCTGGCGACGGTGACTAGCATGGATAGCTAACGTTAGCTTGAGTGGGAGGCTGCTGCAGTAATACGGTCATACATTAACTACAGTATACATATAACTACCTACTACTAAATAGACTTGCATTTATACAGCTCCTTTCTAGTCTTCCGACCACACAAAGCTCTCTACACTACATGTCAACATTCACCCATTCACACACACATTCATACACTGATGGCAGAGGCTGCTAAGGAGACAACTTTGCCCATCAGGATCTGATCTAAACACTCATCCACACACCGATGGCTCTGCCTTCAGGAGACATTTGGAGACACAGAGAGACAGAGACAGTGTAGTAGTACTCACTGAGCAGCAGCTCGGTGGTCGTCCAGCTCGTGGCCCTCAGGAGCCAGAGGGTTGGAGTAACTCTCAGCTGAAACCAGAGAACACATTTTAGTGACAGCCAGCAGGGGGCGCTGCAGCTCACTGACTCATACAGGACAGGAGTATGTGTGTGTGTGTGTGTGTGTGTGTATATATATATATATATATCTATCTCAGCTGGTAAACATGATGGACTCAAAATACTCTTCAAAAATCATCTTTACAAATGTTTTATGAAGAAGGAAACACACTGAAAGATATTTAATTGAGAACAACAAGTAGTACTCAGATCCTTTACCGCAGTAAAAGTATTAATACACACAGTACACAGTGAAAATATTCCTCTACAAGTACCTGCATTCAAAACCTGACTGAAGCATCTGAAGTATTCTCAGCAGTAAGAGTCCTGCTGTGTCAGTGAGCAGTGTTTTCTATCTGATGTTCCTGGGTTAATGTCACTGCTGTATTTTAACTCCTTCATATCCTGATGACTAGTTTAATCTGCAGCAATGCATCATGGTCTATCAGATCATCAGACGTCTGTGCAGAGAACCACGGATCTATAATCAAAGTCAACTGATCGATTAGGAACTGATTGATCAGTTGACTGTTTCAGCTCTGAGAGGATGTATAGGTGTATATACTGTATATATACAGTTTATAGCACAGTATATACAGTATACTGTATACTGTAGTATACAGTATACTGTATACTACAGTATACTGTATACTACAGTATACTGTAGTATACAGTATACTGTATACTACAGTATACTGTATACTACAGTATGTATACTGTATATGTAGTATATACAGTATATACTACATATATACAGTATATATACTGTGTATATACTACATGTATAGGCTGCAGTATATACTGTGCTACACAGTATATACTGCATATATACTGTGGTATGTATACAGTATATAAATTGTATATACTGCAGCCTATACATGTAGTATATACTGTATATAAACTGTATACATGTAGTATATACTGTATATAAACTGTATATATGTAGTATATACAGTATATAAACTGTAGTATATATGTGTAGTATATACTGTATATAAACTGTATACATGTAGTATATACTGTATATAAACTGTATACATGTAGTATATACTGTATATAAACTGTAGTATATGCTACAGTATATGTATGTGTAGTACAGTGCAGCAGCTGTGTGTCTGTTTTAAGGTTATAAAGGTGCGACATTAAAGTCAGTATGAACATTAAAGTGGTTTATTCCAGAGTGGAGTTTGTTGTGATGTTAGAGCTAAGCTAAGCTAAGCTAAGCTAAGCTAAGCTAAGCTAAGCTAAGCTAAGCTAAGCTAAGCTAAGCTAAGCTAAGCTAAGCTAAGCTAAGCTAAGCTAAGCTAAGCTAAGGGAGTGTACAGACTCATCAGTAACAGAGTTAATATAAACACACCTCTGTATTAATGACTTTAATCTGCAGAATGGTTCATTAAACTCAACTAGAGCTCTCTCCAGCATGTTAACATCAGCTAGCAGCATGCTAACATCAGCTAGCAGCATGCTAACATCAGCTAGCAGCATGCTAACATCAGCTAGCAGCATGCTAACATCAGCTAGCAGCATGTTAACATCAGCTAGCAGCATGCTAACATCAGCTAGCAGCATGCTAACCCAGGCTAACCTGTTAGCATGCTAAGCTAACATGCTAACAGTCCTGCGCAGCTCGGACTCACTTTCAGGCATCTCTCCGGCGGGGTGTCGCTGCTCTGCTGCTGAAGAGGACTGACTGGTTCCCGTCAGAGAAGAAGAGCCGAGCCGAGCCGAGCCGAACCGAGCCGAGCCGAGCCGAACCGAGCCGAGCCTCACGGTGTTTACTAGAGTTATCTGCTGCTAGTCAGTTAGCTTCTACACCGGAACTTCACTGTGTTGTTATGCTACGTCACGTCCGGTTCACTTATAACAGCCTCCTGCAGCCGCAGAGACACTGCTCACTAATCACTGCTCACTAATCACTGCTCACTAATCACTAATCACTGCTCACTAATCACTAATCACTGCTCACTAATCACTAATCACTGCTCACTAATCACTGCTCACTAATCACTGCTCACTAATCACTAATCACTGCTCACTGCTCACTAATCACTGCTCACTAATCACTGCTCACTAATCACTGCTCACTAATCACTGCTCACTAATCACTGCTCACTAATCACTGCTCACTAATCACTGCTCACTAATCACTAATCACTGCTCACTGCTCACTAATCACTGCTCACTAATCACTGCTCACTAATCACTGCTCACTGCTCACTAATCACTAATCACTGCTCACTAATCACTAATCACTAATCACTGCTCACTAATCACTGCTCACTAATCACTAATCACTAATCACTGCTCACTACTCACTAATCACTGCTCACTAATCACTGCTCACTAATCACTGCTCACTGCTCACTAATCACTAATCACTGCTCACTAATCACTAATCACTAATCACTGCTCACTAATCACTGCTCACTAATCACTGCTCACTAATCACTAATCACTAATCACTGCTCACTAATCACTGCTCACTAATCACTGCTCACTAATCACTGCTCACTAATCACTGCTCACTAATCACTAATCACTAATCACTGCTCACTAATCACTGCTCACTAATCACTGCTCACTAATCACTAATCACTAATCACTGCTCACTAATCACTGCTCACTAATCACTGCTCACTAATCACTAATCACTGCTCACTAATCACTGCTCACTAATCACTGCTCACTGCTCACTAATCACTGCTCACTAATCACTAATCACTAATCACTGCTCACTAATCACTGCTCACTAATCACTAATCACTAATCACTAATCACTGCTCACTGCTCACTAATCACTGCTCACTGCTCACTAATCACTGCTCACTAATCACTAATCACTGCTCACTAATCACTAATCACTGCTCACTAATCACTGCTCACTAATCACTAATCACTGCTCACTAATCACTGCTCACTAATCACTGCTCACTAATCACTAATCACTGCTCACTAATCACTGCTCACTAATCACTAATCACTGCTCACTAATCACTAATCACTGCTCACTAATCACTAATCACTGCTCACTGCTCACTAATCACTGCTCACTAATCACTGCTCACTAATCACTGCTCACTAATCACTAATCACTGCTCACTAATCACTGCTCACTAATCACTAATCACTGCTCACTAATCACTGCTCACTAATCACTGCTCACTAATCACTAATCACTGCTCACTAATCACTGCTCACTAATCACTAATCACTGCTCACTGCTCACTAATCACTGCTCACTAATCACTGCTCACTAATCACTGCTCACTGCTCACTAATCACTAATCACTGCTCACTAATCACTAATCACTAATCACTGCTCACTAATCACTGCTCACTAATCACTAATCACTAATCACTGCTCACTACTCACTAATCACTGCTCACTAATCACTGCTCACTAATCACTGCTCACTGCTCACTAATCACTAATCACTGCTCACTAATCACTAATCACTGCTCACTAATCACTGCTCACTAATCACTGCTCACTAATCACTAATCACTAATCACTGCTCACTAATCACTGCTCACTAATCACTGCTCACTAATCACTGCTCACTAATCACTAATCACTAATCACTGCTCACTAATCACTGCTCACTAATCACTGCTCACTAATCACTAATCACTAATCACTGCTCACTAATCACTGCTCACTAATCACTGCTCACTAATCACTAATCACTGCTCACTAATCACTGCTCACTAATCACTGCTCACTGCTCACTAATCACTGCTCACTAATCACTAATCACTGCTCACTAATCACTGCTCACTAATCACTAATCACTAATCACTGCTCACTAATCACTGCTCACTGCTCACTAATCACTGCTCACTAATCACTAATCACTGCTCACTAATCACTAATCACTGCTCACTAATCACTGCTCACTAATCACTGCTCACTAATCACTGCTCACTAATCACTGCTCACTAATCACTAATCACTGCTCACTAATCACTAATCACTAATCACTGCTCACTAATCACTAATCACTGCTCACTAATCACTAATCACTGCTCACTGCTCACTAATCACTGCTCACTAATCACTGCTCACTAATCACTGCTCACTAATCACTAATCACTGCTCACTAATCACTAATCACTGCTCACTAATCACTGCTCACTAATCACTGCTCACTAATCACTGCTCACTAATCACTAATCACTGCTCACTAATCACTAATCACTGCTCACTAATCACTAATCACTGCTCACTAATCACTAATCACTGCTCACTAATCACTGCTCACTAATCACTAATCACTGCTCACTAATCACTGCTCACTAATCACTAATCATTAATCACTGCTCACTAATCACTGCTCACTAATCACTGCTCACTAATCACTAATCACTGCTCACTAATCACTAATCACTAAAACACATATCAGACATTACTATTATCACTATTATTACCAATACATTAGTATTATTACTAATACATTCATATTGTTAGACAAGGCAAAGCAGCTTTATTTGTAGAGCACATTTCAACAACAATTCAAAGTGCTTTACTTAAAAATTCAAGAACTTTGCGACAAAGTGCAAAAGAACATTAATACATAATTAAAACAGTCATAAAAACATTGAAACATTAAAGATTAGAAAATAAACACAAGCTAAAAATAAAAGTTAGGATAGAAGCTGAAAATAGAGTAGAACACACGAGTAAAAGCTCTAGTTCAGTATATAAGATCATTATCTGGTTAAATAAAAGGCAGCAGCAAACAGGAACGTTTTAAGCTTTGTTTTAAAAGAACTCAGAGTTGGAGGTCCTGCAGGGTTCTGGTGGACCTGGTCCTGCAGGGTTCTGGTGCACCTGGTCCTGCAGGGTTCTGGTGGACCTGGTCCTGCAGGTTTCTGGTGGACCTGGTCCTACAGGGTTCTGGTGGACCTGGTCCTGCAGGGTTCTGGTGCACCTAGTCCTGCAGGGTTCTGGTGGAGCGGTCCTGCAGGTTTCTGGTGGACCTAGTCCTGCAGGGTTCTGGTGGACCTGGTCCTGCAGGATTCTGGTGGATCTGGTCCTGCAGGGTTCTGGTGGACATGGTCCTGCAGGGTTCTGGTGGAGCGGTCCTGCAGGTTTCTGGGAGCTTGTTCCAGATATTTGGTGCATAAAAACTGAACGCTGCTTCTGCATGTTTAGTCCTGACTCTGGGGACACCAAGCAGACCTGATCCAGATGACCTGAGAGGTCTGGATGGTTCAGAACATAGCAGAAGATCAGAAATATATTTTGGCCCCAAACCATTTAGTGCTTTGTGAACCAGCAGCAGTATTTAGAGATCAGTTCTCTGAGAGACAGGGAGCCAGTGTAGAGACCTCAGAACTGGACTGGAAATATTGAACGATAAGTCCGTTGACATGTTCAAGTATCATCTCAGAATCTCACAGACACAAAACTAAAAAATATCAGTTTGTTTTATACATTTGAATCAATGTTGCATTTTTAAATGAAAGTCTTATTAAATAATTTCCTCAAATATTAAACAAACATAAATGAAAGTTTAATTTACACAGAGGTAAATATCTGCATTAAGACTGTCTTGTTATTAATAAACAGAGATTATAAACAGTAGATCTACATCATGAGGTCTACATTAGCGTTGACTCTGGCGCCCCCCTCAGGTCTGCAGAGTCACTGCACCTCCTGCTGCTGAAGGGTCTCCAGGACCAGCTGGTGTCTCTGCTGCATCACACTTCAGTTTCTCTTTTATTCCACTTCATCCATCCACTCTTATTATATGAGGTCATTATTCACAGAGGAAGTGTGTGAACTAAAGCACTGAACATCAGATAGAACACAGGGAACATCCAGATAGAACACAGGAAACATCAGATAGAACACAGGAAACATCAGATAGAACACAGGAACATCAGATAGAACACAGGAACATCAGATAGAACACAGGGAACATCAGATAGAACACAGGAAACATCAGATAGAACACAGGAAACATCAGATAGAACACAGGAAACATCAGATAGAACACAGGGACATCAGATAGAACACAGGAACATCAGATAGAACACAGGAACATCCAGATAGAACACAGGGAACATCCAGATAGAACACAGGAAACATCAGATAGAACACAGGAACATCCAGATAGAACACAGGAACATCCAGATAGAACACAGGAAACATCAGATAGAACACAGGAAACATCAGATAGAACACAGGAAACATCAGATAGAACACAGGGACATCAGATAGAACACAGGGAACATCAGATAGAACACAGGGAACATCAGATAGAACACAGGGAACATCAGATAGAACACAGGGACATCAGATAGAACACAGGGAACATCAGATAGAACACAGGGAACATCAGATAGAACACAGGGACATCAGATAGAACACAGGGAACATCAGATAGAACACAGGGAACATCAGATAGAACACAGGGAACATCAGATAGAACACAGGGAACATCAGATAGAACACAGGGAACATCAGATAGAACACAGGGAACATCAGATAGAACACAGGGACATCAGATAGAACACAGGGAACATCAGATAGAACACAGGGAACATCAGATAGAACACAGGGAACATCAGATAGAACACAGGAACATCAGATAGAACACAGGGACATCAGATAGAACACAGGGAACATCAGATAGAACACAGGGAACATCAGATAGAACACAGGGAACATCAGATAGAACACAGGGACATCAGATAGAACACAGGGAACATCAGATAGAACACAGGGAACATCAGATAGAACACAGGGAACATCAGATAGAACACAGGAACATCAGATAGAACACAGGGAACATCAGATAGAACACAGGGAACATCAGATAGAACACAGGAAACATCAGATAGAACACAGGAAACATCAGATAGAACACAGGGAACATCAGATAGAACACAGGGAACATCAGATAGAACACAGGGAACATCAGATAGAACACAGGGAACATCAGATAGAACACAGGGAACATCCGATAGAACACAGGGAACATCAGATAGAACACAGGGAACATCAGATAGAACACAGGGAACATCCGATAGAACACAGGGAACATCCGATAGAACACAGGGAACATCAGATAGAACACAGGGAACATCCGATAGAACACAGGAACATCAGATAGAACACAGGGAACATCCGATAGAACACAGGGAACATCAGATAGAACACAGGGAACATCAGATAGAACACAGGAACATCAGATAGAACACAGGGAACATCAGATAGAACACAGGAACATCCAGATAGAACACAGGGAACATCCAGATAGAACACAGGAAACATCAGATAGAACACAGGGACATCAGATAGAACACAGGGAACATCAGATAGAACACAGGGAACATCAGATAGAACACAGGGAACATCAGATAGAACACAGGGACATCAGATAGAACACAGGGAACATCAGATAGAACACAGGAACATCAGATAGAACACAGGGAACATCAGATAGAACACAGGAACATCAGATAGAACACAGGGAACATCAGATAGAACACAGGGAACATCAGATAGAACACAGGAAACATCAGATAGAACACAGGAAACATCAGATAGAACACAGGGAACATCAGATAGAACACAGGGAACATCAGATAGAACACAGGGAACATCAGATAGAACACAGGGAACATCAGATAGAACACAGGAAACATCAGATAGAACACAGGGAACATCAGATAGAACACAGGGAACATCCGATAGAACACAGGGAACATCAGATAGAACACAGGGAACATCCGATAGAACACAGGGAACATCAGATAGAACACAGGGAACATCCGATAGAACACAGGAACATCAGATAGAACACAGGGAACATCCGATAGAACACAGGAACATCAGATAGAACACAGGAAACATCCAGATAGAACACAGGAACATCAGATAGAACACAGGGAACATCCGATAGAACACAGGAACATCAGATAGAACACAGGAAACATCCAGATAGAACACAGGAACATCAGATAGAACACAGGGAACATCCGATAGAACACAGGAACATCAGATAGAACACAGGGAACATCCGATAGAACACAGGGAACATCAGATAGAACACAGGGAACATCAGATAGAACACAGGAACATCCGATAGAACACAGGGAACATCAGATAGAACACAGGGAACATCAGATAGAACACAGGGAACATCCGATAGAACACAGGGAACATCAGATAGAACACAGGGAACATCCGATAGAACACAGGAACATCCGATAGAACACAGGGAACATCCGATAGAACACAGGGAACATCAGATAGAACACAGGGAACATCAGATAGAACACAGGGAACATCAGATAGAACACAGGGAACATCAGATAGAACACAGGAAACATCAGATAGAACACAGGGAACATCAGATAGAACACAGGGAACATCCGATAGAACACAGGGAACATCAGATAGAACACAGGGAACATCCGATAGAACACAGGGAACATCAGATAGAACACAGGGAACATCCGATAGAACACAGGAACATCAGATAGAACACAGGGAACATCCGATAGAACACAGGAACATCAGATAGAACACAGGAAACATCCAGATAGAACACAGGAACATCAGATAGAACACAGGGAACATCCGATAGAACACAGGAACATCAGATAGAACACAGGAAACATCCAGATAGAACACAGGAACATCAGATAGAACACAGGGAACATCCGATAGAACACAGGAACATCAGATAGAACACAGGGAACATCCGATAGAACACAGGGAACATCAGATAGAACACAGGGAACATCAGATAGAACACAGGAACATCCGATAGAACACAGGGAACATCAGATAGAACACAGGGAACATCAGATAGAACACAGGGAACATCCGATAGAACACAGGGAACATCAGATAGAACACAGGGAACATCCGATAGAACACAGGAACATCCGATAGAACACAGGGAACATCCGATAGAACACAGGGAACATCAGATAGAACACAGGGAACATCCGATCCAGGAAGAGGAAACAGAGACCTGGGTTGATCTGGGAGGTCAGGAGAGTAAACGTGATGTTTTATTATAAAGTAAGAACTCAATCATGCTTCACATACAGAAAAATAAACTGCAGTAAACAAAGTGTTTGTTCATTTTGTTTCCTACCTGATCTCCCAGTAAAACACCTTAAAACCAGTGAAACCTCTGAATGATCCAGAGAAAACAAAGTCAACTAAATATTATAATAATATAAATAATAATAATAAGAAGAAGAAGAAGAAACCAGCAGGAAACAGAGAGACATTAATCATATTGAGGTTTATTCATATCAACACATTTACATACAAACTGAATGAATGAAACCAGTTTGGACTGAACCACTTCAGCAGGGACAGGGGGGGCGGGTGGGTCAAGGTTTGGACTGGACCAGAGTCTGCAGAGCGCCGGCCACCTGATCAGCTGACATGTTGTCCACTGAGACGCTGCGTTCCTTACCCAGATCTGAACACAAACATCAGCATTATTATCATTATTATCATTATTAATCAGGTTATAAATGCAGATATTTACAGATAATAATCTATATAATAATCTATATGATTGTGTAGTAAATGAACATTATTATTATTATTATTATTATTATTTTTATTTTTATTATTATAATTATAATTATTATTAATAATGATGCTGTGAATGCATGGTGAGTGTTTCAGTATGATGTAAGTGGGGTGTGATGTGGACTCACCGTAGCGGGCCCAGACCCGGGCCTGGACTCCAGAACACTCTCTGATCAGGATCGGGAAGTCTGGGTTGGACCTCTTCAGAGTCACATAGTGCTGCTCCACAAAGTCTCTGTAGAGGACACAGAGACACAGTCAGAGACAGAGACAGAGACAGAGACAGAGACAGAGACAGAGACACAGACAGAGACAGAGACACAGACACAGACAGAGACAGAGACAGAGACAGAGACAGAGACACAGTCAGAGACACAGTCAGAGACAGAGACAGAGACACAGACAGAGACACAGACAGAGACACAGACAGAGACAGAGACACAGTCAGAGACACAGTCAGAGACAGAGACACAGACAGAGACACAGACAGAGACACAGACAGAGACAGAGACACAGACAGAGACAGAGACAGAGACACAGTCAGAGACAGAGACACAGACACAGTCAGAGACAGAGACACAGACACAGTCAGAGACAGAGACACAGACAGAGACACAGTCAGAGACACAGTCAGAGACACAGTCAGAGACAGAGACACAGACAGAGACACAGACAGAGACACAGACAGAGACAGAGACACAGACAGAGACACAGACAGAGACAGAGACAGAGACAGAGACACAGTCAGAGACAGAGACACAGACACAGACAGAGACACAGACAGAGACAGAGACACAGTCAGAGACACAGACAGAGACAGAGACACAGACAGAGACACAGACAGAGACACAGTCAGAGACACAGACAGAGACACAGACAGAGACACAGACAGAGACAGAGACAGAGACACAGTCAGAGACAGAGACACAGACAGAGACACAGTCAGAGACAGAGACACAGACAGAGACACAGTCAGAGACAGAGACACAGACAGAGACACAGACACAGACAGAGACAGAGACAGAGACAGAGACACAGTCAGAGACAGAGACACAGACAGAGACAGAGACACAGTCAGAGACAGAGACACAGACAGAGACAGAGACAGAGACACAGACAGAGACAGAGACACAGACAGAGACACAGTCAGAGACACAGACAGAGACAGAGACAGAGACACAGACACAGACACAGACAGAGACACAGACACAGACAGAGACACAGACAGAGACACAGTCAGAGACAGAGACACAGACAGAGACAGAGACACAGACAGAGACACAGACAGAGACACAGACAGAGACACAGTCAGAGACACAGACAGAGACAGAGACAGAGACACAGACAGAGACACAGACAGAGACACAGTCAGAGACACAGACAGAGACACAGACAGAGACAGAGACACAGACAGAGACAGAGACAGAGACACAGACAGAGACACAGACAGAGACACAGACACAGACAGAGACACAGTCAGAGACACAGTCAGAGACACAGTCAGAGACAGAGACACAGTCAGAGACACAGACAGTCAGAGACACAGTCAGAGACACAGTCAGAGACAGAGACACAGACAGAGACACAGACACAGACAGAGACAGAGACAGAGACACAGACAGAGACACAGACAGAGACACAGACAGAGACACAGTCAGAGACAGAGACACAGACAGAGACACAGACACAGACAGAGACAGAGACACAGACAGAGACACAGACAGAGACACAGACACAGACAGAGACAGAGACAGAGACAGAGACACAGACAGAGACACAGACAGAGACAGAGACACAGACAGAGACACAGTCAGAGACAGAGACACAGACAGAGACACAGACAGAGACAGAGAGACAGACAGAGACACAGACAGAGACAGAGAGACAGACAGAGACACAGTCAGAGACAGAGACACAGACAGAGACACAGACAGAGACACAGACAGAGACACAGACAGACAGAGACACAGACAGAGACACAGACAGAGACACAGACACAGACAGAGACAGAGACAGAGACAGAGACACAGACAGAGACACAGACAGAGACATGTATTAGTACTTTTACTACAGACACAACCTGCTGTGTGTTGATGGTCTCATGCTAACTGTTAGCAGCTAGCAGCTAACAGCTAACTAGCAGCTAGCGTGTTCAGCTCATTCTCTATGAGCATGCTAAGCTAACTGTTAGCATGCTAGGCTAACAGCTCATTCTCTATGAGCATGCTAAGCTAGGCTAACAGCTCACCTGGCTCCCTGGCTGGCTGCAGAGTTCTGGCAGAGATGGACTCGGATCTCTCGGAGGCTTTTACCCAGACCTCCCCCATGGAGTCCCCTCACTGCCACGGAGCCGAGTCCTCCCTGTAGTCCTCTGAGTGTCCTCCCCAGCAGTCCTCCCTGTAGTCCTCTGAGTGTCCTCCCCAGCAGTCCTCTCGCTGCAGCGGCCATCATCTCAGCTTCCTGTTTCTGTCAAGGACAGCGGCAGGGTTAACAGCCCGGAGCTCAGACTGACAGGCTCCTCACTGGGCGGTTTGAGCCCCGAGTCTGTCCTCACAGGTATCCCCCCCCTTTAACAGCTCATACAGTGTTTAAAGATACTACATTAACTTTACTGCAATAAAGCAGTAATAACACAGTGTATTATGTATTATGTATATATAATTATTATGTATAATATATATAATATAATAATATAATGTATAATATATATTTATATTATATTATTATTATATAATATATATTATTATATAATATTATGAATAATATATAATATAATAATAATAATATATATATTATATAATAATAATATAATATATATATATATGTATATATATATATGGTATACATCTAATATAAACCTCTGAAAAGAGGAGTACTTTTAGTGTTAATACTTTTAGTACATTTTGATGATAATACACAAGTAAAGTATTTTAAAATGTTGGTATTGACACTTTTACTTCAGTAAAGGATGTAAGTACTTATTCCACCACTGATATAATATAATATATAATAATAAATAATAATAATAACTATTGGTCCATTGACAAAATTTGTCTGCAACTATTTTGATAATCGATTAATAATTTTAGTAATTTTTCAAGTTAATTAATTTGTTTCTGTTTTATATAATAATAATAATAATAATAATAATAATAATAAACTGGATCTCTTTATGTTTCAGACTGTTGGTCAAACAAATCAAATCATCTGAAGTCATCACGTTGGACGCTTTGAAACTGTCACATTTTTCACTCTTTTAAGACAGTCTTTATAATTAAACAGTTAATTCATTATTCTCTTTTTGTTTTGTTTTGTTTTGTTTATCCTTTATGGTTTTTTAATCATTTTGTACGACCACAGTTGAGATGAAATGTCTGGTGCTGGTTTCTCTCCTGGAATAAAGCAGAGTAAAGAGTGAGGAGGAGGATGTGTGAGCAGATCTGTTGAACGATGTTCTGTTTGAAACTGATTCTTCTTCTTCTCCTCTGAACTGGTGTGATGATCCACGTTTGAACCCGTCAGCTGTTTCCACTGATGTGCAGACATCAACACGCCGAGCTGCTGTGACTCATCAGATCTGAATTCAGTTTGATGTCAAACAGACGAGCAGCTGCTCTTCACGACGCACACAGAGAGAGAAACCTTTTAATGGAAACCACCAATATCTGAATCAGAGTCTGAAAAATGAAACAGCTCAGAAACATGTTGGATCACCAGATGTTGAGAGAAAAACACTGACTTTGTACTTTGACACCAGAAAATAGTTCAGAAACGAGTCGTGTGAGGAACAGGAGACGGTGTGATCTGGTCGCTGTTTCTGGAGGTTTCTCTGTGTTTTATTTAACGGACATTTTCCCCGTTAATAGACGGGTTCGTCACCTTTACACTTCAGTTTGGGTTCAGATAACCCAAACCAGATTTGAGGTGTTAATCAGAGCTCCGAATTAAATGTGAAGCTTTGAATTAAATGTGAAGTGGTTATTTCTTCCATGGTTGATGGAGGAAATGTTGGTTTCTATGGAGACGAGCTCCTTCTCCTCCTCTCCGACGCGTCGAGAACACAAATGATACCGGCGGCGATCCGACTTCGCTGTTAGTGTGAGCACAGAGTTACCGTAGAGACATGAGAGAGTGGTTTCAATCTGAACATCTGACTCTCAGAGAGACGGAGAAATGTTGAGCTGTTCCTTTAACACAAGTCGTGATGACATCAGCAGCTGGATGAGGCTTTGCTTTATTTAGAAACAGGATTATTCGGTACAAACATCATGAATGTGAAAACCAACAACTGAACACCAGAAGAAGAATGAAGCAAACGGTTCTGGTGTTAAACAGTTAGACCTTTCAGGATCACGTCTAGACTAAAACATGACTGAAGCTCCAGAGAACCTGTTGGTAAATATTCATCAGTCGTTTGTCTCGTCGGCTCTGCGGTCTGTTCCTCGTTAAGAGTTCGTTAGCGTTAGCGGAAGTGAGCAAGCTGCACATGCGTCATCACGAGTGAACAATAAAACAAAAAGAGAAATATTATTTTTAGTGTTTCCTGTCTGTCCTGCTCTCTCTGCTCCTGCTGGGTCTCTTCACAACATCCTTTCGTCGTCTCTCATTCAGAAGCTGCTGGATTCGTTTGTTTTGCGTTCGCTCGCGGATCGGCGGCATCCGCGGCACAAAGTAGTTCTGCTGTCCCCTGGCGACCTCAGCGTCCAATCCCACGATCCGGTACGGGACCTCGTCCACCGAGTTGTTCTCCTTCTTAGAGAGCGGGAAGAAGGAGGACGAGGATGACGACGGTGCTGAAGGTTCAGTTGACGTCTGAAGGCTCCGCCCTCCAGATGTTCTGTTTGGGGATGATGTGACGGTCATGATGTCATCAGGATCAGCTGACGTTGTTGTGGTGGTGGGGAACTCTGGGACGGCAGACGTCCTGACCGGCCCCGGGGTTGCACCTACTACGGGAACTGTAGCAGGGGACATTGTGGGAGTGGTACTTTTCCTCTTGAATAAATGTGGTGGAGCAGTTTTTCTTGGACGCCTCGTAGTAGTAGAAGTAGTAGTAGTGGTAGTAGGAGTAGTGGTAGTAGTTGGAATGATAGGAGTGTCAGAGGGAATAGAAGGATTCTCGTAGGACGAATACTCGCCGTAATCGTCATACTCCACGTACACGAAGTCGGTGCTGCTCCTGCTGGTCGGGGGCGGAGTTACAGTGAAGCTGGGAGGTGGCGTGCTGATGATGTCACTGGTGATGTGACTGGTGATATAGCTGCTGTCAGACCAGGAGGAGGTGGATGCTGAAGTCATCGTCTCTGTGGTTAAACTCCACAAACTACAAGACAAACAAAGAAAGATCAGTGACAGATCAAGACTACCCCCCTCCAGCTGTTAATGGAACTTTCCAGGTCGATTCTTGCTGACCTGCTGTTGGCGGTCGGCGGGATCGTGCTGCTGAAGTTGCTGGAGTTGCTGGAGTTGCTTAAGTTGCTGGAGTTGCTGGAGTTGTCAGAGTTGCTGGAGTTGCTGAGGTTTACCTCGCGGCAGGATTTGCAGCACATCTGACGGTAGCCGGCGATGGAGCAGTACCGATTCAACGCCTCCATCCGGCAAAAACTTGAGCGGTCACCACGGCAACGCTGCCCTGGAGACAGAGCAGGAGCAATGGTTCAGTTATTGAAGTCTGACCACCGGAGCAGAACATGTGATCGGTGATTCCAACGTGATGTTTTCAGGTTTATTTATTGAGTCTCATCAGAGACCTGATCAACTCCACCTGGTGTCACCCTGTAATCTGTACCTGGATACAAGACCTGGTATCAATCACCTGGTTATTGCTATCTTACTTTTCCTTAGCTGAGACTACAAACACCTGAGTAACATTCACAGTCATCTCCAAAGAAGGTGGGGACAAGAGAGGACAAGAAAGGAGGAATATGTGAGTTGTACTGGAGGAGATCTTTGGAGCTGGGAAGTTTGGGTTGGACCTGGACAACCACTGAATGATGGCGGTCTTCTGGCCTGCAGGGGGGAAACAAACTCACAGTCAGCTACACACAGACTACACCTCCCAGCATCCCTCCCTCTCTGCAAGTGCACTAATATCTGGTGTGTGATTGGTCGATGCCTACTGCCGCAGGGTGGGGGCTGGCAGGTGCGGGTTGTGATTGGTCGAGGGTCGCTGCAGTTTCGGGCTGAACCCTCTGGACTCGAACACACAACCTGACGCTCCTGAGTCCCGTTTCCACATGAGACTGAACACTAAAAACATAAACAAGTTGGTCACACTCAGGTGTTCAGATTCTATACTGATCAGTTATTGATCCGGGTCATATTCAACAAACATCCTAAGATTTATAGTAGTTTTAACTGGCTGAGTAAGGCGATAGTCCAAAAGGAAGTTACATGTAATCCAGAGAGAAGGAAGCAAGAGGTCGTCCAGAAAGAAAGAAGTTAGAGATAGTCCAGCAAGATGAAAGTTAGATAGTCCAGAAAGATGGAAGTTTGAGGTAGTCAGGGAAGTGGAAAGTTAGAAGTAGTCCAGAAAGAAGGAGGTGAAGTAGGCCAGAGAGAAGGAATTTAGAGGTAATGCAAACATTTCGGAGGACTCCTGGTGGTAAAATAACTTTGTGACTTATGAACAGTCCCCTGGTTTCATTCTTCATACCTGGGTCCAGGGCCCAGCTCGCCAGGCAGAGGGGCAGGGTAAGCGGTTGCAGGTTCGTTTCCCCTCCGGTCGGTCCCCACCACAGAGTTTGCTGTGCACTGAGCGCTGCTGCTGCTTCCCCATGCTGGACGTCTGCTGGCAGCTCACCCAGCGACGCTGCCATCCCGTCTGCCCGCAGGAGGCACTGCAGTCCTCCCACTCCCCAGTCACCCAGCTGAGTGGGCAGAAACAGAAGAATTTCATACAATAAACCAGGCTTTCTTATCGGACAAGAGCATCTTTCTTAACTTTTTCATGTTACCCTTTGGGTTGATGAAGTAGACTGTTCAGTCGACCAAAGTTCAGGACCTATAATCAGATATACTGTTTCCTGATGAAGTCCAGAAAGATAGATTTAAGAGGTAGTCCAGAGAGAAGAAATGTGGTAGTCCAGAAATAAGGAAGGTAGAGGTAGTCCAGAAAGAAGAAAGGTAGAGGTAGTCAAGAAAGAAGGAAGGTAGAGGTAGTCCAGAGACAAAGAAGGTAGAGGTAGTCAAGAAAGATGGAAGGTAGAGGTAGTCAAGAAAGAAGGAAGGTAGAGGTAGTCCAGAGACAAAGAAGGTAGAGGTAGTCAAGAAAGATGGAAGGTAGAGGTAGTCAGGAAAGAAGGAAGGTAGAGGTAGTCAAGAAAGAAGAAAGGTAGAGGTAGTCCAGAAAGAAGGAAGGTAGAGGTAGTCCAGAAAGAAGGAAGGTAGAGGTAGTCCAGAAAGAAGAAAGGTAGAGGTAGTCAAGAAAGAAGGAAGGTAGAGGTAGTCCAGAAAGAAGGAAGGTAGAGGTAGTCCAGAAAGAAGTAAGGTGGAGGTAGTCCAGAAAGAAAAAAGATGGAGGTAGTCAAGAAAGATGGAAGGTAGAGGTAGTCCAGAAAGAAGTAAAGTAGAGGTAGTCCAGAAAGAAGGAAGTGAGGTAGTCCAGAAAGAAGGAAGTGAGGTAGTCCAGAAAGAAGTAAAGTAGAGGTAGTCCAGAAAGAAGGAAGTGAGATAGTCCAGAAAGAAGGAAGTGAGGTAGTCCAGAAAGAAGGAAGTGAGGTAGTCCAGAAAGAAGGAAGTGAGGTAGTCCAGAAAGAAGGAAGTGAGGTAGTCCAGAAAGAAGGAAGTGAAGTAGTCCAGAAAGAAGGAAGTGAGGTAGTCCAGAAAGAAGTAAAGTAGAGGTAGTCCAGAAAGAAGGAAGTGAGGTAGTCCAGAAAGAAGTAAAGTAGAGGTAGTCCAGAAAGAAGGAAGTGAGGTAGTCCAGAAAGAAGTAAAGTAGAGGTAGTCCAGAAAGAAGGAAGTGAGGTAGTCCAGAAAGAAGGAAGTGAGGTAGTCCAGAAAGAAGTAAAGTAGAGGTAGTCCAGAAAGAAGGAAGTGAGGTAGTCCAGAAAGAAGGAAGTGAGGTAGTCCAGAAAGAAGTAAAGTAGAGGTAGTCCAGAAAGAAGGAAGTGAGGTAGTCCAGAAAGAAGGAAGTGAGGTAGTCCAGAAAGAAGTAAAGTAGAGGTAGTCCAGAAAGAAGGAAGTGAGATAGTCCAGAAAGAAGGAAGTGAGGTAGTCCAGAAAGAAGGAAGTGAGGTAGTCCAGAAAGAAGGAAGTGAGGTAGTCCAGAAAGAAGGAAGTGAGGTAGTCCAGAAAGAAGGAAGTGAAGTAGTCCAGAAAGAAGGAAGTGAGGTAGTCCAGAAAGAAGTAAAGTAGAGGTAGTCCAGAAAGAAGGAAGTGAGGTAGTCCAGAAAGAAGGAAGTGAGGTAGTCCAGAAAGAAGTAAAGTAGAGGTAGTCCAGAAAGAAGGAAGTGAGATAGTCCAGAAAGAAGGAAGTGAGGTAGTCCAGAAAGAAGGAAGTGAGGTAGTCCAGAAAGAAGGAAGTGAGGTAGTCCAGAAAGAAGTAAAGTAGAGGCAGTCCAGAAAGAAGGAAGGTAAAGGTAGTGCCTGTGGTGCCATAGCAACCAGAATCAGCCTGAACATGGTGAGCTGTGTATCGGCAATGTGTTACCATGGTGAGCTGTAGTGTGTTACCGTGGTGAGCTGTAGTGTGTTACCGTGGTGAGTTGTAGTGTGTTACCGTGGTGAGCTGTAGTGTGTTACCGTGGTGAGCTGTAGTGTGTTACCATGGTGAGCTGTAGTGTGTTACCGTGGTGAGCTGTAGTGTGTTACCGTGGTGAGCTGTAGTGTGTTACCATGGCGAGTTGTAGTGTGTTACCGTGGTGAGCTGTAGTGTGTTACCGTGGTGAGCTGTAGTGTGTTACCATGGTGAGCTGTAGTGTGTTACCGTGGCGAGCTGCAGGTGTCGGTGCTGCAGGTGCGGCTGATGGCTCTCGGTTTGTTGATGTTGGAGCAGAACATCCTCTGAACCATTTTCCCATCGGCCTTCCTCCTGCAGCCAAACCTTGTGTACTGTTTCCCTGGCAACCAGACAACATCATTAACTACATGCTGCCGTTACCGTGGTTACCTACACGACACAGCCTACTACCAGGCTGGTAACCAGCGGCAGAGCTGCGTACCTCCTCCGCAGAGTTTGGAGCACTGCGACCACTTCTTCAGCGCCCACTCATAGAAGATGGCGTCCTCCTGCACCAGGTTGGACTCCAGCGAGGACCGGAGATGATCCTGGATGATGTACTTGTAGGACACCGTGACCTTGGAGTCACCATGGGAACGGACCTGACGGACAGACACACAGTGTTTTGTTTCTGCTTTAGACTCAATGCGATGCATGTTGGACTCCCCGTGTTGACGGACTGACCATGAGCAGCACTCCGTATGTCAGAGGCCCCGTGGTCTGGATGGACTCCAGCTGCTCGTTGTTGCTGTACTCCCACGCCACGCCCTTCTCGATCACCACTCTGGACTCTGGGAGCTCGTCGTCAGCGTTGAGGAAGAGGTTTCCCGTCTCCTGGTTCGTCACCGCTGGAGCAGGAGACAATGAAAACAAGGTTTTACCTACAGAAGATGTTCATGTTGGACAGACCAGCATGTCCTCCTCTTACCCAGGATGTGAGGAGACCCTTTGAACTCCTGGATCAGCAGGTGTCGGGCTCCTTTGGGGATCTCCAGGATCTTCAGGTAACCTAGGCAACGGGAACAATAATCATTAATTGATCAGCAGTACTCATTAGTTACTGCAGCACCCGGTCATCAAGGCGTGTACGGCAGGACCGGCTTCATACTGGGACGTTAGGTTCATCAGACCGGGGACGTTAGGTTCATCAGACCGGGGACGTTAGGTTAAAGCAGGTTTCATCAATTGACATCAGGAAGTTCCTCTGATTGGACGGGGTATGACAGAGACAGGTCCTCTGATTGGACGTCTGTCAGAGACAGGTCCTCTGATTGGACGTTTGTCAGAGACAGGTCCTCTGATTGGACAGGGTTGGACAGAGACAGGTCCTCTGATTGGACGTCTGTCAGAGACAGGTCCTCTGATTGGACAGGGTTGGACAGAGACAGGTCCTCTGATTGGACGTCTGTCAGAGACAGGTCCTCTGATTGGACAGGGTTGGACAGAGACAGGTCCTCTGATTGGACGAGGTTGGACAGAGACAGGTCCTCTGATTGGACGAGGTTGGACAGAGACAGGTCCTGTGATTGGACGAGGTTGGACAGAGACAGGTCCTCAGATTGGACAAGGTTGGACAGAGACAGGTCCTCTGATTGGACGGGGTTGGACAGAGACATGTCCTCTGATTGGACGGGGTTGGACTGACCTGGTTTCTTGGTGCTGCGGGTGAAGTTTCCTTTGACGATCTTGCAGCTGGAGTTGTCTCCTCCACAGACTCCACATCTGTCCTCCTGCTGGTCTGAAGCAATCTGTCCATCACAGCCTATATGCTGCAGGACAGAGGACACAAGGACAGAGGACACAAGGACAGAGGAGAGGACATAAGGAAAGAGGACACAAGGACCGAGGAGAGGACATAAGGACAGAGGAAACAAGGACAGAGGACACAAGGACAGAGAAGAGGACATAAGGACAGAGAACACAAAGACAGAGGAGAGGACATGACGACAGAGGCCACAAGGACAGAGGAGAGGAAACAAGGACAGAGAACACAAGGACAGAGGAGAGGAAACAAGGACAGAGGAGAGGAGACGTTAGTTGAGGATCAGTAATTGTCTCTGGGACGTGGAGGAGACACCAGAATATAAATAAATAAATAAATGAATTAACAAACATGTTAACAGTTGTATTCTTTGTTCCAGTGAAATGCGTGAAGAAGGAAACGTGTGAGGAACTGAAACTAAATAAAGACCTCACACTCTCCTCGCACGCAGACGCTGTGGGCGTCGCCGTAGGAACAGGGCGTCCCATCATGCACCATTCTGTTGATGGAAACCACCGCGGCCGTCTCCTTGGACCGACAGTACAGATGACAGCGCTCGTCAGCTGCACACACACACACACACACACAGATACATCATCACATATAATACATATAATATATAATACAAATACATGTATATGTGTATATATATATATGAATATATATATATATATATGAATACAATGAGCAGTCAGAGCTGCTTAAGGTGGAACATTTAAGGTGGAGCAGAGTTTAAAGAGTTTAAAGAGTTAAAGAGACGAGAGGCCTCATGTTTCCCTACAATAACAGATTCCTGACTGATGACTATAACATGTGAACACACACACACACACACACACACAGACACACACACACACACACACACACAGAGAGAGCAGGGAGGATCTTTAAGTTCGGAAAGAATGTGTTCTGTGTTTTTCCCCTCACAGATTAGTGCTGTTTCCTTTTTAATTTATAATGTTTTATACTTCTGGTGAATATAATCCATCAGTCTAATTTTCATAGATGTATTTAGTATCTACAGTTCCCTTTGTTAACGCCTTATTTTGAAAAGCAGACGTGTCTATTTCCTCTAACTTCTCCAAGGTGGTCTCTAGCTCTCCCATCAGCTCCGTTCTCTTTATCATCCATGGTCAGCTCCATCGGGGCCGTTTCAATGCAGAGAACAGACATGTCAGTATCTGGGTGCTCTACAGTCGTAGCGTCGGCCCGTTTGACCACGGAGACGAGAGCGACGGCCGGCTCTACCGCCACGTTATTTTCGGACATATTTCGGACACATTTTGGCCTTTTATTAGACGTTAGCATGCAGCTTTAGCTCTGCTCTGTGTAGCTCTGCTTTTCCTGTCAATGTGTGAAACCCAAAGTGTTTCCATCCTTTACTGGATGTGTAGTGTTTACCACGCTGGATTTAACATGGGAGGGTGCAGGTCGTATCCACGCCGACCCTCCAGCGGTTTAGACTCTCTGAGCTTTGTTTTGGTTGACGGATACGGAACGGATATGACGTCACGTTACTCAGACTACCACAATAAAAGAGGTGACTTCCTTCTACCTCCACAGAGACTCAGATGAAGCAGATATATCCATTCTGGGATTAAAACATCTGTTTAGAGATCTAGTATTTACGGTCGGGGTGTTGGTACGGCAGCCAGTGGTGTTTACGTCCTTCGTGCTCCATGAAAGGATTCCAGACTTTACACTGATCCTCTCTGAAACAAGAACACAGATAACACAGAGAACATTATACCTACTGACCTGAAGACAGTCAGAGGACACAGATAACACAGAGACCAGCTGATCTACTGACCTGAAGTCAGTCAGGGGGGGGCAGTCTTCTTGGCTGCACAGCTGGAACTCGTAGCTGTACCCGAAGCAGGTCCTCCCCCCGTTGGCTGGACTGAGAACAACAACAGGTTAGAGCCTTCCGATTGGTGCGTTTGCTCTGTGACATCACAGACAGATGATCGACGGCTCGCTCACTCACGCTGGGCTGTCGCAGCGCCGGGCCCGGAACCTGACCCCGCCCCCGCAGGTCCTGGAGCAGCCGCCGAACGGACTCCACGACCCCCAGCCGCCATCTTGTCTCAGCATGTCGGGGGTCAACTTCATGCAGAAACCCTTGAAACAGTGCTGCAACGAGACCAGGTTAGCCTAGCTTAGCATAAAGACTGGAGGTCATTAGCTAATTAGCACTATACTAGTCACACAGCAAAGACCTGACCTGGACGTGTCCTCACCTTCCCCGGTCCACACTTGGTCCCGTCCAGCGGCGGACCTTTCTTGGTCTTACAGTAGAACGGGTTGATGTAGTCGCTACACCACAGCTGTTTGCAGGGCTCGATGTTGGTGTACTGGAGACAAACACAGACCGTTTTAATCAGGGATGAGCCTTTCCAAGCCGACCTAGAGCCGGTGGCGGCCCACCGCCTCGTATGCGGGACTCCCCAGCCTGCCGTGTGTCGCTCACACCCTCCAGCTGGCTGTTAACGAGGGTCTTTAGGCACAAAGAAGTACTCGTATCGGTACTCGGTATCGGAGAGTACCCAAATGGAAGAACTTGTACTCGGTCTGAAATAAAGTGGTATCGGTGCATCCCTAGATTTAAAGCTAGAGTGAAGATCCTGGTATCATAGTAAACTATAGAACCTGATGAATCCATCGGTACCAACCATGTCAGACTAGCTGGTCATGAAGGAGGTTAAAGAACGCTCCAAACTGACACTCAGTGTTGGAGAGGAAATATGTCATGTCAGTTTCCAAAGGGGTCCCTTGACCTCTGACCTCCAGATGTGTGAATGTAAATGGGTTCTATTGTGGGTCTAATGTTCAAACAGTAGCAACAGAAACTGGAAATATGTTTTAAATCCTCATTAAAGTCTGACTTCTATAATCTGAACAAACTGAGAACTGAACATGATGAGCTCAGAACCAGAGACAATAACAGAGACGTCATCTGCAGTTCTGTTGTGTGATGTCATCAAACGTCTCTCGATTCACGTCCTGACCAGATGTGGTGTTGGCCTCCAACCGAAAACACACATCAGCAGGTCACATCTGGACAGACGGACAGACAGACAGACAGACAGATGTACAGACAGACAGACAGACAGACAGACAGACGTACTGCGGTACAGAGGCTGTATCCTGGTCCGAAGTCGAAGCGACACTGTTGGTCCATGGAGTAATGAAACCCCGGCAGCTGAGGCTGAGCCGGCCAATCGTGGTTGAACGGGTCGTCACGGAGACAGTCATAGGTACTGAAGAGACAGACGGACAGACAGACAGACAGACAGACAGACAGACAGACAGACAGACAGACAGACAGGTCAGTGTCTCTGTGGTTGACAGTGAGTAGTACTAATGTTAATATTGCAGTACTGACTCCAGGTAAGTGTGTAACTCCTTCCAGCTGCAGCGGGACCAGTGGTATCGATGGAAGGTGGCCTGAACCCGCGGAGACATGATGCTGCCCACCGGCACGTCATCGATACAGTCGTTCGCCTCGCCGTCGTGCTCCATCCCTAACCTGAGACAGACAGACAGACACAGACGGATGGTCAGACAGACAAATGGATAGGTAATGATAAAGTGAGTCCGTTATCATCTCTACGTTGACATCTGGAAGTCGGTATCATCTCTACGTGGACATCTGGAAGTCATCGTCTCTACGTGGACACCTGGATGTCGTTATCGTCTCTACGTAGACAACTGGAAGTCGTTATCGTCTCTACGTTGACACCTGGAAGTCGTTATCGTCTCTACGTGGACACCTGGACGTCGTTATCGTCTCTACGTAGACAACTGGAAGTCGTTATCGTCTCTACGTGGACACCTGGACGTCGTTATCGTCTCTACGTAGACAACTGGACGTCGTTATCGTCTCTACATGGACACCTGGAAGTCGTTATCGTCTCTACGTTGACACCTGGAAGTCATTATCGTCTCTACGTGGACACCTGGACGCCGTTATCGTTGCTAAAACTGAGAGTTCTTTCGATGTTGTTGTGAATTTGAGTGAACTGTATTTGTGTATCTCACACGTGTCCTGTTTCATGGGCAGCTACGAAGGCCGAGGAAAACCCGTCTTCAAGGACGAGGACGCAGCTCCGATGTAAGTGACACATTCCTGTAACTGGAGCATAACCTGCAGAGAGAGGTCAAACAGTCAGAGGTCAGGCAGGTGGTATTAGTAGCAGTATTTGTATTATTAGTGGTACTATTAGCAGTAGTGTCCTGCATGTCCAAGTGACTGGACCCTTGCCTGGTCAGGTACATGCCTTTAGTAGTAGTACTTGTAGTATTAGTGATAGCATTAGCAGTACTTTCCTGCATCCTGGAAGGGGCCAAACTCCTCATTAGGTAGATGGTATTAGTTGGAGTACTTGTAGTATTAGTAGAGGTATTAGCAGAAGTACCATGCATGCCGGAGGGGCCAAACCCCTGCCTGGTCAGGTAGATGGTATTAGTTGGAGTACTTGTAGTATTAGTGGTAGTATTAGCGGAAGTACCCTGCATGCCGGAGGGGCCAAACTCCTGCCTGGTCAGGTAGATGGTGTGGTCGTGCTGCTCGGCGTGGCTCTGCTCCTGGTACTGGAGATACGACCATCCACAAACATTCTCCAAACTCTTCTGGGGATTCCCCACAGAGATCAGGTCCTGGGACTGAAAGAAGGGACAACCGGTGTGTGTTTTTAGCTAACATGTAGAGGTGTAATGGAGAGCAAACGTTTAAAAATCTGAATTTATATTTTTCGTACAATGGAATACGACAACTGGACAACTTTACAGAAAAATGCTCGGACCAGAAACCTTCAGCAGCTGTGAAACAGCGTGAGAGTTTGGTACCTTTGATGGAGACAACATGATGATTCGGACCAGAACAACATTGATGTTGGCGCCCAGAGAATGATCCTGATAGACCTCATTGACCTGGAACAGAGAGAGAGAGAGAGAGAGAGAGAGGGAGAGAGAGAGAGAGAGTTGCTGTAAATACATTAATCCATCGAGCTATTTGACCAATTTTTCTAAAGTTGGAAAATACAAGACTCAAAATTCTAACGTTGTACCTTTTTAGATTAATGTCCTAGAACTCTTTTAGTGTCAGTACCTCATTGTGGCGGAGGGGTTTCCTGTAGTTCATGGTAAGGTCACTAGAGACCAGACAAAGAGCGATTCATTGACCAGACGAGGTAAAATCGGGGCCCGTTCTAGGGGCCAAAGGTGAGTGCCTGATGGGTGACCTTTGACCCATGGGGGCCTGGCCGGGCTGATCCCGAAACAAAAAACAGGGGCCGACTGCCTCGAGGCTCACCCAGATCAAAGACAGGAACAAGAGTCCACTGTGAGTCCCAATTCAAGATGGAAGATCAGACATTTGACTCTTGGTACATCAGTGATTTAAATCTTGATATAGACAGACCTTTGTTTGACCGTGACCTTCACTGGGATGAGAGTCAGTACCTCCCAGTCTGAGGCCATGTTTCTCTGCCGGAAAATGCTGGATTGCGCCCTCCGGGTAGGGAGGGAGTCTTTGCCCCAAGCGAGGGAGTTCAAGTATCTCCGGGTCTTGATAACCAGTGACTCTAACAACTCTCAGATAACCTCAACGACTCTCAGATGACACCAACGGCTCTCAGGTGACTCTAACAACTCTCAGATAACCTCAACGGCTCTCAGGTGACTCTAACGACTTTCAGGTGACTCCAACGGCTCTCAGGTGACTCTAACAACTCTCAGATAACCTCAACGGCTCTCAGGTGACTCTAACGACTCTCAGGTGACTCCAACGGCTCTCAGGTGACTCTAACAACTCTCAGATAACCTCAACGGCTCTCAGGTGACTCTAACGACTCTCAGGTGACTCCAACGGCTCTCAGGTGACTCTAACAACTCTCAGATAACCTCAACGGCTCTCAGGTGACTCTAACGACTCTCAGGTGACTCCAATGGCTCTCAGGTGACTCTAACGACTCTCAGATGACTCTAAGAACTCTCAGGTAACTCTTACGATTCTCTGGTAACTCCAATGGCTCTCAGGTGACTCTAATGGCTCTCAGGTGACTAACGACTGTCAGATGACTCTAACAACTCTCAGGTAACTCTTACGACTCTCAGGTAACTCCAATGGCTCTCAGGTGACTCTAACGACTCTCAGTTGACTTTAATGATTCTCAGGTGACTCTAACGACTCTCAGGAGACTCTAAAGACTCTCTGGTGACTCTAACGCCTCTCAGGAGACTCTAACAACTCTCAGGTAACTCTTACGACTCTCAGGTAACTCCAATGGCTCTCAGGTGACTCTAACGACTCTCAGGCGACTCTAACGACTCTCAGGTGACTCTAACGACTCTCAGGCGACTCTAACGACTTTCAGATGACTCTAACGACTCACAGATGAGAGACATTCACCACAGAATTAAAGATCTGAGTGCATGGTTTCACTTACTATGTTCATGAGTGTCAGAAGATATTTCTGAATGTGGTCTCGGCCGTGGAAGAGAAGAACTGAATAATCCACAGCTAACAGAACCTGGAGGAGGAAAAGAGGAGGAGAGGTTAAAAAGTTCAGCAAACATTCAACAGTTCATCAACCTCTATCTCAAACAACAGTTCATTAACCTCAATGTTAAACAGTTCAGCCTCTTCAATGTAGCGCCGTCGTCGAGCCGATCTGGATCCGGACCACAACACATTCTGGATCAAGTTCAGAGAACCTAAAAGAGGACCTGGAGACAAACAGAAGAGCAACATCAGTCTTTTACACTGATATACATGTAGTCAGAGGAAGGACTAAACTCCCTCGGTCCCTCGGTCCGTCAGTCTGGACATCTGATGATGTTTAGTTTTATTAGCTGTTATCTTACTGGATGCTTGGATGACTCAACTGACTCTCAGATGACTCTAACGACTCTCAGATGACCTCAACGATTCTCAGGTGACTCTAACGACTCTAAGGTAACTCCAACGACTCTCAAGTGACTCTAACGACTCTCAGGTGACTCTAACAACTTCTAGGTGACACTAACGACTCTCAAGTGACTCCAACGATTCTCAGGTGTCCCTTTGTGTCCCTGTGTGTCCTTGTATCATTGTGTATATTGTATATCAGAGTTTAAAACTAGCTGAGTCGTCGCTGATCTGAGTTCAGACAGAAACAGATGTTGCTTCTACAGGTGTGTTGTTGTTATAAATAACTCAGTCAGCAGGAGAGAGAACGAATCATTTCACATTAAAGTGCTAACAGACTGCAGGTCAGAGGTCGGAGCCCAGCTGTGATTTCATTGGCCGGTGAAGGAACAAGAGAAAGAAGTCCTGCGTTGTTCTGTCGTCCAGTAGAACCTGAATCTAAATAAAGTTTCAGTTTGTTTTTTCTCTCTGTGCATCCAGATGTTTTCCATATTGTGTACTGATGCCTTCATAAACATCAACAGTAACATCTGGTGGAACGTAAACTATAATATATATAAACCACAGCAGGTTCAGCATTCCACCGCCAGCAACAGGGGACTGTTTGCTCGCGGTCGTACGCACACAATAATAATAACTATAAAAAAAATAAAATGGTGAAATAGAAACAGATATCTACGTCAGACGTCTGGTTTTCAGCTTTAGAGTTTCAAGTGTTCAAGTCAGAGTTTGAGTACAACATGAAGCCAGAACAGCTGGTTCCTGTTTCACAGATTTCGTGGCATTTTATATATAAAAATGAGGTCTGTCAAAGTTAACGTGAAGTAACGACTCTCAGGCGACTCTAACGACTCTCAGGCGACTCTAACGACTCTCAGGTGACTCTACCGACTCTCAGGTGACTCTACCGACTCTCAAGTGACTCTAACGACTCTCAGATGACTCTAACGACTCTCAGGTGACTATAACGACTCTCAGGTGACTATAACGACTCTCAGGTGCCTCTAACGACTCTCAGATGACTCTAACAACCTTCAGGTGACTAACGTCTCTCAGGTGACTCTAACGTCTCTCAGGTGACTCTAACGACTCTCAGGTGCCTCTTACGACTCTCAGGTGCCTCTAACGACTCTCAAGTGACTCTAACGACTCTCAAGTGCCTCTAACGACTCTCAAGTGCCTCTAACGACTCTCAGGTGCCTCTAACGACTCTCAAGTGACTCTAACGACTCTCAAGTGCCTCTAACGACTCTCAGGTGCCTCTAACGACTCTAAAGTGACTCTAACGACTCTCAGGTGACTCTAACAACTCTCAGGTGACTCTAACGACTCTAAAGTGACTCTAACGACTCTCAGGTGACTCTAACGACTCTCAGATGACTCTAACAACACTCAGATGACAGACATTTGCATAAAGCAGCATATTTGTCCACTCCCATGTTGATAAGAGTATTAAATACTTGACAAATCTCCCTTTAAGGTTAATTTTGAACAGATAAAAAATGTGAGATTAATTTGCGATTGACAGCCCTAATAAAAATATCAAATGATATTAATTCAAGTTATTAATGTCAGAACAAAAGGTTCAGTTGTAATAATCAGACGTCTATCAGATCATTTCAGAGTTCTGTGTTGGAGATATGAACCCTGGTTATGTTAATGTGGAGACTTTATGAAAACATCTGTCGTGGAGGAAATGACATCACCGTACGGCCGTAGGGCTCGGGGACGAGGTGAGCTGAGGTGAAATCAAACTGGCTCCTGATTGGCCGACGCTGCTGTTGAAGACACAAACAGATTCCAGAGACCGAGCTGAGAGGAGCTGAACTATCTGTCAACTCCGAGTCCAAAACCTCAAAACCTCAAAACCTCAGAACCTCCAGAACCTCCAGAACGCTGAGCATCTGAGCGTCGGACTGCCACGTCGCAGTGTGTGTGTGTGTGTGTGTGTGTGTGTGTGTCTCTGCCAAGTTTCCTGGAACAATTTCTCTGTTTTCAGTTTTTTTTTCCTTCTGCAGAAACTTTACAGCAGCTTCACAGTGAAAACACTCCGTCTCTCCTCGATGATCATCACGTCAACTAACCCATACCGTACACGTGACCTTTGACCTCTGCATTTAACCCTACAGTCAGATCACAACAGGCAACAACAGCTGTCAGTGTGTCAGTGTGCTGACTTGACTATGACTTGCCCCAAACTGCATGTGATTATCATAAAGTGGGCATATCTGTAAAGGGGAGACTCGTGGGTACCCATAGAACCCATTTACTCGTATCGGTACTCGGTATCGGAGAGTACCCAAGTGTAAGTACTTATACTCGGTCTGAAAAACAGTGGTATCGGTGCATCCCTAGTAATATTGTATGCGTAGTATTGTAAGGGTAGTATTGTATGCGTAGTATTGTATGCGTAGTATTGTATGCGTAGTATTGTAAGGGTAGTATTGTAAGGGTAGTATTGTATGCGTAGTATTGTATGCGTAGTATTGTAAGGGTAGTATTGTAAGGGTAGTATTGTATGCGTAGTATTGTATGCGTAGTATTGTAAGGGTAGTATTGTAAGGGTAGTATTGTATGCGTAGTATTATAGTGGTCCGTGTAATCAACAGTCAGGTTCAGGCTCACCTCTGAGGACGTCATCAGCTGTTTGATTGACAGCTGCTTGTCTCTTAATGACGGCTGAGGAGCGATAAACAATGTGTTGTCTTCCTCCTTCCTCCTCTTCCTCCTCTTCCTCCTCTTCTTCTTCTCTTCCTGTCCTCCGTCGATCCAACGGCTCGATGAAAAACTCCTCCTGACCCGTCCGGATCATCCCGGCCTGCAGATTAAAACAAGAGTCAGCATTAATAAACTATGAGTCAGCATTAATAAACAGTTCCTGCACACAAACTGATCAAAGTGATTGATTGATTGTGTTTTATGTATTGATCAGTTTAATGAGTCGTTGTTGCTTTAAGTCACATCAGCGGCTGCAGCACCAAACACTCCTCTTCTCTTTTCTTTCTGTCTTTCTGTCTCTAAACGCCTCTCATCTTTCACCCACATCTGGCTTCAATCAGCCGGCTCTGCTCCGCTGTAAGAGGTGAAGGTAAACTGGGACTGCGTCCCCACAGAGGAGAGAGAGTCAAAGTGTTTCAGGTCTTCATGTTTTACAGTGTTCAGTTTGTGTCTGCAGGTCTGAAATCATTTCTGTTCTCACATGAACCGACTTGTTGCTCTTCAGTTCCTCGTCTGCTCTCCGACTGTTCAACTGAACGTCTTCACACTCACATCTGTTTTTATCTGGTTTAAAACTTTCATCAGCTGGTTGGGATTGAATTGAAAAAAACATCTTATAATTATTATTCTTTATCTTTTTACAAATGGTGCTTCGTTTAGTCTAAGATTTTCATTTTGACTCTAACGACTCTCAGATGACTCTAACGACTCTCAGATGACTATAACGACTCTCAGATGACTCTCAGGTGACTCTAACGACTCTCAGATGACTCTAACGACTCTCAGGTGACTCTAACGACTCTCATGTGACTAACGACTCTCAGGTGACTCTAACGACTCTCAGATGACTCTAACGACTCTCAGGTGACTCTAACGACTCTCATGTGACTCTAACGACTCTCAGGTGACTCTAACGACTCTCAGATGACTCTAACGACTCTCAGGTGGATCTAACGACTCTCAGACGACTCTAACGACTCTCAGGTGGATCTAACGACTCTCAGATGACTCTAACGACTCTCAGGTGGATCTAACGGCTCTCAGACGACTCTAACTCAGGTGACTCTAACGACTCTCAGGTGACTCTAACAACTCTCAGGTGGCTCTAACGACTCTCAGGTGGCTCTAACGACTCTCAGGTGGATCTAACGACTCTCAGATGACTCTAACGACTCTCAGGTGGATCTAACGACTCTCAGACGACTCTAACTCAGGTGACTCTAACGACTCTCAGGTGACTCTAACAACTCTCAGGTGGCTCTAACGACTCTCAGGTGGCTCTAACGACTCTCAGGTGACTCTAACGACTCTCAGATGACTCTAACGACTCTCAGGTGGATCTAACGACTCTCAGACGACTCTAACTCAGGTGACTCTAACGACTCTCAGGTGACTTTAACAACTGTTAGGTGGCTCTAACAACTCTCAGGTGGCTCTAACGACTCTCAGGTGACTCTAACGACTCTCAGGTGACTCCAACGACTCTCAGGTGACTCTAACAACTCTCAGGTGGC
>JAUPFX010000018.1:30428863-30431363 GCA_036937225.1 Sebastes paucispinis
CCCCGCCTCCAACGCTGGATCCTGTTCTCTTAAAGGGACTGTTAGTAAGAATCAGAAATGTCTTGTTAACAGCGACACCTGTGTCCGTTAAGTCAACTAAAGTCAGCGTCCTGTTGCTTTAAAACATCCATGGTTACAACGGCTCTTCAGAAACCTCTGGGTGACGTCAGACTACGTCCAGATGTTATATACGGTCTATGTTTCTGACACGTTCTGCTCCTTGTTTATAACCGAACTCTGTGGCGACACCTTGAGACGGAAACATTCACACCTGGTGAGAATCGCTATGAACGAACACGAGTTCATCAGATGAGCTGACAATCATGTAAACAAGGCAAAAGTGAGCATGGCTCACATTCACACCCAAACTCACTGCTTGACCTCTACTAAGGTGGGGCCCTGGACTCCTAACCCCTAAACAGCACAACTACACCACACTGTCAACCATCACAGCAAATCTGAAGTTCCTACGTTAAATAGTTTCTGAGTTCTGCTCCGGAAACGAAAGAGTGACACGCGAACGGACGGACGGACACGCGGAGCGCTATACACCCCCGACTACGTTGGGTATAATAAATACAGTAAAGAAAGTAAAGTACTAATTATGAATCATTATATAGTCAGCATGGATCAACGCTGAGATCAGAGTCCGTGAAGTAAATGTTGACAGCAGCGTTCAGGTCCAGATGAAGCTGGTCCAACATTATCAAACTTCACTTCTTTAATTAATGCAACTAAAAATAACATTTCAGTGAGCTTCACCAGTGTTCATGCACATTTATATTTTCATTGTTAGACTTTAACAACAAGTGAACTAAGAAATGTAAGTGCTGTAGACTACGAGTACTTTGACGTCGTCATTGGACAGGTATCCATTGATTACCCACAGCTGGCTTTCCACCCTCAAACATGTTTTGTTTAATAAAGAGTTTCTTCTTCTTGAAAGCATTCATTTCTCCCGAGGATACATGGAGAACGCCATGTTATCGCCATGGTTACAGAAAAGGTTGAGAACCCCCGCTCTAAGATCTCATCAGATTGTTATTAATAATAAGTTAATAATTAAATCTGCTCTGCTGCTTCAGGTCCGCTGGAGGAAAATGTTTATGTGGCGATGCACAGTCACCATGGCAACCAGAGGAAAGATGAGGAGAAGCAGGAGTCTAATTACGGTAACACACACACACACAAACCAACACACTCGATGCTAACAGGTGCTAACAGGTGCTAACTGGTTCCACTCTCTACGGTTCCCTGTCATCCTGTTTCCATGGAAACACCAATCACAGAGCAGAGAGCTGTGGATGTAGAAGACATCTACGTGTGACAACCAATCACAGCTTACCTTGTTTTCAGCGTGCGGTGACTTACCTGGACACCACTCACCTTTAGTTTGCCATCCACTGTCTTGTACCGGTTGTTTACTTTTTATATTATTAGTTTTTCATAAAAAAATATATATATAAAAAACATATATAGTTTATGTTGTTTTTGCACATATTAATAACATAAAACATCTGGAGCTGTTAAATAAAGTTTATTATATTAATAACTAATCTATCTATATTATCTAATAAATAAATAATTAGCAAAAATTATTTTAAATCAAACAATTTAATGAAAAGCAAAACTCAGTAGAGATACATGTTTCTGTTTATTCTTATGAATCAAACAAACAACAGATTATCAATATATCACAATCATGTTAAACAAACTTAACATCTGACGTTGTATATATTGTGATTATATCATCAGTACGGGTGTAAAGGTACTTGTTATTGTATTTAACCGGTCGGTACAGGAAGTTCGGTTTGGTCCCTGACATCCTCTCGGTACGCTCTGTGACTCAAACATCCCATTATGTGTCGACTGCTCACAACCACGGAACAGAATAATACCACATATATGTCTTCAGGCCAAGACTCTTATAAAATATGTCAAATTTGGGGAAGATTGGACAATGTATAGTCAATTTACAACAATTTCCTGTTTCCTGTAGGGGGCGCTATGACTTTCACTCATAATACCACATATATGTCTTCCGGCCTGGACTCTTATCCAGCTTGTGAAATTTGGGGCAGATCGGACGATGTAAAGTCAAGTAACAACAGCGTCCTGTGTCATGGCGAAACATCATTATTCGCTGCGCTGCAACAACAACGCCATTTCACGAAAATACAAAAGCTTCGCAATTTAGCATCCTGAAGGTGTTGAGATTCTGCTGCCCAATTTTGAGATGGATCGCTTGAATCCTCTAGGAGGAATATCGCAAAGTTCCATACCTATAAAGTGACAAAATGGCGTCTTCGCACATGACGTATGACATCACCGTTCAAGCGATCAAAAATTCCTTCGCATTTTAGCATCACAGTAGTAGGAGGGTTATACCACCCAAATTTGACGCGAATCCGATTAAGTCTCTACGAGGAGTTTGTAAAAGTATGCATAAAATACATAAAAAACACACAAAATCCAAGACGGCCGACTTCCGGGTGGGCGG
>JAUPFX010000018.1:30443863-30488863 GCA_036937225.1 Sebastes paucispinis
TATAAACAGCACATAGAGGGCCGGGAGGAGGAGTTAGTGAGTCGTGACGACGGCGTGAGGCTGGGACCCCGGGACCGAGTCATGTGACCGAGCGGACGCTACTGCGCCTGCTCTATGAGCCCAATGGATGCTGAAGATCGCCAGAGGATCCGGGTACTTCTCCAGTCGGAAGTTGAGTTATTTAGACCTCATGTTCCACTGAGACTCTCTGATAGTTCCGGTTCCACTCTCTACGGTTCCCTGTCATCCTGTTTCCATGGAAACACCAATCACAGAGCAGAGGGCTGTGGATGTAGAAGACATCTACGTGTGACAACCAATCACAGCTCACCTTGTTTTCAGCGTGCGGTGACTTACCTGGACACCACTCACCTTCAGTTTGCCATCCACTGTCTTCTACCGGTTGTTTACTTTTTATATTATTAGTTTTTCATAAAAAAGTTAAAGTAAACTTTGATGTCGACGTTTTAGATGATTCTGTTTTTATACAATAAAAGAACAACGAGATGAAAATCTTTCTGCTTTGCTTCTAAACTCTGAAAGAGTCAGCTGAGATTTTAAAGAACATAAAACAGATCTTTTCAGATTCACTACTGTACGACCACGTCACTATTTACTCTTGAATAACATTTAGAACGTGTTTAATGTTTCCTTTAATAGCAAGTAGTTCATGTACATAAAACATATATAGTTTATGTTGTTTTTGCACATATTAATAATGTAAAACATCTGGAGCTGTTAAATAAAGTTTATTACATTAATAACTAATCTATGTTATCTAATAAATAAATAATTAGCAAAACATCTTTTAAATCAAATAATTTAATAAAAAGCAAAACTCAGTAGAGATACATGTTTCTTTTTATTTGTATGAATCAAACAAACAACAGATTATCAATATATCAGAATCATGTTGAACAAACTTAACATCTGACGTTGTATATATTGTGATTATATCATCAGTACGGGTGTAAAGGTACTTGTTATTGTATTTAAGCGGTCGGTACAGGAAGTTCGGTTTGGTCCCTGACATCCTCTCGGTACGCTCTGTGACCCAAACATCCCATTATGTGTCGACTGCTCACAACCACGGAACAGAAATCTGGAGCGCGTCTTTTACCTGCAAGGTTTTGTCAGCATACCAGATGTTCTCTATCAGCTGTAGCAGCGCTGTATGCTGGTTGGTTTAGACCGGTTCACCAAGTTAATCAAGCTCAACGATTTGTGTCAAACTGAAGTCCGGTTTATCTGTGGATGCACTGCAAATATTTAATGTCTGGGGATTAATTACAGAGGTCTTGATATGTACCGAACTGTGACCTCAAAACCGAAAACGTACCTAACTGTGAGTTTTGTGTACTGTGACATCATGATCAGATACATGAGGACAATAAAAACATGTTAAACTTCATTCATGTAGAAATGTTATAAAATGAGTCAAAGTGATTTATCGATACAACAAATTACTGTTTAAGAACATTAACAGAAATGTTCAAAAACTGAATTAATTCATTACGTCTCATTCATTTTCAGTAGAAGCTCAAATCAATAACATGTAAATACAATAAAAACAAGTGATTAATCATGAATATGTGGACAGAGAGTTATAAATGATGAAGCAGTGACTCTTCTTCTGACTCAAAGTGAAGCTGATATAAACACTCAAGAGGTCAAAGGTCAAGAACAGTGAATAAACTCATTACTGTCAGACTCATCTGAAAAACACAAAGTATTGTAATTAAAACAGAAAGATTAATTAACTCACTCAAATTACTGAAATCAAATCAAATATAAAACTATTAAAGTCTGTCACTGAATAACAGAGGAGTGACGGACGATACGTCTTTAACTAATTACTATTACTTAATCCAGTAAATTACTCCTTAAATAGTTTTTATGCTAAATGGTAAATGGACTTGCAGTTATATAGTGCTTATATACAGGTATACTAACTTATCATTTTCTTTAGTATACCTTGATCAAAAGATTAAATACAGGTATAAACCAAGCATACTTAGACTGCTCCTGCTCCTGTTCCTGTTCCTTCTCCTGCTCCTGTTCCTGTTCCTGACCTACCGAAATATCCTACTGCTGCTCCTACTGCTGCTCCTACTACTGCTCCTCCTCCTAGTGCTCCTACTACTGCTCCTCCTCCTGCACATCCTGCTGCTCCTGCTACCACTACTGCTCCTCCTGCATATCCTGCTGCTCCTGCTACCACTGCTGCTCCTCCTCCTGCACATCCTACTGCTCCTATCATTACTCCTATCCCTATCAATGCTGCTGCACATAGGCCTATACCGGCTCCATACAATATATAGCGTAAAACTCTTTTCCATACTTTTTCTTTTACTTTGTCATCTTTGACATCTTTGTCATCACCGCCGCTTGACTGGTTCCTTTCTTCCTTCAAGAACGTCTTGGCCATCATGAACATCTCATCTGTGTAGTGTTCTCCACCATTCACTGTGAACAGCTCATCTATTTGATTCAGGAGGTTTCTAACCTGCTCTCTGCTTCTTTTGGCTCTGTTGTGAAACACACAGTATCTACCATCACACATGGAGACCAGTTCTGACACGAGTGTGTGTGACTTTATCTCATTCTCAATTCTCTTGCCTTTTAGCTGATCTCCATGAGTGAACAGCACCATGGAGTACCTATCAGCTCCACCGCCAAACAGTTTAAGAAGTAGCTCAAACAGCATGACGTCTGCTTCGCTGATTCTGCCTATTCTGACCACGATGATGAGGGCATGTGGTCCTGGACTGGCCTCAACTATCGGCTTCATGAGCTCCAGGTACATCTGTTTAGGAGTCAGAACTTCATCAGTGAATCCTGGAGTGTCGACCACTGTGACCTTACGACCCTCCACCACGGCTGATTTAGAGACCGTCTCAGTACTGACTGAATTAAAACCACCGGCTGATTTAAACTGATCTGATCCCAGGATGGTGTTTCCTGAGGCACTTTTTCCAGCTCCAGGTAGACCGAACAGCACGACCCTCCTGTCTCTGGAAACATCAGCTGGAAGATAGAAAACAAATGAATCAGATGAGTTTACCTTCTCATAACTACAGTCTGAAAACTGATGGAAACATCAGTCAGTAAAACATCTCCTAAACTAGAATAACCGCCTCGCGGTTAGACGCCTCCGCCAACCAGCCAAGTGTCACTTTACATCCATGTCTGTCCAAAATGTCATCACTTCTTCCTGTTACACATTTGTGTTCAATTATCATAATTAGCAGATTCATTCTTGAGTTATAGCCAAAATGTGTTTTGTGAGGTCACAGTGACCTTTGACCACCAAAATCTACTCAGTTCATCTTTGAGTCCAAGTGGACGTCTGTGCCAATTTTTTAGAGATTCTCTCCAGGTGTTCCTGAGATATCACGTTCACAAGAATGGATTACCCAAAAACATAATGCATCCAGCCACGGCTGTCGCCGGCAAACTCTGGTTAGTGACCACGAAGACACAAGGCTGATAACATGGTTAATCTGGTGATCACCTGCCAATGGTCAAACATGCTGTGCACCAGTTTCCTCTTCACATGTGAACTCTGTGTTGTCACTGTTTGTCAACCTTTGATTAAAGTGACTTCAGTGATAGGAGCTGTAAGAACCAACACCACCAGCCTCCAGCTGTGAGGGTTCATTCCTAACTCTGATAAAGATCAGTAGCCTACATGACGTCATCCAAAACCATGACATTACTTAAAATGAATACATGTAAGAATTAGATCACACGGTACCTGGTGGATCAGGTTGTTGATGGGTTGTGAGATGGCCTGACTTCAGCAGCAGGTTTCTGACTTGTTCTTCATCGTCATCCTCATTGTTGAAGAGGTGATACGCCCCCTTAAACCTTTTAACAACATCTGGAAGTGTATCTTCATCTTCACCTTCATCTTCTACGACGTCATCACAACAAACTCCACGTGCAACCCGGCAATCTGAGACCTCTCATCTGGGTTGACAACGCCTCCCCTCCCCTCAATCCCTCTGCCCCAACATCTACAAATCACAACTCTGCAACCTTCATGCTACAGAATGCTCACTCCCTAAACGATAAAGCACTTCTTATCCACGACATCATCATCACTGACAGGAACATTGATTTCCTCTGCCTAACAGAAACATGGCAATATCAACAGGACTTTATCTCACTTCATCAAGCCACACCCCGGTTATGTCTACATCCAGAAACCCCGCTCCATTGGTCGGGGTGGTGGGCTGGCAGTAATCCACCGAGCTGACTTCCTGGTTAGAGAGTTTCCTGTAACAACGGTCACCTCTCTGGAATGTGTTGCTTTCTCTCTGGCTGGATCCCAACACCTCCAGGTTGTCCTCATTTACCCCCCCCCCCAAAGCCTCCACTACGAGCTCTCTGAGCTACTCACCTCTGTCTGCTCCAGGTCTCCATCTACACTCCTCATAGGAGGTTTCAACATTCATGTGGACTTCCCCAACTGCACGTTTGCCTCTGACTTCCTCTCACTACTGGACTGCTTTAATATCACACATGTCCAAGGTCCCACCCACACCAAAGGTCACACACTGGACCTGGTATGCTCCACTGGCACAACTCCCTCACACCTGCAGTGCTTGGACCTAGCCATCTCCGACCATCATGCCGTCCTTTTCACCATTGCTGTCCCTCTGCCCAGGCTGTGCACAGATCGCACCATCACGTTCAGGAACATCAAGGCAGTGAGCACACCAGCCCTAACAGACCTGTTAGCTACCCATCTGGCCTCTGATCCCCCTGACATCATGGTTGATGGCCTGGTAGCCCACTTCAAAACTGATCTTTCCCTCAGCCTGGACTCTCTAGCCCAAAACCCTGACTTCCTCCTTCACACATCCTGCTCCTTGGTTCACTCCTGAACTCCGCTCCATGAAGGCCTCTGGTCGTCGACTGAAGAGGCTCTACAGCCGGTCCGGCTTCACCGTCCACCTGGAGCCCTACAAAGACCACGTCAGTTCCTACAAGGAAGTTCTCTCACAAACCAAATCACAATATTACTCCTACACAGGATAATGACCCAAAACACAGCTAAAAACACCCAAGAATGGCTAAGAACTAAACATTGGACTATTCTGAAGTGGCCTTCTATGAGCCCTGATCTAAATCCTATTGAACATCTGTGGAAGGAGCTGAAACATGCAGTCTGGAGAAGGCACCCTTCAAACCTGAGACAGCTGGAGCAGTTTGCTCACGAGGAGTGGGCCAACATACCTGTGGACAGGTGCAGAAGTCTCATTGAGAGTTACAGAAATCACTTGATTGCAGTGATTGCCTCAAAAGGTTGTGCAACAAAATATTAAGTTAATGTTACAATCATTTTTGTCTAGGCCAGTTTCATTAGTTTGTTTTTTTAAATGATTCTGCTGAACCATAATTCAAAAACAATGTCTGATTTTCATTAGTTCATTTTCAGTGAATTTTTATTTATTATTACTTTTGTCAGTTTCAAGTTATTTCAGTGACCATTGTGGGTTTTTCTTTCTTTAACAGAAGGGTACCAACGATTTTGCCTACGTGTGTAGGCGTCATCCTGGACTCCACCCTTTCATTTCAGTCACATCAAATCCATCACTAAATCTGCCTTCTACCACCTCAAAAACATTTCCCGACTCCGGCCATCACTCTCTGACTCCGTGGAAGAGACCCTCATTCACGCCTTCATCACCTCCCACCTGGACTACTGCAATGGAGTCCTGTCCGGGGTACCCAGTAAAGCCCTGGACCGGCTCCAGTACGTCCAGAACCCAGCTGCCAGGGTTCTGACCCGCAGCACATCACCCCGACACTCATCCACCTTCACTGGCTTCCAATCAAGTCCTGCATCAACTATAAACTCCTCCTTCTCACATACAAATCCCTCCATGCCCCCCAGTACCGCAACTACGATCCTCCGACACTGGTCTGCTCTCCATCCCCCCCCCCCCCCCCCACATCCTGCTTCTCTCTCTCTCTCTCTCTCTCTCTCTCTGCAGAAATGCATAACAGAAAACATCTAACACTGAGTACTAGTCAAATAAAAGCACTCCTGCTCCTCTATAAAATAATGAACCCTTTACTCAGAGTACACAGAGCTCCTATTCTCTACATCATACAACTGATTATCAGTTAGACATAAACACTACCTGCTAGAAATAAGAGAAGAGACTAAACTCTGACAATTTAACAAAAATTACTGACAGGAAACCAGTCCCACTGGAACCAGTCTGAAGTCCCACTAGAACCAGTCTGAAGTCCCACTGGAACCAGTCTGAAGTCCCACTAGAACCAGTCTGAAGTCCCACTGGAACCAGTCTGAAGTCCCACTGGAACCAGTCTGAAGTCCCACTGGAACCAGTCTGAAGTCCCACTGGAACCAGTCTGAAGTCCCACTGGATCCAGTCTGAAGTCCAGTCTGAAGTCCCACTGGAACCAGTCTGAAGTCCCACTGGAACCAGCCTGAAGTCCCACTGGAACTAGCCTGAAGTCCCACTGGAACCAGTCTGAAGTCCCACTGGATCCAGTCTGAAGTCCCACTGGAACCAGTCTGAAGTCCCACTGGATCCAGTCTGAAGTCCCACTGGATCCAGTCTGAAGTCCCACTGGAACCAGTCTGAAGTCCCACTGGATCCAGTCTGAAGTCCAGTCTGAAGTCCCACTGGAACCAGTCTGAAGTCCCACTGGAACCAGCCTGAAGTCCCACTGGAACTAGCCTGAAGTCCCACTGGAACCAGCCTGAAGTCCCACTGGAACCAGTTTGAAGTCCCACTGGATCCAGTCTGAAGTCCCACTGGAACCAGTCTGAAGTCCCACTGGAACCAGTCTGAAGTCCCACTGGATCCAGTCTGAAGTCCAGTCTGAAGTCCCACTGGAACCAGTCTGAAGTCCTACTAGAACCAGTCTGAAATTCCACTGGAACCAGCCTGAAGTCCCACTGGAACCAGTCTGAAGTCCACTAGAACCAGTCTGAAGTCCCACTGGAACCAGCCTGAAGTCCCACTGGAACCAGTCTGAAGTCCACTGGAACCAGCCTGAAGTCCCACTGGAACCAGTCTGAAGTCCCACTGGAACCAGTCTGAATTCCAGTCTGAAGTCCCACTGGAACCAGTCTGAAGACCCACTGGAGTCCCACTGGAACCAGTTTGAAGTCCCACTGGAACCAGTCTGAAGTCCCACTGGAACCAGTCTGAAGTCCCACTGGAACCAGTCTGAAGACCCACTGGAACCAGTCTGAAGACCCACTGGAGTCCCACTGGAACCAGTCTGAAGACCCACTGGAGTCCCACTGGAACCAGTTTGAAGTCCCACTGGAACCAGTCTGAAGTTCACTGGAACCAGTCTGAAGTCCCACTAGAACCAGTCTGAAGACCCACTGAAGTCCCACTAGAACCAGTCTGAAGTCCCACTGGAACCAGTCTGAAGTCCCACTGGATCCAGTCTGAAGTTCCACTGGATCCAGTCTGAAGTCCAGTCTGAAGTCCCACTGGAACCAGCCTGAAGTCCCACTGGAACCAGTCTGAAGTCCCACTGGAACCAGTCTGAAGTCCCACTGGATCCAGTCTGAAGTCCCACTGGAACCAGTCTGAAGTCCCACTGGAACCAGTCTGAAGTCCCACTGGATCCAGTCTGAAGTCCAGTCTGAAGTCCCACTGGAACCAGTCTGAAGTCCTACTAGAACCAGTCTGAAATTCCACTGGAACCAGCCTGAAGTCCCACTGGAACCAGTCTGAAGTCCACTAGAACCAGTCTGAAGTCCCACTGGAACCAGCCTGAAGTCCCACTGGAACCAGTCTGAAGTCCACTGGAACCAGCCTGAAGTCCCACTGGAACCAGTCTGAAGTCCCACTGGAACCAGTCTGAATTCCAGTCTGAAGTCCCACTGGAACCAGTCTGAAGTCCCACTGGAACCAGTCTGAAGACCTACTGGAGTCCCACTGGAACCAGTTTGAAGTCCCACTGGAACCAGTCTGAAGTCCCACTGGAACCAGTCTGAAGACCCACTGAAGTCCCACTGGAACTAGTCTGAAGTCCCACTGGAACCAGTCTGAAGACCCACTGGAACCAGTCTGAAGACCCACTGGAACCAGTCTGAAGACCCACTGGAGTCCCACTGGAACCAGTCTGAAGACCCACTGGAGTCCCACTGGAACCAGTTTGAAGTCCCACTGGAACCAGTCTGAAGTTCACTGGAACCAGTCTGAAGTCCCACTAGAACCAGTCTGAAGACCCACTGAAGTCCCACTAGAACCAGTCTGAAGTCCCACTGGAACCAGTCTGAAGTCCCACTGGATCCAGTCTGAAGTTCCACTGGATCCAGTCTGAAGTCCAGTCTGAAGTCCCACTGGAACCAGCCTGAAGTCCCACTGGAACCAGCCTGAAGTCCCACTGGAACCAGTCTGAAGTCCCACTGGATCCAGTCTGAAGTCCCACTGGAACCAGTCTGAAGTCCCACTGGATCCAGTCTGAAGTCCAGTCTGAAGTCCCACTGGAACCAGTCTGAAGTCCCACTGGATCCAGTCTGAAGTCCAGTCTGAAGTCCCACTGGAACCAGTCTGAAGTCCCACTGGAACCAGCCTGAAGTCCCACTGGAACCAGTCTGAAGTCCCACTGGATCCAGTCTGAAGTCCCACTGGATCCAGTCTGAAGTCCCACTGGAACCAGTCTGAAGTCCCACTGGAACCAGTCTGAAGTCCCACTGGATCCAATCTGAAGTCCAGTCTGAAGTCCCACTGGAACCAGTCTGAAGTCCCACTGGAACCAGTCTGAAGTCCCACTGGAACCAGTCTGAAGTCCTATTAGAACCAGTCTGAAATCCCACTGGAACCAGCCTGAAGTCCCACTGGAACCAGTCTGAAGTCCACTAGAACCAGTCTGAAGTCCCACTGGAACCAGCCTGAAGTCCCACTGGAACCAGTCTGAAGTCCACTGGAACCAGTCTGAAGTCCAGTCTGAAGTCCCACTGGAACCAGTCTGAAATCCCACTGGAACCAGCCTGAAGTCCCACTGGAACCAGCCTGAAGTCCCACTGGAACCAGTCTGAAGTCCCACTGGATCCAGTCTGAAGTCCCACTGGATCCAGTCTGAAGTCCCACTGGAACCAGTCTGAAGTCCCACTGGATCCAGTCTGAAGTCCCACTGGAACCAGTCTGAAGTCCCACTGGATCCAGTCTGAAGTCCCACTGGAACCAGCCTGAAGTCCCACTGGAACCAGTCTGAAGTCCTACTAGAACCAGTCTGAAATCCCACTGGAACCAGGCTGAAGTCCCACTGGAACCAGCCTGAAGTCCCACTGGAACCAGTCTGAAGTCCACTGGAACCAGCCTGAAGTCCCACTGGAACCAGTCTGAAGACCCACTGGAGTCCCACTGGAACCAGTTTGAAGTCCCACTGGAACCAGTCTGAAGTTCACTGGAACCAGTCTGAAGTCCCACTAGAACCAGTCTGAAGACCCACTGAAGTCCCACTGGAACCAGTCTGAAGTCCCACTGGAACCAGTCTGAAGACCCACTGGAACCAGTCTGAAGTCCCACTGGAACCAGTCTGAAGTGGAACCAGTCTGAAGTGGAACCAGTCTGGTGGTGCATTAAATCAGTGATTGTGATGGTAGATGCTAATAATACTAACTATAACCACCCATAATGATGTCATCATTAACTGACTAACTAACGTTTTGAACCCGGCTGTAATATTTACAACAGGAGTCTCTGATTTAACTCTTTCCTTTTGTTCCGTTCTCACACAGTTTATCTACGACCTAAAAATCACAAGTTGTGTTGAAGAAATTAGTGGCATTCAAACAAATATGCGTTAACGAGTTATCTTTGACGACCCTAGTATGTATGTATATATATATGTACATAGATACACACATACAGTACATGTATATGTATACATACACATATGTATGTATGTATATATATATATATACATATATCTATATGAATATACATACCTACGTATATATTTAAATACGTACTGTATGTGTAAATATATATACAGTATATACGGTATACTATATACTGTATATATATATGTGTGTGTGTGTATAAATTAAATGTACTACGCTGTGCCCTAACTAGAGGTAATGGTGAGTGTTTTTCTTTGAAAAGGAAGAATAAGTGAACAGTGCACATCAGCGTTTCAGTCACATTAAACCTGTAAACTGTACGAACTCAAAATGTTGATTCTACGTTCTGGAGGCAGTTTTCTTCAGACTCCTGTTGAAATACTTGTCTAAGACTTTTATTTTGAAGAGTAGGACCAGAATCAACCCGATTGTCTTTTTTTTTTGTCTGCATGAACTAAGACGTCCATTTTGTTTGTTTGAACTGTTAACTAAGTTTAAGATGGTGTCTCTTAGCTCTGCTTTCACTTTCCCTTAAAACAAAGTTAAGACAAAGTTAAGGTTATCACTCTATGTGATATAAAAGACAACTATAACAGTTAATATATTAACATATAACTATGTGATATAAAAAACAACTATAGCAGTTAATATATTAACATATAGCCTCTATGTGATATAAAAGACAACTATAACAGTAAATATATTAACATATAACCTCTATGTGATATATAAACAACTATAGCAGTTAATATATTAACATATAGCCTCTATGTGATATAAAAGACAACTATACCAGTAAATATATTAACATATAGCCTCTATGTGATATATAAACAACTATAACAGTTAATATATTAACATATAACTATGTGATATAAAAAACAACTATAGCAGTTAATATATTAACATATAGCCTCTATGTGATATAAAAGACAACTATAACAGTTAATATATTAACATATAACTATGTGATATAAAAGACAACTATAACAGTTAATATATTAACATATAACTATGTGATATAAAAAACAACTATAGCAGTTAATATATTAACATATAACCTCTATGTGATATAAAAGACAACTATACCAGTAAATATATTAACATATAGCCTCTATGTGATATAAAAGACAACTATAACAGTTAATATATTAACATATAACCTCTATGTGATATAAAAGACAACTATACCAGTAAATATATTAACATATAGCCTCTATGTGATATAAAAGACAACTATAACAGTAAATATATTAACATATAGCCTCTATGTGATATAAAAGACAACTATAACAGTTAATATATTAACATATAACCTCTATGTGATATAAAACACAACTATAACAGTTAATATATTAACATATAACCTCTATGTGATATAAAAGACAACTATAACAGTTAATATATTAACATATAACCTCTATGTGATATAAAAGACAACTATAACAGTTAATATATTAACATATAGCCTCTATGTGATATAAAAGACAACTATAACAGTTAATATATTAACATATAGCCTCTATGTGATATAAAAGACAACTATAACAGTAAATATATTAACATATAACCTCTATGTGATATAAACAACTATAACCATTAATATATTAACATATAACCTCTATGTGATATAAAAGACAACTATAACAGTAAATATATTAACATATAACCTCTATGTGATATAAAAGACAACTATAACAGTAAATATATTAACATATAGCCTCTATGTGATATAAAAGACAACTATAACAGTTAATATATTAACATATAGCCTCTATGTGATATAAAAGACAACTATAACAGTACATATATTAACATATAGCCTCTATGTGATATAAAATACAACTATAACAGTTAATATATTAACATATAGCCTCTATGTGATATAAAAGACAACTATAACAGTATATATACAGACGTAGGCACAATTGTTGGTACCCTTCCGTTAAAGAAAGAAAAACCCACAATAGTCACTGAAATAACTTGAAACTGACAAAAGTAATAATAAATAAAAATTTACTGAAAATGAACTAATGAAAATCAGACATTGTTTTTGAATTGTGGTTCAGCAGAATCATTTTAAAAAACAAACTAATGAAACTGGCCTGGACAAAAATGATGGTACCCCTAGAAAAGATGTAAAATAGTTTGACCATAGGGACATATTAAACTAAGGTGTGTCCTGTAAATAGCATCACAGGTGTCTTCAAACTTGTAATCAGTCAGTCTGCCTATTTAAAGGGTGAAAAGTAGTCACTGTGCTGTTTGGTATCATGGTGTGTACCACACTGAACATGGACCACAGAAAGCTAAGGAGAGAGTTGTCTCAGGAGATCAGAAAGAACATTATAGACCTTCATGTTAAAGGTAAAGGCTATAAGACCATCTCCAAGCAGCTTGATGTTCCTGTGACTACAGCTGCTCATATTATTCAGAAGTTTAAGGTCCATGGGACTGTAGCCTACCTCCCTGGACGTGGCCGCAAGAGGAAAATTGATGACATATTGAAGAGACGGATAATACGAATGGTAACCAAAGAGCCCAGAACAACTTCCAAAGAGATTAGAGGTGAACTCCAAGGTCAAGGTACATCAGTGTCAGATCGCACCATCCGTCACTGTTTGAGCCAAAGTGGACTTAATGGAAGACAACCGAGGATGACACCAAATCATAAAAAAGCGAGACTGGAATTTTCCAAAATGCATATTGACAAGCCACAAAGCTTCTGGGAGAATGTCCTTTGGACAGATGAGACAAAACTGGAGCTTTTTGGCAAGTCACATCAGCTCTATGTTCACAGACGCAAAAATGAAGCATCCAAAGAAAAGAACACTGTACCTAATGTGAAACATGGAGGAGGCTCGGTTATGTTATGGGGCTGCTTTGTTGCATCTGGCACAGGGTGTCCTGAATCTGTGCAGGGTGCAATGAAATCTCAAGACTATCAAGGCATTCTGGAGCGAAATGTGCTGCCCAGTGTCAGAAAGCTTGGTCTCAGTTGCAGGTCATGGGTCCTCAAACAGGATAATGACCCAAAACACATCTAAAAACACCCAAGAATGGCTAAGAACAAAACATTGGACTATTCTGAAGTGGCCTTCTATGAGCCCTGATCTAAATCCTATTGAACATCTGTGGAAGGAGCTGAAACATGCAGCCTGGAGAAGGCACCCTTCAAACCTGAGACAGCTGGAGCAGTTTGCTCACGAGGAGTGGGCCAACATACCTGTCGACAGGTGCAGAAGTCTCATTGAGAGTTACAGAAATCACTTGATTGCAGTGATTGCCTCAAAAGGTTGTGCAACAAAATATTAAGTTAAGGGTACCATCATTTTTGTCTAGGCCAGTTTCATTAGTTTGTTTTTTTAAATGATTCTGCTGAACCATAATTCAAAAACAATATCTGATTTTCATTAGTTAATTTTCAGTGAATTTTTATTTATTATTACTTTTGTCAGTTTCAAGTTATTTCAGTGACCATTGTTGGTTTTTCTTTCTTTAACGGAAGGGTACCAACAATTTTGCCTACGTCTGTATATATATATTAACATATAACCTCTATGTGATATAAAAGACAACTATAACAGTAAATATATTAACATATAACCTCTATGTGATATAAAAGACAACTATAACAGTATATATATATTAACATATAACCTCTATGTGATATAAAAGACAACTATAACAGTAAATATATTAACATATAACCTCTATGTGATATAAAAGACAACTATAACAGTAAATATATTAACATATAGCCTCTATGTGATATAAAAGACAACTATAACAGTTAATATATTAACATATAGCCTCTATGTGATATAAAAGACAACTATAACAGTACATATATTAACATATAGCCTCTATGTGATATAAAATACAACTATAACAGTTAATATATTAACATATAGTCTCTATGTGATATAAAAGACAACTATACCAGTAAATATATTAACATATAGCCTCTATGTGATATAAAAGACAACTATAACAGTAAATATATTAACATATAGCCTCTATGTGATATAAAAGACAACTATAACAGTTAATATATTAACATATAACCTCTATGTGATATAAAACACAACTATAACAGTTAATATATTAACATATAACCTCTATGTGATATAAAAGACAACTATAACAGTTAATATATTAACATATAACCTCTATGTGATATAAAAGACAACTATAACAGTAAATATATTAACATATAACCTCTATGTGATATAAACAACTATAACAGTAAATATATTAACATATAACCTCTATGTGATATAAAACACAACTATAACAGTTAATATATTAACATATAACCTCTATGTGATATAAAAGACAACTATAACAGTTAATATGTTAACATATAGCCTCTATGTGATATAAAAGACAACTATAACAGTTAATATATTAACATATAGCCTCTATGTGATATAAAAGACAACTATAACAGTTAATATATTAACATATAGCCTCTATGTGATTTAAAAGACAACTATAACAGTTAATATATTAACATATAACCTCTATGTGATATACAAGACAACTATAACAGTAAATATATTAACATATAACCTCTATGTGATATAAACAACTATAACCATTAATATATTAACATATAACCTCTATGTGATATAAAAGACAACTATAACAGTTAATATATTAACATATAGCCTCTATGTGATATAAAAGACAACTATAACAGTACATATATTAACATATAGCCTCTATGTGATATAAAATACAACTATAACAGTTAATATATTAACATATAGTCTCTATATGATATAAAAGACAACTATAACAGTTAATATATTAACATATAGCCTCTATGTGATATAAAAGACAACTATAACAGTATATATATATATTAACATATAACCTCTATGTGATATAAAAGACAACTATAACAGTTAATATATTAACATATAACCTCTATGTGATATAAAAGACAACTATAACAGTATATATATATTAACATATAGCCTCTATGTGATATAAAAGACAACTATAACAGTTAATATATTAACATATAGCCTCTATGTGACATAAAAGACAACTATAACAGTTAATATATTAACATATAGCCTCTATGTGATATAAAATACAACTATAACAGTTAATATATTAACATATAACCTCTATGTGATATAAAATACAACTATAACAGTTAATATATTAACATATAGTCTCTATATGATATAAAAGACAACTATAACAGTAAATATATTAACATATAACCTCTATGTGATATAAAAGACAACTATAACAGTTAATATATTAACATATAACCTCTATGTGATATAAAATACAACTATAACAGTTAATATATTAACATATAGTCTCTATATGATATAAAAGACAACTATAACAGTAAATATATTAACATATAACCTCTATGTGATATAAAAGACAACTATAACAGTAAATATATTAACATATAGCCTCTATGTGATATAAAAGACAACTATAACAGTAAATATATTAACATATAACCTCTATGTGATATAAAATACAACTATAACAGTTAATATATTAACATATAGTCTCTATGTGATATAAAAGACAACTATAACAGTTAATATATTAACATATAGCCTCTATGTGATATAAAAGACAACTATAACAGTATATATATATATTAACATATAACCTCTATGTGATATAAAAGACAACTATAACAGTTAATATATTAACATATAACCTCTATGTGATATAAAAGACAACTATAACAGTATATATATTAACATATAGCCTCTATGTGATATAAAAGACAACTATAACAGTTAATATATTAACATATAGCCTCTATGTGACATAAAAGACAACTATAACAGTTAATATATTAACATGTAGCCTCTATGTGATATAAAATACAACTATAACAGTTAATATATTAACATATAGCCTCTATGTGACATAAAAGACAACTATAACAGTTAATATATTAACATATAACCTCTATGTGATATAAACACAACTACAGTAATGAATAATGATGAAAGGGATGATGAAGTAGACCAGATGGAGAAAGAAAGCTCATATCTGTATTTGATGTATGACGGACTTCATTATTTGCTTTATTGCTTTATTATGGCATCATATCACCCCAGTCCTGAAAGACCTTCACTGGCTCCCCGTCTCCCACCGGATCTCCTACAAAATCCTGACCCTCACCTACAAAGCCCTCCACCAACTTGCACCCCCCTATCTCTCTGACCTCCTCTCCCCCTACCAACCTCAACGGTCCCTCAGATCCACCTCAGCTGGTCTACTCTCCACCCCCAAGTCCAAACTCCGCAGCTTTGGGGACAGAGCATTCTCCAGGGCAGCTCCCAAGCTCTGGAACTCACTCCCCAATCTCATCAGAGACTCTGATTCCATCACCACATTCCAGTCCCGCCTCAAAACACATCTCTTCTCCTCTGCTTACCCGTAGCCCCCTCCCCACCATCAGTCCATGTGTCTGGATGTGATTGTGCCTGTGTATGTCGCTTTTTGTCGTTCGTCTCCTGTCTGTCTGTCTCACACCGTTTCCCCCCCGACTATGTTAAAGCGTCTTTGAGATCACTAAAAAGCGCTATATAAATCTAATATATTATTATTATATTATTATTATTATTATTATTTCACATTAACAGACATCTATCTGGTGCTTTTATTTTGTAGGTCCGCCCCTCTCTCCGTCGTTAGGGCGTTATGAGTCGAGCTTTGAGGAACAACCGGAGAAACAACGTCGAGATTTTGCGTGCTGCTTTCACGTGAGTTAATCTTGGTATATAAACATTATGTATCTGTATATATACATATTTGTATATAGAGTGAGAGGTCTGCTTATCATCTTATTAAATTAAACCTGGAAACAACAGAACTCAGTTTTTATGGTTATTTTTCTCTAACAGATTAAAACCTGTTTCATGTTTTCATACTAAAGCAGGAAATCAAACTAAGAAAAATAAAAGTTTTATTTCTGTTCAGATCTTTTCTGCTGGTCTGTCTGCACCGCGCGCATGCGCTGAAAGTGGCCGCTGCACGCACCTCGCGGGAGCGCGCAGAGAGATCAAGGGGAATATTATCACATAATATAAACATATAATATATCATATAATAATAAATATTATTATCAGATAATATAAACATATAATATATAATATAACATCTATTATTATCAGATAAAACATATAATAAAATAATACCTATTATCAGATAATATAAACATAATATATAATATATTAATACTTATTACTATTATCAGATAATATAGATATAATATATAATATAATAAATTATATTATCAGATAAACATATAATAATATCTATTATTATCAAGTAATATAAACATATAATAACATCTATTATCAGATAATATAAACATAATAATATCTATTATTATAACATAATATAAACATAATATACAATATAATAATATCTATTATTATTATTATCAGATAATATAGACATAATATATAATAAAATCTATTATAATCAGATAAAACATATAATATAATAATATATATTATTATTATCAAGTAATATAAACATATAATATATAATATAATATCTATTATTATCAGATAATATATAATATAATAAATATTATTATCAGATAATATAAACATATAATATAAGTATGGGATAATGTACAGCGAAACGGTCATTTTTGTGGAGAAATCAATATTTTTGACACAAAAACGGTCCTCCAGAGTCTGACATCAGAGCTGCACCCATAGCAACGGTCTGTTATACATAACAACGGTCTGTTATACATAGCAACGGTCTGTTATACATAACAACGGTCTGTTATACATAGCAACGATCTGTTGTACGTAGAAATGGTCTGTTATACGTAGCAACGGTCTGTTATACATAGCAACGATCTGTTGTACATAGAAATGGTCTGTTATACGTAGCAACGGTCTGTTATACATAGCAACGGTCTGTTATACATAGCAACGGTCTGTTATACGTAGCAACGGTCTGCTGTACGTAGCAACGGTTTGCTATACATAGCAACGGTTTTGGAACTATAACCCCAAGGCTTCTAGTCCCAGATGTTATAAGGGTCCTAGTTCCAGATGTCCTATGGGTTCTAGTCCCAGATGTCCAAAGGGCTCTAGTCCCAGATGTCCTTATGGGTTATAGTCCCAGATGTGAAATGGGTTCTAGTCCCAGATGTTCTAAGGGTTCTAGTCCCAGATGTCCTAAGGGTTCTAGTCCCAAATGTTCTAAGGGTTCTAGTCCCAGATGTTCTAAGGGTTCTAGTCCCAGATGTCCTATGGGTTCTAGTCCCAGATGTTCTAAGGGTTATAGTCCCAGGGGTTCTAGTTCCAGATGTCCTATGGGTTCTAGTTCCAGATGTTCTATGGGTTCTAGTCCCAGATGTTCTAAGGGTTATAGTCCCAGATGTTGTAAGGGTTATAGTCCCAGATGTCCTAAGGGTTCTAGTCCCAGATGTTCTAAGGGTTCTAGTCCCAGATGTTGTAAGGGTTCTAGTCCCAGATGTTCTAAGGGTTCTAGTCCCAGATGTTCTAAGGGTTATAGTCCCAGATGTTCTAAGGGTTCTAGTCTCAGATGTCCTAAGGGTTCTAGTCCCAGATGTTTCTAGGAGGTTCATGATGTTTTTTTCATTCACCACTCACTGTGTCCTTTCTGTTGTCTTCAGCAGGTTTATTGTCACCCAGTCATGGATCCGAGTCTCGTCATCGTCCTTCTGGGAAACACTGGAGTTGGTAAAAGTGCTTCAGGAAACACCATCCTGGGACGACCAGCGTTCGAGTCAAGACAAGCCTTCAGATCGGTGACGACACAAATCTCCGAGGCAACTGAAACTGTGTTTGGGAAACAGATCTCCGTGATCGACACTCCAGGAATATTAGGATCTGAGATGGAGATTCAGACCTGGTGTCGGGACCTCCTGCAGTCCTCCAGACCTCGTCTTTTCCTGGTGGTGTTCAGTGTTGGCCGGTTCACCAAAGAGCAAGCGAAGGTCCTGATGGCAGCCAACAGAGTCCTCGGGCCTCAGGAGTTCAAAAAGTGTCACCTGCTCTTCACAGGTGGCGACGCTTTAAAAGGACAGGTCTTTGGAGGACTTTCTCTTTGAAGAACACGTTACAACATTTTCAGGGAAGTATCATCTGTTCAACAATGAAGAAGGAGGACGGGAGCAGGAGCAAGTCAGAGAGCTGCTGATCAAGTCAGGCCACCTCAGAATCCAGCAACCTGATTCACCAGGTATCACCTTATATCATTTTCATATATTCTGTGTTTATCCAGAGCCAAAGCTGTGACTAACTCAGGTGATATATCATACCCTGTGTAGTCTTCTATGAGCGCTTGTCGAGTAACGTTATGGCAATTAACTGCATTTGGGCGACTAGCAACATCTCTGTTTTCTTTCTTCAAAGACAGGAGGATGGTTCTGCTCGGCCTGCCGGGAGGAGGAAGGAGCTCATCAGGAAACACCATCCTGGGATCAGATCAGTTCAGATCAGCCGGTGGTTTTGATTCAGTAAGTACTGAGACGGTCTCTAAATCAGCCGTGGTGGAGGGTCGCGACGTCACAGTGGTCGACACTCCAGGATTCACTGATGAAGGTCTGACTCCTAAACAGCTGCACAAGGAGATCATAAGGTTTATAGTGAAGGCCAGTCCAGGACCACATGCCCTCGTCATCGTGGTCAGAATAGGCAGCATCACCACAACAGACGTCAAACTGTTTGAGCTACTTCTTAAACTGTTTGGCGGTGGAGCTTGTAGGTACTCCATGGTGCTTTTCACTCATGGAGACCAGCTAGGAGGTCAGTCCATTGCTGGTCTGATCCAGTCCAACAGTGACGTGTCAAAACTGGTCTCCATGTGTGGTGGTAGATACCATGTGTTTGACAACAATAAGAGAGGAAACAGGGTGCAGGTTAGAAACCTCCTGGATCAAATAGATGAGATGGTCACAGCTAACGGTGGACAACACTTCACCGATGTGATGTTCCGGAAGGCTCGGCCAGGCGGCGGCGGCGCTGGCGCAGTTTACAGAGGTTGTGAGAGAATTTGCCGTTTTTTAAACATTCATAAGTACAAAATCATCTGTTTCTCACTGTGTCTGGCTGCAGTGGCACTGATAAGAGGGATGATTGAATAAAACTAGAAGTGCACTCAGAGAGCGCATAGCTCCGCCAAGGCAGGTTTCATGTACATCCCTAACACTAAATAACTTCACCAGATTTATGTTATCTATGTGTTTATTAATCACATTTTGTTTTACAAAGTTAGTAAAACAATGTTTAAGTCCAGCCGGATGTCGTCTTACACATAACAGAATGATTCCAGTCTCTAACACACAGTGAGGCATACAGATGATTAATCAATCACTGGTATCAGATCAGTACTCGGTATCAGCTGATACCCAAAGCCCAGGTATCGCTATCGGTGTCGAGACTGAAAACGTTGGATCGGTGCATCCCTAATCTTTACACAGAATAATGTGTCATAGTCTACGTTCGTCTACGACCCGTCACTTATCCTCTAATTTTGCCGATCCCCAATAGCGTTGGCTCGTCTGGAGTTCCTCCAGCTACAGCAGGTTTACAAATCCCCCCAAAAAAGAGAGAAAAGTCTCAGAGGAAAAAGGAGAATTGAATAGAGCGTGTACAGATTAGTTTGCTTTCTGCGGCGAGAAATTAGCAAACAACAAAAAAGTAATTGAAAGACATTTTCAGAACAAACACACTGGAAGCTTGCCTCTCGTCTGTACTCAGCTCCTCTCTGAATTAGACCCAACAGGTGTGTTACCTTCATTATAAAGGCTCAAATACCTTTGTGACCTTCGTCTGGTCAGCTAACATTACTGCCAAGCAGCTGAAATATAGAGTGATATTGTGCTTTTAGCTGACGTGTGTCTCCTCACTGTGTTGAGCGATGCTCCTTCATGTCTATGTAGAGCGAGCACAAGCGCCAGCAACAGGACGCTGACTTTAGTTGACTTAACGGACACAGGTGAAGCTGTTAACAAGACATTATGATTCTAACTAACAGGCCCTTTAAACAGTAAAGGTTTCTGATTCCTGCTTTAGACGATATTACGCACACTATGACTCGGTGACTTACTGTCCATATATTCATATGATCATATTTTTGTTTGTATTGTGTTTACAAGTTATTGATTTGAGCTTCTCCTGAAAATTAATGAGCGTCACTAATTCATTCAGTTTTTAAACGTTTTTTTGTTAATGTTTATAAACAGTAATCTGATGAATCTATTAATCACTTTAACATGAATGTTTTTATCTGATCAGTCTTAATGATATAATCAGAGTATAAACAATGTCAGCTGTTCATTATTGGATGTTTAAATGTGATCAAATCAGACACATAGAAGACCATGTGTTGAAGCTTCTGATGAATAATACAATAACATGATTTCTGTTGGAGGATTCTGATATATTGATCATCTGTCGATCAGTTCGTTTGATTCGTACAAATAAACTGAAAACTTTATATCTTAGTTTTGCTTTTTTATTAAAGTGTTTGATTTAAAGCTAATAACTTTAAGGTTTATTTATTAATATAATAAACAAACTTTAACAGCTCAAAATATTTTACATTATTAATACGTACCAGAAAAAACAACAGCAACATATATATGTGTGTATATATATATATATATATATATATACATATACATATATATGTGTGTGTGTGTGTGTGTGTGTGTATGCATATATATACACACACACACACACACACATATATATATATATATCGTTGTATATATCGTTTGTTATATATATATATATATATGTGTGTGTGTGTGTGTATATATATATGTATACACACATGTATATACATACACAAAGCTGCGGTCAGAAACAGTTTCCAGCAGCCTTCAGAGGATTTACAGGAAGTCACAGAAAAAGTGACTTCCTGTTAGATCTGATCTGTAGGCCACTTGTGGTTTTCAGACCACGTTGGGATTTACTTTTATTTGTTTGCAAATCTATGTGTAAATGTGCGTGTGTCTGGCGTTGGATTCCATCCGTTTATTAAATTACATAATGACCACACGTTTTGAATGTTCTATATAGATAACCTTCATTATTATAATAATTGAAAAATGTCCAATAAAAAGTCAGAAAAAATATCGAAAAAGTCCCCAAAGTGTAAAAATCAAATGACTGAAAGAAAGTCTAAAAAATGTCTCAAACTGTCCAAAAAAAGTCTGTAAAAAAAGAACGAAAAATGTCAGAAAAAATAAAATGAAAATATCCAAGGAAATGTAAAAAAAATTTAAATGTAAAAATTAAGTGAAACTGAATGGTCGTCTCTGTCCACTCATATTAAACATGAATCACAATTAGTGTATGAAAATAATATGCAATATCAGCATATCGTTTGTTGTTATGAACGGCCAAATGATGCGTTGTTTTAAATGCTGTGGCCGCAAGGCATTGTGGGATGTTATTCTCTCCTTTCCTTTGGTAAAGGATGCTCCAGTGTGTCCTCTGCTAAAGGAGATACTAAAGGAAGCATTGAAGCTCCTTTCCTTTGGTAAAGGATGCTCCAGTGTATCCTAAAGGAGATAATAAAGGAAGCATTGAAGCTCCTTTCCTTTGGTAAAGGATGCTCCAGTGTGTCCTAAAGGAGATCATAAAGGAAGCATTGAAGCTCCTTTCCTTTGGTAAAGGATGCTCCAGTGTGTCCTAAAGGAGATAATAAAGGAAGCATTGAAGCTCCTTTCCTTTGGTAAAGGATGCTCCAGTGTGTCCTAAAGGAGATAGTAAAGGAAGCACTGAAGCTCCTTTCCTTTGGTAAAGGATGCTCCAGTGTGTCCTAAAGGAGATAATAAAGGAAGCATTGAAGCTCCTTTCCTCAGCATGTAGAGGATTCTAACAGCTCTCAGAAAAGGACTATTAGAACGCAGCCCAGAACCCAAACAGACTCCTTCAACCAGAACACACAACGGACCACTAGAATATCAATCCACCTGAAGAACAACTAAACTCCCCAGATATACATTTAAACAATAGCAGTCATCATCATCATCATCATCATCATCATCTCTCTAGTGCCAGCCAGAGAAGAGATATATGAAACCAAACAGATATTAATATTCAGAGAGACTCACATGGAGGGAAGCAGCTGCAGACTCCTGACTGAACTAATCAGTCTCACCTGAGAGCTCACCTGGACTCACCTCCTCTAATCAGGACTCAGTGTTAGAGGTGATAGTCTCTCTCAGCCCTCTGGGGGGCGATATATACTTATTATTATTATTATTAGAGATCAGTTAACAACACAAATCAATGACAGATATTGATCCAGAAACCCTCACAGGTACTGCATTTAGCATAAAACAATATGCTCCAATCATAACATGGCAAACTGCAGCCCAACAGGCAACAACAGCTGTCAGTGTGTCAGTGTGCTGACTTGACTATGACTTGCCCCAAACTGCATGTGATGATCATAAAGTGGGCATGTCTGTAAAGGGGAGACTCGTGGGTACCCAGAGAACCCATTCACTGATCTGGAGGTCAGAGGTCAAGGGACCCCTTTGAACATGGACATGACAGTTTATCCTCTCCAACATTTAGTCTAAGTTTGGAGCGTTATTTAACCTCTTCATGACCAGCTAGTCCGACATGGTTGGAGTTCTTGACATAGCAGAGGTTGGCAGTATTCACTCTTGTGCAACATTAAAGAGACCAGCATGTATATTCCACAAACGTTTATTTATAAGATAATAAACGTTTAAAACACAATATTAATCTAACTAAATAACTAAACTAAACAAACCAAACAAAGTGTGTAAGCATGTGTGTGTGTGTGTGTGAGAGAGAGAGAGAGAGAGAGAGAGGGAGAGAGGGAGAGAGATAGAGAGAGAGAGAGAGAGAGAGAGAGAGAGAGATAGAGAGAGAGAGAGAGAGAGAGAGAGAGAGAGAGAGAGAGAGAGAGAGAGATGTCTGCCGACAGACAATAGGGGCGAGCACTGTAAAACTACAAAGATGGCGGGATCAAAGATGGCCGCCAACATGTCACCGCATGGCCTCTTTGTTCTTCGGAGCACATGTGCTCAGGAAGGACAGAGAGGGGGGGGGTGATGTGGGGTTAAGATTATCTGAAGCTGTATGTTTATGTTTAACTAAGTCACAGTTTCTGTATGTGATCTTAATGTGTGTCAGATATGCAGTGGGTTAGAAAAGATGGTTAGTTTGTATGCAAGACCTTGTCTATGTGAAGCATAAACTAAACACATCAGATGTGGCGAAGCCAGCTACCCAAATATCAAATACAAATAATATCACAACAGTCAAACTCAATGAATAACATTAAACCAAATCAATACAAGTACATTCTAGAAATCAAAGTTGTACAGTCTTGCTCAGCCATGTGCAATTGCTACTGCTAAGGTAAACCCAGTACATTACCGATCCATGGAAGAAAAGGGTTTGTAATTCCATGTGTTGAAGTTGTGGTTCCAAGTCAAAGATGTCGTCTTTGCTGTGCTCTAATCAAGTTGTGCAGATTGGAGGAAGCTGATCGCTCCAATACTTTCTTCCCAGCAGCTTGATAGCTTGGTGCTAACTTCCTTGCGGTTGTTGCATGGGCTGTCCTGGGTGAATTTCACACCTATGTGTGAATGCTACAGTAGCCAATGGCTACTGAGCTGAGCTGAGTCCATGGGTCAAGGATCATGTTACTGAGTTCATGTGGTCACTGGCCACCAGTCAAATTGGTGGGTCCCTACAGCCCGGTACAACCTTCGAAAGGTGGAATAGCAGCCGGGCCTGACGGCGGCCCGTGGGATTTTTTTGAAGAGGTTAATTAAAAATTACAAGTTGCGTTAAAGGACTATATATTTCTTATCTTTTTGGTAAATATGTCACAATATGCTCTGACTGTTATAAATATATATATATATATATATATATATAGTATTAATACACCCATAAGAAGGTCAGATGCCTGGTTCAAAGGCACTGTGGCAGTCCTGGGAAACAAACCAGCAACCGGTTCATTAGGAGCCTCGTGAACCACTTCCTGTTTAGATGTTTAAAATAAAAGACATCAAAATAACATTTTAGTAAATTAACGAGGGACACTTTTATTTTGATGACAGTTTTAAATTATGTTAAAATATAAACAATGACATCATAAACGAAGACATCATAAACGATGAGGTCATAAACGATGACATCATAAACAATGACATCATAAACGATGAGGTCATAAACGATGAGATCATAAACAATGACATCATAAACAATGACATCACAAATGAGATCATAAACGACAGGTTATCATGTTTCTATTTGACGTAACATTAACGGTCATTTAACATTTTTATAAAGACGATGAAGCGGTGAAAACGTCTCACTGGAATAAAACTTTTATTCTTTGTAGTAAATTATATTTTTGGCCAAATGAGAACAAACAGTTAATATTTCATCATTTAAATGTGATCTGACGTCTGTCTTCTTCTTCTTCTCTTCTTCATAAGACGGTGATCTGCTCTTCCTCCTCCTCCTCTTCCTCTCTCTCAGGCGTCTGCAGAGAAACAAACAATCACAATGTCTCTAAACATCCAGATGTTAAAGATAAACGACGAGTGGCTCAAACATCTGGAACAGACCCAGCCAGGCCGGTCTGGATTTATTAGGGTTATAGCCCCGAAGGGGCATAACCCTATTGAGTTTGTGTGAATTTATTATTATTATTATTATTATTATTATTATTCGTTGTCTGCCGCAGCGGCGCAAAATGCCGTGAGCTGGAATGAGCGAGAAACATGAAACTTGGCACACTAACTGGAAATGATGTGCAGCTGCTTCTCAAGAACTATGACCCCAATCGACCACATGGTGGCGCTGTAATTAACGCCCAAACATGCGATTTTGGCAAGGCCACGCCCCGCACACCGTAAGTCCGACAGACTTGAAACTTGACACACATGTGCAGCTCCATGTGATCTACAGTAAAGCCTCTGGGACCACTAAAGTCCGCCTAACTAGATTTTCCGCCATATTGGATTTTTTGAAAAACACATTTTTGACATCTCCTCCTAAACCGTTGGTCCGATTTCTACCAAATTTTCTGAGGATCATCATTGGACTAATGTCATCTAATGTTGCAATAAAGTCATTGATAGCTCATCGCGTTTTGAAGCTGTTGACCAACGAACTTTTCAATGGTCGGAGCTTAGCAGGAAATTAGCCATAATTCATGGACCATTAGTCAAATCATCATAAATCTTGGTAGATATCTTCAATACGTGTTTGGAAATAGGCGTACTAAAGCATTTTCCGCTTGACCCATAGGGGGCGCCAAAACTGTCAAAAACTTATATCGCAAGATCCGGTGGACAGAATTTTATCAAATTTGGTGCACATACTCTGGGGGCAAGTATTAACCAAGATCTGAAGTGTGATATTGATCGGTGCATGTGGGCGTGGCCTATTCAGCATTTTATGCTAAATTATGCCTTTGCTCAATTTGCTGTGAGCTGGAACGAGCTAGAGACATGAGACTTGGTACCTTAACTGTACATGATATCATAATGCTTCACATAAAATATGAAAACAATTGGCCACATGGTGGCGCTATAAAATTTTTCACGGCCAGCCCCCTCACACCATAAGTCCCATCGATTAGAAATTTGACAGACATGTGCTGCTGAATGTGATCTACAAAAAAGTCTCTTGGACCACGAAAGTCCACTGACTAGATTTTCTGCCATGTTGAATTCTTTGAAAAACACATTTTTGACATCTCCTCCTAAACCGTAGGTCTGATTGCTGGCATATTTTCTGCGAATCATTATTGGACCAGGCTCATCAAAGGTTGCATAAAGCTTGTTGATATGTCATTGTGTTGTGAAGTTATTGACCAATTCATTTTTAAGGGGCGGGCTCAGCACATCAATAGACCTAACTTCCCAAGCCTTTGGCCCATCGTCTCCAAACTTGCAGCATATGTTCACAAGAGTGGCTGAAACATCCGCTGAAAGTTTCATTGAAATCGGCGACAAAGGGGGCGCGTTGAGCGCGAAAGGCTATAACCCGCGAAATGCCGCTTGCGGCTTTAATTCTTCTTCTTCTTATAATTTATGGCAGACTAGACAGGAAGTGCATCACTGCCTCCGGCTCCCATTCAAACCAACAACAGAAATGAAGCAGGTGTTTATGAGTACGCAGAGCGGGAGGTGAGGTCACTGCAGGTGTGAACCGACCCACTGAGGTCGCTCCGGTGGTGATGTCAGTGCGTGCGGTGTCGTGCGGTGCGGTGCCGTGTCGCGGTGTTGTGTCGCATTGTCGTGTCGTGTCGTGGCTTGTCGTGTCGTGCTGTGCGGTGCGGTGTCGTGTCGCGGTGTTGTGTTGTGTCGTGTCGTGTCGTGCCGTGCTGTGCCGTGCCGTGCCGTGTCGCGGTGTTGTGTCGCGTTGTCGTGTCGTGTCGTGGCTTGTCGTGTCGTGCTGTGCGGTGCGGTGTCGTGTCGCGGTGTTGTGTTGTGTCGTGTCGTGTTGTGCGGTGCCGTGCCATGCCGTGCCGTGCCGTGCCGTGTTGTCACGTCGTGTCGTTTCGTTTCGTGTCGTGTCGCGTCATGCGGTTTCGTGTCACGGTGTCGTGTCGTGCGGTTTCGTGTCGTGCGGTGCGGTGTCGTGTCATGGTGTCGTGTCGTGCGGTGTCGTGTCGTGTCGTGTCGCGGTGTCGTGTCGTGTCGTGTCGCGGTGTCGTGTCGTGTCGTGCGGTGTGGTGCGGTGTCGTGTCGTGCGGTGTGGTGTGGTGTGGTGCGGTGTCGTGTCGCGGTGTCGTGTCGTGTCGTGTGGTGTCGCGGTGCAGTGTCGTGTCGTGTCGCGGTGTCGTGTCGTGTGGTGTCGCGGTGCAGTGTCGTGTCGTGTCGTGTCGCGGTGTCGTGTCGTGTGGTGTCGCGGTGCAGTGTCGTGTCATGTCGCGGTGTCGTGTCGTGTGGTGTCGTGTGGTGTCGCGGTGCAGTGTCGTGTCTTGTTGTGTCGTGTCGTGTGGTGTCGCGGTGCAGTGTCGTGTCGTGTCGTGTGGTGCGGTGCGGTGCCGTGTCGTGTCGCCGTGTTGTGTCGTGTCATGTCGTGTCGTGTCGTGTCGCGTCGTGTGGCGTGGTGTCGTGCGGTTTCGTGTCGTGTGGTGTGGTGTGGTGTCGTGTCGCGGTGTTGTGTCGTGTCGTGCGGTGTGGTGCGGTGTCGTGTCGTGTCGCGGTGTCGTGTCGTGTCGCGGTGTCGTGTCGTGTCGTGCGGTGTGGTGCGGTGTCGTGTCGTGTCGCGGTGTCGTGTCGTGTCGCGGTATCGTGTCGTGCGGTGTGGTGTCGTGTCGCGGTGTCGTGTCGTGCGGTGTGGTGTGGTGCGGTGTCGTGTCGTGTCGCGGTGTCGTGTCGTGTCGTGTGGTGTCGCGGTGCAGTGTCGTGTCGTGTCGTGTCGTGTCGCGGTGTCGTGTCGTGTGGTGTGGTCTCGCGGTGCAGTGTCGTGTCGTGTGGTGTCGCGGTGTCGTGTCGTGTCGTATGGTGTCGCGGTGCAGTGTCGTGTCGTGTCGTGTTGTGTTGTGTCGCATCGTGTGGCGTGGTGTCGTGTGGTGTGGTGTGGTGTGGTGTGGTGTCCTGTGTGGTGCGGCGTATTTACCAGAAACAGCAGCGTGTGGTGGATGATGAACTCTCTGGTGAGTCGCAGCAGGTCCTGGTTCAGAGTCTGGAACAAAGTCGGGACCAGAACCAGAGCCAGGTTCTGAGCCGACATCTTGTTCACCTGAGAGAACACCTGGACCCTGCAGGAGGGGGGACAGAGGTGAACTGAGGTGAACTCATGTGGATCAGGATGCTTCAATTAAAACTTCATTAATAAAACAAATTCAGCTCACTGACAGAGACCAGGACTACGTGTGTGTGTGTGTGTGTGTGTGTGTGTGCGTGTGTGCGTGTGTGTGTGTGTGTGTGTGTGTGTGTGTGTGTGTTACATGTAGAAGTGTCCAAACAGCGCGTTCAGTGTTGCGCGGTTGTCATCAGGAAGTTGCCGTAGCAACCGTCGGTAGGCTGAAAACCTGGAGCGTTCATCTGAAATCACTGAGAGAGTAAAAGATCCGTTAGAGAGAGTATTACTGTTGTATTACTACTATTACTACTACTACGACTACGACTACGACTACTACTACTACTAGTACTACTAGTACTACTACTGCTACTACTACTACTACTACTATTACTACAATGCTGACACAGATACTACAGTAGTACTACTGTGGTGGTAAATGTGACCTGCAAGTACGTTTACTACAGATACTGTGTACTTGTACTACAGTATACAGTACTGTGTACTAGCCTGCAGCGTGGGTCCACTGCTGTCGGGCTCTGTCGGGGATCAGACTCTCCTGCTGGCGGACATATTGTTTGAGGGCGGAGCCGGCGTCCAGAACACCCTGCTCGTCACTCTCCAGGGGGGCGGAGTTAGGTGATGTCATCAGAGCCTCCACCAATCGGTTGACTTTGGAAGCGAGACCACAGCGCCGGTACACGCCCTCCACCTTCAGACCTGAGGGAGAGACAGGCAGTTAGACAGAGAGACAGACAGACAGACAGACAGACAGACAGTAAGAGACAGACAATAAGAGACAGACAGACAGACAGACAGACAGACAGACAGACAGACAGACAGACAGACAGTAAGAGACAGACAATAAGAGACAGACAGACAGACAGAGAGACAGACAATAAGAGACAGACAGACAGACAGACAGACAGACAGACAGACAGACAGACAGACAGACAGACAGTAAGAGACAGACAATAAGAGACAGACAGACAGACAGAGAGACAGACAGACAGACAGACAGACAGACAGACAGACAGACAGACAGACAGTAAGAGACAGACAATAAGAGATAGACAGACAGACAGAGAGACAGACAGACAGACAGACAGAGAGACAGACAGTAACAGACAGACAGAGAGACAGACATACAGTTAGAGAGACAGACAGTTAGACAGACAGACAGACAGACCGAAGGTCGTCATGTGGGAGATGCAGCGTTCGATGGCCGGCGGGACGGAGCCTCTGGAGCTCACGTCCATCACCGGGTACAGAGACTGACGAGCTGAGCTGTGATTGGCTGCAGGAGGACGCGGCGGAGCTGCTGCTCCCTGATTGGTCAGAGCTCTCTGCAGGTGGCTGAACCAGGACTGACAGCTGTGCTGCCTCTCGAACCGGAACGAAACCCTCCTGATGAGAAACACAGCAACACGATGCAACCTGTGATGTCACGTATCCCTGTGGAGAGCTCAGCCAATCACACGTCAGGATTAATTAGTAGTTGAGTGAGAAAGGTATCAGTGAGGTAGCACACCTGTCTGCCGTCACCATGGTGATGATGTTTTCAGATGGATCCATTTCTGAAAAAGAGTTTTAAATCCAAATGGTCACTTCTGGTTAGTAGTTTGATAATCAATACATGGAGCTATAGAGGGAAAATAAAGACCGTTACCGTGGTGACTGAGGGCACTCAGATCCATCCTCAGAGTCTGCTGAGTGTCTCTGTGGACGGGATGGACGCTGACTCCGTCCTCCCACAGCAACAACCAGGCGTCAGGATGACTCGAGGCTCCGCCCACTTCAACCACACACACTCTACTGACGGCAGACGCTCCGCACACCTCCGCATAGGACACGCCCCCCGGGAGAATCACCTGGAAACATGAACTCAGGTTATACTAATAACTAGAACTCAGGTTACACTAATAACTAGAACTCAGGTTACACTAATAACTAGAACTCAGGTTACACTAATAACTAGAACTCAGGTTATATTAATAACCAGGTTATATTGATGACTAGAACTCAGGTTATATTGGTAACCAGGTGTACCTTCATTATATGAACCAGGTGACTCAGCAGAGCTTCCTGGTTGTCAGCAGTACAGCTCAGCTGTTCACTCAGAGTCACCATCTCAAACTCATGAGCCGGTCTGAAAACACACAAAGTAGAATATGAGGTACTCAAAGTAATATTAGCAGTACTAGTAGTATTGGTAATATTGGTAGTATTTATAAGAAAGTTAAGAAGTCAAATGAGCCGAACAGCGATGAACTAACACTGTGTTAGTAGTATCAGTAGTATTAATATCAGTAGTATTAGTGTATTAGTATCAGTAGTATTAGTGTATTAGTATCGGTAGTATTAGTATCGGTAGTATTAGTGTATTAGTATCGGTAGTATTAGTGTATTAGTATCGGTAGTATTAGTGTCAGTAGTATTAGTATGTACTAGTATCAGTAGTATTAGTATCAGTAGTATTAGTGTATTAGTATCAGTAGTATTAGTGTATTAGTATCGGTAGTATTAGTGTATTAGTATCGGTAGTATTAGTGTATTAGTATCGGTAGTATTAGTGTCAGTAGTATTAGTATGTACTAGTATCAGTAGTATTAGTATCAGTAGTATTAGTGTATTAGTATCGGTAGTATTAGTGTATTAGTATTGGTAGTATTAGTGTCAGTAGTATTAGTATGTACTAGTATCAGTAGTATTAGTATCAGTAGTATTAGTGTACTAGTATCTGTAGTAATAGTGTCACTAGTATTAGTATGTAGTAGTAGTAGTGTCAGTAGTATTAGTATGTAGTAGTAGTAGTAGTATTTATATAGTAGTATTTACCCGTCCTTGAGGAACACAGACAGAACTTCTCGCAGGTCGAGGACGTCGCACGCCGCTGAGTCGTTTTCAGACGAGAAGAGAAAACGATCGTCCTCCAGTTTACCATGAAGCTCCTCCTCTTCCTCATCTGCACACACACACACACACACACATTAACCGTAACACAGCAGTCTGTTATTGTTGGTTATTCTGCAGTGATGTTTAACATTATTAATTCTACCTGCTCATTATAAAGTCATCCTACCTGAGGAGGCGGAGACACGCCTCCTACTGGCTGACTGGGGCAGGTACGGCGGGACGTCTGAATGAAAACAAGGAACAACACACCTGAAGAAAGTATCATGACCAGGTGAGTTAAACAGTCTGTAGGCTGTAACATACTAAAGTACTAACGTACTAACATAGTATTCATACTAACGTACTAACTTACAAATATACTAACTCACTGAAGTTCTAATATACTATTAACACTAACATACTATTAATACTAACATACTAATGTACTATTTATACATACGTACATTCAACATACTAGCGTACTGAAGTACTAGCGTAGTGTAGTACTAGCGTAGTGTAGTACTAGCGTAGTGTAGTACCAGCGTAGTGTAGTACTAACGTAGTGCAGTACTAACGTACTGAAGTACTAACGTAGAGTAGTACTAGTGTACTGCAGTACTAGCGTAGTGTAGTACCAGCATAGTGTAGTACCAGCATAGTGTAGTACTAGCGTAGTGTAGTACCAGCGTAGAGTAGTACTAGCGTAGTGTAGTACTAGTGTAGTGTAGTACTAGTGTAGTGTAGTAGTAGTGTAGTGCAGTACTAGTGTAGTGCAGTACTAGTGTAGTGTAGTACTAGTGTAGTGTAGTACCAACGTAGTGTAGTACCAGCGTAGTGTAGTACTAACGTAGTGCAGTACTAATGTACTGAAGTACTAACGTAGAGTAGTACTAGTGTACTGCAGTACTAGCGTAGTGTAGTACCAGCATAGTGTAGTACTAGCGTAGTGTAGTACCAGCGTAGAGTAGTACTAGCGTAGTGTAGTACTAGTGTAGTGTAGTACTAGTGTAGTGTAGTACTAGTGTAGTGTAGTACCAGCATAGTGTAGTACTAGCGTAGTGTAGTACCAGCGTAGAGTAGTACTAGCGTAGTGTAGTACTAGTGTAGTGTAGTACTAGCGTAGTGTAGTACTAGTGTAGTGTAGTACTAGTGTAGTGCAGTACTAGTGTAGTGTAGTACTAGTGTAGTGTAGTACTAGTGTAGTGCAGTACTAGTGTAGTGTAGTACTAGTGTAGTGCAGTACTAGTGTAGTGCAGTACTAGTGCAGTGTAGTACTAGTGTAGTGTAGTACTAGTGTAGTGTAGTACTAGTGTAGTGTACTAGTGCAGTGTAGTACTAGTGTAGTGTAGTACTAGTGTAGTGTAGTACTAGTGTAGTGCAGTACTAGTGTAGTGCAGTACTAGTGTAGTGCAGTACTAGTGTAGTGTAGTACTAGTGTAGTGTAGTACCAACGTAGTGTAGTACCAGCGTAGTGTAGTACTAACGTAGTGCAGTACTAACGTACTGAAGTACTAACGTAGAGTAGTACTAGTGTACTGCAGTACTAGCGTAGTGTAGTACCAGCATAGTGTAGTACTAGCGTAGTGTAGTACCAGCGTAGAGTAGTACTAGCGTAGTGTAGTACTAGTGTAGTGTAGTACTAGTGTAGTGTAGTACTAGTGTAGTGTAGTACCAGCATAGTGTAGTACTAGCGTAGTGTAGTACCAGCGTAGAGTAGTACTAGCGTAGTGTAGTACTAGTGTAGTGTAGTACTAGTGTAGTGTAGTACTAGTGTAGTGCAGTACTAGTGTAGTGTAGTACTAGTGTAGTGTAGTACTAGTGCAGTGTAGTACTAGTGTAGTGTAGTACTGGTGTAGTGTAGTACTAGTGTAGTGTAGTACTAGTGTAGTGTAGTACTAGTGCAGTGTAGTACTAGTGTAGTGTAGTACTAGTGCAGTGTAGTACTAGTGTAGTGTAGTACTAGTGTAGTGTAGTACCAGCATAGAGTAGTACTAGCGTAGTGTAGTACCAGCGTAGAGTAGTACTAGCGTAGTGTAGTACTAGTGTAGTGTAGTACTAGTGTAGTGTAGTACTAGTGTAGTGTAGTACTAGCGTAGTGTAGTACCAGCGTAGAGTAGTACTAGCGTAGTGTAGTGTAGTACTAGTGTAGTGTAGTACTAGTGTAGTGCAGTACTAGTGTAGTGTAGTACTAGTGTAGTGCAGTACTAGTGTAGTGTAGTACTAGTGCAGTGTAGTACTAGTGTAGTGTAGTACTAGTGTAGTGTAGTACTAGTGTAGTGTAGTACTAGTGCAGTGTAGTACTAGTGTAGTGTAGTACTAGTGTAGTGTAGTACTAGTGCAGTGTAGTACTAGTGTAGTGTAGTACTAGTGCAGTGTAGTACTAGTGCAGTGTAGTACTAGTGCAGTGTAGTACTAGTGTAGTGTAGTACTAGTGCAGTGTAGTACTAGTGCAGTGTAGTACTAGTGCAGTGTAGTACTACTGTAGTGTAGTACTAGTGCAGTGTAGTACTAGTGCAGTGTAGTACTAGTGCAGTGTAGTACTAGTGTAGTGTAGTACTAGTGTAGTGTAGTACTAGTGTAGTGTAGTACTAGTGCAGTGTAGTACTAGTGTAGTGTAGTACCTGTGTACTTGTTGAGGCGGAGCAGCTCGGTCTGCAGAGCCTGCCCGGCCCTCTCAGCCAGCAGGATGGGGGAGGGGCTCTGAGGGTCTGTCTGACTCACCTGCACACAGGTAACATCACTATTCAGTTAATCAATCATTAATGATCTCAGTGGGATGAAATGAGTTATTCTGGGTCATAAACCATCAGACCTTTGCTCCCGAGCAGATCAGAGACATGGTTTCTTCTACGTCGTCTCCACAGACCACCTGACGCAGCCTCTGAAACACACATCAGCAATCATTCATTACATTCACATCGTCACGCTGAAGGTCTCAAAACTTCTGACACATACCATGACCTCATGTTCAGCTGGTTCTGTTACAGACCTCCTCTCTGTCAGTAACCACGGTGACGCGTCAGTAACCACGGTGACGCGTCAGTCACCACGGTGACGCGTCAGTCACCACGGTGACGTGTCAGTAACCATGGTGACGTGTTTAGTGGAGGCAGAATAACTCTCTGAACACGTTAGCTAGTTAGCTAGCGCTGTGACCTCATCATGACGTCATCACTAACACCTCTCTTATGGACTCTATGTTTCTACTTTTCATCACAAGTTCTATTTAACTGCCTTGAGTGTGTTTTTACTGTTTTCATAACCAGATGATGAGTGATGGAGTCCAACCTGATCCATCTGAGACGGTGAGGAGGTCAGAGCGTGGACTCGTCTGTAGCACCCCCTGCTGTATTTATCCTGGATGAACTTCGACCTTTCTCCGTCAGACGACCCCGGACTCAGCTGCAACGCCGCCGGCACCGCTGGAGCCCACACCTGATTGGCCAGCCGGTTACCGTAGGTAACAAACAGCTGGGAGAGGAAAGGGTTGAAGGTCATGTACGAGTGGTTCAGTCCCCCCTCACCTGTATGAGTGGTTCAGTCCCCCCTCACCTGTGTGAGTGGTTTAGTCCCCCCCTCACCTCTACGAGTGGTTCAGTCCCCCCTCACCTGTATGAGTGGTTCAGTCCCCCCTCACCTGTGTGATTGGTTCAGTCCCCCCCCCTCACCTGTATGAGTGCTTCAGTCCCCCCTCACCTGTGTGAGTGGTTCAGTCCCCCCTCACCTGTACGAGTGCTTCAGTCCCCCCTCACCTGTGTGAGTGGTTCAGTCCCCCCTCACCTGTATGAGTGGTTTAGTCCCCCCTCACCTGTATGAGTGGTTCAGTCCCCCCTCACCTGTACGAGTGGTTCAGTCCCCCCTCACCTGTATGAGTGGTTTAGTCCCCCCTCACCTGTATGAGTGGTTCAGTCCAGGCCTTGTTGTCCAACTTCAGACTGCGTACCTTCGACAGGTTGCTGCCCAGAGCTCGATGCTGACCTGAGAACACACAGTTCTTTAACTCAGTATTTTAACCCTTACAAGACGAACTCTGCGGTCATAGAACTCTTACCTGCACAGGCGTCACAGATGACCAGCAGCAGGTTGATCGACGCCCACTCAGGATTGGCGGCGCCGCAGTCTCCGCACACTTTGTTGTCGGGGCTCTCCCAGAGATGCAGCGCCACCTGGCTGTTGGACAGAGCGCTGCGAATGGACGAGGACAGAGTGTCCAACCAGACGGAGAGATCCTTCGACGAATCAACCGACAGGCTGAAAAAGAAAAGAAACACCAAAAACAACGTCAGCACTTAAAGGTCCGGGGTGTAACGTCTGGCGACATCTAGTGGTCGAGGTCGCAGACTGAAACTTCTCCCGTGTGGCCGAAGTGAAAACCTGAATGTCCGTCTCTAGAGCTGCCGTAGAGTAGCGCAGGTCATTTAGAGAATAGCACAGTCAGTGTGTACATGGGAAGTGAGTGGTGAAGCAAGAGGGAGAGAGAGCGGCGGCTTATATGGCTAAGAAGTGAAAGTCAACATCGGCTCCCAGCAGCAGAGCTACACATCCGCCATTTTGGACTGAAAGAGACGACCAGACGCCAGTAAAACGTCCTCCTACAAAGAGACGGACTAAAGTACAAATACATTATTATCCATCGACACGGACTCATTGGCATCAAAAATGGCGGCAGCGCTACCGCAGCGCCATCTAGCGCTCAAACAGAGTTTCTTCTCTTTGCTTCGGTACTGTTTGACGGAGGTAAATGTGTGTGAGGAATACGTGAGCTAGTGGAGAAGAAGAAGAAGTTAGTTTAGCAGCAAACAGGAACAGTTAACGGAGGTTGGTTTGTCCGTTCTGGGCTCCTGTAGAAACATGGCGGACTCCGTGAAGAGGACGCGCTCCCTGTGGAGATACAAACGACTCGCTCTAAGCTAACGGAAACATTTCTGATCTTTATTTCAGGTGATCAAACACTAAAGAAACACGTATTAATATCATATTCCATTTTGGCCTCTGGATCCTCTGAATGTCACACACTGCTCCTTTAATATCACTTCACCAAAGCACAGCGACAGGTAGTCAGACAGACGGGTAGTCAGACAGACAGACAGACAGACAGGTAGTCAGACAGACGGGTAGTCAGACAGACAGACAGGTAGTCAGACAGACGGGTAGTCAGACAGACAGACAGACAGACAGGTAGTCAGACAGACGGGTAGTCAGACAGACAGACAGGTAGTCAGACAGACGGGTAGTCAGACAGACAGACAGGTAGTCAGACAGACAGACAGACAGGTAGTCAGACATACGGGTAGTCAGACAGACGGGTAGTCAGACAGACAGACATACAGACAGGTAGTCAGACATACGGGTAGTCAGACAGACAGGTAGTCAGACATACGGGTAGTCAGACAGACGGGTAGTCAGACAGACAGACAGACAGACAGACGGGTAGTCAGACAGACGGGTAGTCAGACAGACGGGTAGTCAGACAGACAGACAGACAGACGGGTAGTCAGACAGACAGACAGACAGACAGGTAGTCAGACATACGGGTAGTCAGACAGACGGGTAGTCAGACAGACAGACAGACAGACGGGTAGTCAGACAGACGGGTAGTCAGACAGACAGACAGACAGACAGGTAGTCAGACATACGGGTAGTCAGACAGACGGGTAGTCAGACAGACGGGTAGTCAGACAGACAGACAGACAGACAGACAGGCAGACAGACAGACAGGTAGTCAGACATACGGGTAGTCAGACAGACAGGTAGTCAGACAGACAGGTGCCTACTTGAAGCTCTTGAATGGCGTGATGAGGATGAACGAGTGTTTCCCCGTAGATTTCACCGTGGCCACGTTCAGGGGGACGGAGAAGGAGGCGATGCCCAGCTGGAAGCCCTCCTTGTTGGAGTAAATCCAGAGGTCGTGACCCCAGAGGGCGGCGTAGGCGCGGCTCCGTGGGTCCTTGATGGTGATTTGTCCGTGGAGTTCTGGGGGGGCGGGGCTCGGCTGGCCTCGAGACACCAGCAGAGACGTGACCCAACCTGCGTGGACCTCTGAGAGACAAAAAAACAAAACATGAAGAAGAATCATCAGATGGTTCAACCTGGAAAGTTCACGACTTCATCACCTGCTGACTCAACTTCCTGCTGTCACATCGTCTCCGTCCTGCTTTCAGGCTCCTCATCACTTCCATCCATTATTTGAAACCACTCATCCTGTCCAGGGTGGCGGGGGGGCTGGAGCCGATCCCAGCTGACACCCTGGACAGGTCTCCAGACTACCAGAGGGCTGACACACAGAGACAGACCACCATTCACACTCCCATTCACACCTACAGGACATTTAGAGTCAACCGTTTACCTAACCTGCATGTCTTTGGACTGTGGGGGGGAAACCTGAGCACCCGGAGAAAACCCACGCTAACACGGGGAGAACATGCAAACTCCACACAGAAGGGCCCAATCCGGGTTTGAACCTGTGATCCTCTGGCTGTGAGGCAGCAGAGCTAACCGCTGCACCACCGTGTCGCTGCCACGTCCTCCTCACTTATTGAACTGAATGAAAATCTCTTGCTTATTACTTTTAAGGCTCTGATTCCACGTGTTCACTCTGGCCCAGAGCTGATGTCTACATCCTAAGACTGACCCAGACCAGATAATCATCATCTGGTCTTCAACGCAGCACTAATTCACTTCACTCTCAGTCTGAGCACACCTTTCCAGTCCGGTAGAGACCAGTAGAGACTAGTAGAGACCAGTAGAGACCAGTAGAGTCCAGTAAGGTGCAGTAGAGTCCAGTAGATCTTACCATCGTTGTGAGCCATGAAGTCGTAATGTTTCTTCCTGAAGTAAACTGAGAATCTGCCTTTGTCCTGTTTCTTCACGTTGGTGATGCTGGAGACGTGAAAGAGCACCTCGCTGAACCGGTCCTGATCAACGAAACAAACACACCCGTCACTGGACGCACTGACAGACAGACAGACAGACAGACAGACAGACAGACAGACAGGTATGTATAGAGACGGACTGACTTACTGTGCGTTTCTTCCACAGAGACATCAGCTGTCCGTCCATCGTCGCCCATAAAACATTGTGTCTGTTAGAGAAAGAGAGAAAACATGTCGTCATTCACCCATCGATGATGATGATGATGATGGTGGTGATGATGATGGTGATGATGATGGTGATGATGGTGATGATGATGGTGGTGATGATGATGATGGTGATGGTGATGATGATGGTGATGATGATGATGGTGATGATGATGGTGGTGATGATGATGATGGTGATGATGGTTACCTGAAGCCCTTCCAGACATCCAGCCAGCTGGCTCGGACCACGGCGTTCTGTGGCGTTGAACTCTTGTTGCCTCCCTTCGTCCTGGACACTCGGATCGTTGCTGCTCTGCAGGACAAACAGAAGGTCTGTCTCTACACAAACATCCCAAATTCACACTGGCATTCTGGGTAAACTGAACTTGTATGGATGAACTGTGGCGGTTCATTTCCTGCCTAACAGCTGTGGATTTGGTTCAAACCTCCGTCCATCCAGCTGCACCTGGTTGATGTGTGAAATGCATCCTGGGATACTTCGGGGTGTTCGGTATATTCTTGAGGAGAACAGACTGAGCTGTTGTGTTTGTGTACCTTGGGATCTTCTGTTTCTTCGGCTTTGCTGATTGGCGAGGAGGATGAGGAGGGGGCGGGGCCGGTCTGGTGGGGATCAGGCGACCTGAAGGATTGACCGGGAGGCTGCAGAACACCAATATCAACGACGTGTTAGCAGAAACGGAGGATGCAGTATAGTAGTAGTAGTAACTGTAGTACTGTATACATACTTGTTGGCATTTGAAGGCAGGTTGGAAGCAGGATCTCCTTCCATTGGTCCATCGGCACCAGAGGGGGCGTGGCTAGCTCCTGTATCTTCCTCCTCATTGGATGAGTCAGTGTCAGCTTCCTCTTGGCTCGCCCAACAAGCCAACACGGTGTCGTACAGGCTGTCTTCTTTGATGGTGTGAGGAGACTCTTTAAATACTAGAACCAGAACAAACGAAGAGGAATCAGACTGGCTGGAGGTGAAGACCTGGAAGACACTCACTGAAACAGGTTGAACTCCTCCAGTACCGTCCTCTGTTGGCTCAGCCTCTAGCGGAGGTAACGTGACTCCTGCATCCGGGTCTAACGTTGACATCACCAGCTGTGACAACGCTCCAACATCTGGACACAAACACAGACAACATGTTGTTCAGCCGAACGGGAGGAAGGGTTTGTTTAGAGTGCAGTTTTATAAAGTCAGTCACACCTGAAGGCAGCAGAGGACTAACTGCTAGAATGCAACTCACAGACGCAACAATGCGTCCGTGTGATTGGTTGATTGCCGTACCTGTGTGAGCGTCTCCGATCCTCTGCAGAGAGGGGGGGTGGGGTTTATCAGCTGAAGGGGGCGGGGCTGACGGGGTCGTCATGGAGCTAACAGCAGGGTTAGCCACGCTGTTAACAAGCCCCGCTAAACTGGGTATGTTAGCTAACGAGCTAAAGATGCTGTCTAAGCTAACAGCGGTAGCAGCAGGATCAGGTGCAGGATCAGGTGCGGCGGTGGAGGCCGAATGGAACTTAGCAGCAGCTGGGTTAGCCACAGCGCTAGCAGTTCCTGCTAAGCTAGGTATGTGGGCAGCGATGCTGTTAGCCATGCTGTCTATGGAGGGGGGGGCCGAGGGGGCGGGCGGCGTGGAGGCGGAGCCTCCGATGGAGGCAGCAAATCCAGCCAATGACGGGATGCTGTTCGCGATGATGTCAGTGACGCCAGCCAGAGATGGGTAGACGGCTCCGGGACCACCGAGAGGAGGAAGAGGAGGAGCATCTTCACCTGAGGAGGAGGACACAGTGACATCATCATCAGACACCTGTCAATCAAACAAACACCTGTGTACAGCTGCAGTTCCTCTAACAGCCACTAGATGCTGATCCAACTACAAACACAGAGTTCAGACTCATGAGGAAGATGAGCTGTTAGGAGGATGAAGGCTAAACTGTTAGCAACCCTTTCTCTCCGTCTCTGAAACGCTTCTCAGATACCGTCCGACTCTCTTTCTGACTGACTTTACTGAAGGATAGTTAACTATAGACATCCACAGATTTATACGCTGGTCGGACGTCACCATGGTTACTAACAGGAAAGGCGTCTATATCTATACTAACTTGTATGAGTCTGAATGCCAAAACAGCAGCAGAATATCATGTGATCTTGACGTTCAGCAGTAAGAAGACAAACTGGTTTGAGGTAATCTCCAGTTTGTTGTTTTCACAAACATCCAACAGAGGAACAAACCGGTTCGACTGTTCAGACTGAAAACACGCTGCAACACGTCAGCAGAGTCACACTGAAAGTAAACCAGCTGATTCTCAGCATTTAGTTTTACTTCATATAATAAGAAGCAAATATGATTTAAAATATGCAGCTGAATAAGAGTCAGGTAGGATTATTATTATTATTATTATTGTGTTCATTTTGACTCATTCAACTAACAACATTCAACAAATGAATGGTTCTGTTGGCGACAGTCGATGAAAATCAGCTGTTGATGACATCAGCAGTGACCAATCAGAGCACCGGGCGTTCTATTAACTACAATACAAACCATCCACAGCAACAGTAAACGCTCAGAGAGTGTGGTGACGTAGTTTAAAGAGTGAAAGAGACAACGGGCGGGGGAAGGGAGGTGGATGGGTCCAACAAACACAAGGCTTTCATCCAGGAGACCGCTGTTCACGTCCTGTGTTCATACTGTTCAGCGTCATTTTCACTGTGCTAACGGAGTCGCTTTGAGCTCAACCATGTAGTTTTTTCCTGAACCTAACTATAGTGATTTTGTTGCCTTAACATAAGCAAGTGTTTTTGTTTAATTCACAACATTAAGTGTTTACTGCGACCGAAAAGTGACGCCGAGCGGTCTAACAAAGCGTCAGCATGTGATGAGTTGGGGTGACGGGGAGATCCGACGGTTTTTACTGCTCTCTCGCTCTCTCTCTCTCTCTCGCACAGAAAGCCAAACAAGTCATCTCATCAAACAGGTTTGATTTGCAAAAGAAATGTTTTTCTGTTGAGTTATTCCTGATTAAACGATAACTTCACCCAACAGAAATCTCATGCGGACATCTACTCACTAAAGTGCATCAACAACAAGATGAATGGATGCTATTATTTACAAAAATTCACAACAAAATATATTGATTCAATACATATTTATTGGCGTTTAGTCTTTCAAAAGCAACATGTTTGTATGTGACGGGTTGGGACGAGAACGTGTTGACAAGACACACGTCTGATTATTCAACTAAATGTCCAACATGTGTGTATGTATGTGCATCTGTGTGTGATTAGTACAACTCATGCACATGCAGACATACAGTACGTGTGCCGTTCATATGTAGCGTCTAAACACGCGTGGAATACGCCAGCCGCGGCATGGCAAGGTGCTGGGAGGTTGCGTTCCTGTTGTGCCTGCCATTACTAAGCAACCAAAACCTGCGTGCTGCGATGATGACGATGAAGTTGTGGTAATTTAGCAATAATAGCTTCTAAATTAAACAGAGATAAATGGATTTCCCTCTCAGTATCTTTACTGCTCCATGTGTCTGTCTGACCTTTCAACCGGATGTTGTGACGTCATCGGTCAGGAAGCGTGAAGCAGTAAAATAGTCGGTGGGACAGAAGCTCCGGTAGTCCTGCACTAAAATGATTAACTTCTCCTCCAGATATTTACCGTAGGCTGATATTTACGAAAGAAAGAAAATATATCTGCCGGCTGTGATCGGTTGTTCCTCGTCACATGACATGCTGCGCGCTCTACAATGTTCCAAAAGTTGAGTTCATCTCCGGGTACTGAAATGGCGTGCAGGACATCGATGCACATTTTGTAGCTGTTTTTGTTTAATTAAAAAGGAAAATCATGAAGTTTTCATCTCTTATTACAATGCAGTACAATATAAGTATAATATATATAAATAATGACCGCAAGTTTGAGGAAAGTATGACACTTGTGTTGGCGTTGTAGTCAGCCCCGAGCGTATGACAGCTTGTGTTGGCGTTGTCGTCAGCCTCAAACGTATGACAGCTTGTGTTGCCGTTGTCGTCAGCATCGAGCGCATGACAGCTTGTGTTGGCGTTGTCGTCAGCATCAAGCGTATTTTCTTCAGCTTCAGAATCACCACCATGTCCTCATGCAGAATGATGATGTGTTGAGTGGTTTAAACTGCTACTACGACCAACGCTACTACGACCAAGAACTAACGGTGAGCAACATGTCTGTCCTATAAAAACTGAAGCACCTTGAGCGTTAAACAAAAATATGTTCAAGAAGTTTATTTTTTATGATAAAATAAAACTACATAAATGATGAAAACATAATTATTTACTTATGTTGAACTTTACTTTGCTCTTATTGTCTATTGAGAGATGAGGACAACAATCTGACTTCGAAGGTTTTACTCTTTATTGAATTGAAAACGGCTACAACACGTGCAATAATCACATCCAATAAATCACAGCGATATAGTCCATAATAACAAATATGTAGACCTATAAACGAATGACTGTGTGTGTGTGTGTGTGTGTGTGTGTGTGTGTGTGTGTTTGTGTGGCGTACCTGTGCTCAGGTGAACTCCATTAGACAGAACTGGTTGTAGATCTTCACCAATCATATCTCTGAAACACAAACTTTGTGTTACTTTGAGTGTGTGTGTGTGTGTGTGTGTGTGTTTAGATTTACAGGTGAGCTCACCTGTCCAGAGAGGAGGCGGAGCCCAGACTGTCCCTCATGTAACGAGCTCGAGGCTTCGGGACAGGAAGTTGAGGAGGAGGAGTTGTCATCTGAAGGAGAAGCGAGACATTGAGACAGCTATCCAACGGGAAGCATCATCGTCTAGAGAACGACTATTAATAACGATATTCTCTACGAGCGACGAAAAAAACACGTTCTCAACTCCTCAAATACCGACGCTCCGTCAGCGGCCCAGCGCTTCAAACAGTCCTGAGAACACGGAAGTTTATTTTGAAAAGACACTAAGCATGTAACGAAAAATAATTAAAATAAACTTCCGTGTTCACAGGAAACGTACAGTTTCATATATAAGATATATAATAATACATCAGTATTTATTTAATTGATTAGATTTTGTTTTAATAATCTGAATCTGTAAAGTACCTAAAGTTATTAAATAAATGTAGTGGAGTAAAAAGTACAATCTTTCCTCTGAGGTGTAGTTGAGTAGAAGTAGAGTAGTAGTAGTACCTCAGAAATGTGCCGTACAGTAGTTGAGTAAATGTACTTAGTTACTTTCTGACACAAATCCTTTAAACATGAATATTAATGAAACAACAATAAAAACAACAGAAGAAGAAGAAGAAGCAGTTCTTACTTTGTGGTGAACTCCTCAACGCCGACCAACACCTGAGATACCGGCTGCTCACCTGTTTACCTGTCCGTCTGTTTACCTGTCTGTTTACCTGTCCTTCTGTTTACCTGTCTGTTTACCTGTCCTTCTGTTTACCTGTCTGTTCACCTGTCCTTCTGTTTACCTGTCTGTCTACCTGTCTGTCTGTCTATCTGTCCTTCTGTCTACCTGTCTGTCTACCTGTCCTTCTGTTCACCTGTCTGTCTACCTGTCCGTCTGTCTACCTGTCCTTCTGCTCACCTGTCTGTCTCCTTACATGTTTTAAATGTTGAAGTTTTCTGCTTCACATGTTGAACGTCCTGTTTCAGATCTACCTGCACTCATAAACACTGGTGTGTGTGTATCTGTCTATCTTTGTGAGGACCTGTGTGACATCACATGGGGACAACAAGAGCTGTGATTGGTCAGCAGGTACACACCTGCACACCTGAACCATTCATGAGTCAGGACGCTGATCAGGTGTTTCAACAGCCGGAGTTTTTACAGTAAAACGGTCGACAGGTTCAACCTGCTGCAGGAATGTAGGCGTGTGTGTGTGTGTATGTTACTGTGTGTGTGTGTGTGTGTGTGAACTTTGACATGTTTAAGTCGTTTCAGGTTCAGTGATGTCGTTTCAATCCGTCAAACTTTATTTAAACTCCGTCGATCGTCATAGACTCATTTATTAAAAAGATAAAAGACAAATTAAACCTGATTTTAGAAAATACTTGAAAAAGGTTGTTTTGAATTTTACTGTCAGATTTCTTCACTAAAGAAAAATAAACTTTCATTTCTTAAACTCTCAACTTTTCCTTAAGTTTTCGGACATATGCGGACATTTTTTGAAGTTATTTTTTGTACATTTTCCAGACTTATTTCAGACATTTTTCTGAAATGTTTGGCACTATTTTTGGCACATTTTTGCCGACTTTTAAAAAAAAAAATTTTGGGACTATTTTTATGACATTTTTCGGACTCATTTCGGACATTTGTCAGATATTTTTTAGTCTTTTAT
>JAUPFX010000018.1:30496363-30500249 GCA_036937225.1 Sebastes paucispinis
TCAAGCTGGCCCTCCTGACGCTAGCCCTCCCCACGCTGGCCCACCTTACGCTGGCCCTCCTCACGCTGGCCCTCCCCACGCTGGCCCACCTTACGCTGGCCCTCCTTACGCTGGCCCTCCTCACGCTGGCCCTCCCCACGCTGGCCCACCTTACGCTGGCCCCCTGACGCTGGCCAGTTCAGTGTGTAGTACAGTGTGTAGTACAGTGTGTAGTTCAGTGTGTATAGTGTGTAGTTCAGTGTGTAGTTCAGTGTGTAGTACAGTGTGTAGTTCAGTGTGTAGTTCAGTGTGTAGTACAGTGTGTAGTACAGTGTGTAGTTCAGTGTGTATAGTGTGTAGTTCAGTGTGTAGTTCAGTGTGTAGTTCAGTGTGTAGTTCAGTGTGTAGTACAGTGTGTAGTACAGTGTGTAGTTCAGTGTGTAGTTCAGTGTGTAGTACAGTGTGTAGTTCAGTGTGTAGTACAGTGTGTAGTTCAGTGTGTAGTTCAGTGTGTAGTACAGTGTGTAGTTCAGTGTGTAGTACAGTGTGTAGTTCAGTGTGTAGTACAGTGTGTAGTACAGTGTGTAGTTCAGTGTGTATAGTGTGTAGTTCAGTGTGTAGTTCAGTGTGTAGTACAGTGTGTAGTTCAGTGTGTAGTTCAGTGTGTAGTACAGTGTGTAGTTCAGTGTGTAGTTCAGTGTGTAGTTCAGTGTGTATAGTGTGTAGTTCAGTGTGTAGTTCAGTGTGTATAGTGTGTAGTACAGTGTGTAGTTCAGTGTGTAGTTCAGTGTGTAGTACAGTGTGTAGTTCAGTGTGTAGTACAGTGTGTAGTTCAGTGTGTAGTACAGTGTGTAGTACAGTGTGTAGTTCAGTGTGTATAGTGTGTAGTTCAGTGTGTAGTTCAGTGTGTAGTACAGTGTGTAGTTCAGTGTGTAGTTCAGTGTGTAGTACAGTGTGTAGTTCAGTGTGTAGTTCAGTGTGTAGTTCAGTGTGTATAGTGTGTAGTTCAGTGTGTAGTTCAGTGTGTATAGTGTGTAGTTCAGTGTGTAGTTCAGTGTGTAGTACAGTGTGTAGTACAGTGTGTAGTTCAGTGTGTATAGTGTGTAGTTCAGTGTGTATAGTGTGTAGTTCAGTGTGTAGTTCAGTGTGTAGTTCAGTGTGTAGTTCAGTGTGTATAGTGTGTAGTTCAGTGTGTAGTTCAGTGTGTAGTGCAGTGTGTAGTTCAGTGTGTAGTGCAGTGTGTAGTTCAGTGTGTAGTTCAGTGTGTATAGTGTGTAGTTCAGTGTGTAGTTCAGTGTGTATAGTGTGTAGTTCAGTGTGTAGTTCAGTGTGTAGTGCAGTATGTAGTTCAGTGTGTAGTGCAGTGTGTAGTTCAGTGTGTAGTTCAGTGTGTATAGTGTGTAGTTCAGTGTGTAGTGCAGTGTGTATAGTGTGTAGTTTAGTGTGTAGTTCAGTGTGTAGTGCAGTGTGTAGTTCAGTGTGTAGTTCAGTGTGTATAGTGTGTAGTTCAGTGTGTATAGTGTGTAGTTCAGTGTGTAGTTCAGTGTGTAGTTCAGTGTGTAGTGCAGTGTGTAGTTCAGTGTGTAGTTCAGTGTGTATAGTGTGTAGTTCAGTGTGTATAGTGTGTAGTTCAGTGTGTAGTTCAGTGTTTAGTTCAGTGTGTAGTGCAGTGTGTAGTTCAGTGTGTAGTGCAGTGTGTAGTTCAGTGTGTATAGTGTGTATAGTGTGTAGTGCAGTGTGTAGTTCAGTGTGTAGTGCAGTGTGTAGTGCAGTGTGTAGTTCAGTGTGTAGTGCAGTGTGTAGTGCAGTGTGTAGTTCAGTGTGTAGTGCAGTGTGTAGTGCAGTGTGTAGTTCAGTGTGTATAGTGTGTAGTGCAGTGTGTAGTGCAGTGTGTAGTTCAGTGTGTAGTGCAGTGTGTAGTGCAGTGTGTAGTGCAGTGTGTAGTGCAGTGTGTAGTTCAGTGTGTATAGTGTGTATAGTGTGTAGTGCAGTGTGTAGTTCAGTGTGTAGTGCAGTGTGTAGTGCAGTGTGTAGTTCAGTGTGTAGTTCAGTGTGTATAGTGTGTATAGTGTGTAGTTCAGTGTGTATAGTGTGTATAGTGTGTAGTTCAGTGTGTAGTTCAGTGTGTATAGTGTGTATAGTGTGTAGTTCAGTGTGTAGTGCAGTGTGTAGTGCAGTGTGTAGTGCAGTGTGTAGTGCAGTGTGTAGTGCAGTGTGTAGTGCAGTGTGTAGTGCAGTGTGTAGTTCAGTGTGTAGTTCAGTGTGTAGTGCAGTGTGTAGTGCAGTGTGTATAGTGTGTATAGTGTGTATAGTGTGTAGTGCAGTGTGTAGTTCAGTGTGTAGTGCAGTGTGTAGTTCAGTGTGTATAGTGTGTATAGTGTGTATAGTGTGTAGTTCAGTGTGTAGTTCAGTGTGTAGTGCAGTGTGTAGTTCAGTGTGTAGTGCAGTGTGTAGTGCAGTGTGTAGTGCAGTGTGTAGTTCAGTGTGTATAGTGTGTATAGTGTGTAGTTCAGTGTGTATAGTGTGTATAGTGTGTAGTTCAGTGTGTAGTTCAGTGTGTATAGTGTGTATAGTGTGTAGTTCAGTGTGTAGTGCAGTGTGTAGTGCAGTGTGTAGTGCAGTGTGTAGTGCAGTGTGTAGTGCAGTGTGTAGTGCAGTGTGTAGTGCAGTGTGTAGTGCAGTGTGTAGTTCAGTGTGTAGTTCAGTGTGTATAGTGTGTATAGTGTGTAGTTCAGTGTGTATAGTGTGTATAGTGTGTAGTGCAGTGTGTAGTTCAGTGTGTATAGTGTGTATAGTGTGTAGTGCAGTGTGTAGTTCAGTGTGTACCTTGTACTCGTGCAGTAGTCCTCTGACGGCGTCCTCGTCTGTGAGGTCACAGCGGAGGAGGCGGGGCCTGGCTCTCCGGTATCCGGTCCCGATGACGGACCAGCCGCCGGTCTGGAACTCTCTGACCACGGCTCGACCCAGGAGACCCGTCGCCCCGGTAACCAGGACCTTCGGACCCGCCGGGACCATGGGCTCCTCCTGGAACACAGGAAATGGACCGCATTGATACAGAACCAGAACCAGAACCAGGACCAGAACCAGAACCAGGACCAGGACCAGAACCAGAACCAGGACCAGGACCAGAACTAGGACCAGGACCTGGACCTGAACCAGGACCAGGACCAGGACCAGAACTAGGACCAGGACCAGAACCAGGACCAGAACTAGGACCAGGACCAGGACCTGGACCTGGTCCTGGAGCTGAACCAGGACCAGGACCAGGACCAGAACTAGGACCAGGACCAGGACCAGGACCTGGACCAGGACCGGGTCCAGGTGAGTGTTTACCTGCAGCAGCTGAACGTGTCCCGGGCTGAAGATGATTGTGTGTTCTGCTGGGTTCATCTCCTCCTGGTTCTGAGATATGGATCTCTGGTTCTGAGATATGGATCTCTGGTTCTGAGATATGGATCTCTGGCTCTGAGATATGGATCTCTGGTTCTGAGATATGGATCTCTGGTTCTGAGATATCGATCTCTGGTTCTGAGATATGGATCTCTGGTTCTGAGATATGGATCTCTGGTTCTGAGATATGGATCTCTGGTTCTGAGATATGGATCTCTGGTTCTGAGATATGGATCTCTGGTTCTGAGATATCGATCTCTGGTTCTGAGATATGGATCTCTGGTTCTGGTGCGCAGTTTAGTTTCGCTTCCGCTCTCTGAGCGATCAGCTGTCTGCCGTAAAGTGAAGCAGCTGTCTGCCGTAACGCAGCCCAGCTGTCGTGGTGCTGCTATGCTAGCTGTTAGCATGCAGGCTAACAGAGGAAACCCGGAACTGAGATAAACCCCCCAGACCCCCCCAGACCCCCCCAGACCCCCCAGACCTACCTCTGATCCCAGCATCACATCCAGGGCTTCTA
>JAUPFX010000018.1:30500349-30512849 GCA_036937225.1 Sebastes paucispinis
GTAAACTTTTACTGTCAATGAAAACTGTGAAATGTTGAATCACTGAAACCACCAGAGAGACCAAATACTCCATCAGGACCAGAACCTGGACTGGACCTGGTGCTGGTCTCTGACCACCAGCCTAACCAGGACCTCTATAAGAAGTCTGCACCTGAATCTTGTGGGACCTGAATCCTGATCCAGAAAGAGAATCAGAGACTCTTCAGTGGTGAGAACCATAAAACATGTTTTTATTTATTCTCTGACGCGTCGCCTCGCCGCTGTGAAACAACCAGAAACTGAATTTACAAACTGTTACATCAGACTGACACCTGATCACTACCTGGACAGGAAGTGGTTGGTTGGTCGGTTGGTTGGTCAGTTTGTTGGTCGGTTGGTCAGCTTGTTGGTCGGTTGGTCAGCTTGTTGGACGGTTTGTTGGTCGGTTTGTTGGTCGGTTTGTTGGTTGGTTTGTTGGTCGGTTGGTCGGTTTGTTGGTCGGTTTGTTGCTCGGTTGGTCAGCTTGTTGGTCGGTTGGTCAGCTTGTTGGACGGTTTGTTGGTTGGTTTGTTGGTTGGTTTGTTGGTCGTTTGGTCAGTTTGTTGGTCGGTTGGTCAGCTTGTTGGACGGTTTGTTGGTCGGTTTGTTGGTTGGTTTGTTGGTCGGTTGGTCGGTTTGTTGCTCGGTTTGTTGCTCGGTTGGTCAGCTTGTTGGTCGGTTGGTCAGCTTGTTGGTCGGTTTGTTGGTCGGTTTGTTGCTCGGTTGGTCAGCTTGTTGGTCGGTTGGTCAGCTTGTTGGACGGTTTGTTGGTTGGTTTGTTGGTTGGTTTGTTGGTCGTTTGGTCAGTTTGTTGGTCGGTTGGTCAGCTTGTTGGACGGTTTGTTGGTCGGTTTGTTGGTTGGTTTGTTGGTCGGTTGGTCGGTTTGTTGCTCGGTTTGTTGCTCGGTTGGTCAGCTTGTTGGGCGGTTTGTTGGTCGGTTTGTTGGTCGGTTTGTTGGTCAGTTTGTTGGTCGGTTGGTGAGTTTGTTGCTCGGTTTGTTGCTCGGTTGGTCAGCTTGTTGGACGGTTTGTTGGTCGGTTTGTTGGTCAGTTTGTTGGTCAGTTGGTGAGTTTGTTGGTCGGTTTGTCGGTTGGTTGGTCGGTTGGTTGGTCGGTTTGTTGGTCGGTGTGTCGGTCGGTTGGTCAGCTTGTTGGACGGTTTGTTGGTCAGTTTGTTGGTCGGTTGGTGAGTTTGTTGGTCGGTTTGTCAGTTGGTTGGTCGGTTGGTTGGTCGGTTTGTTGGTCGGTTTGTCGGTTGGTTGGTCAGCTTGTTGGACGGTTTGTTGGTTGGTTTGTTGGTTGGTTTGTTGGTCAGTTTGTTGGTCGGTTGGTGAGTTTGTTGGTCGGTTTGTTGTTTGGTTGGTCAGTTTGTTGGTCGGTTTGTCGGTCGGTTGGTCGGTTTGTTGCTCAGTTTGTTGCTCGGTTTGTCGGTCGGTTGGTCGGTTTGTTGCTCGGTTTGTTGGTCGGTTGGTCAGCTTGTTGGACGGTTTGTCGGTCGGTTTGTTGGTCGGTTGGTCGGTTCGTTGGTCGGTTTGTCAGTTTGTTGGTCGGTTTGTCGGTTTGTTGGTCGGTTTGTTGGTCGGTTGGTCGGTTTGTTGGTCGGCTTGTTGGTCGGTTTGTCGATTTGTTTGTCAGTTTGTTGGTCGGTTGGTCGGTTGGTCGGTCAGTTTGTTGGTCGGTTGGTGAGTTTGTTGCTCGGTTTGTTGCTCGGTTGGTCAGCTTGTTGGACGGTTTGTTGGTCGGTTTGTTGGTCAGTTTGTTGGTCAGTTGGTGAGTTTGTTGCTCGGTTTGTTGCTCGGTTGGTCAGCTTGTTGGACGGTTTGTTGGTCGGTTTGTTGGTCAGTTTGTTGGTCAGTTGGTGAGTTTGTTGGTCGGTTTGTCGGTTGGTTGGTCGGTTGGTTGGTCGGTTTGTTGGTCGGTGTGTCGGTCGGTTGGTCAGCTTGTTGGACGGTTTGTTGGTCAGTTTGTTGGTCGGTTGGTGAGTTTGTTGGTCGGTTTGTCGGTTGGTTGGTCGGTTGGTTGGTCGGTTTGTTGGTCGGTTTGTCGGTTGGTTGGTCAGCTTGTTGGACGGTTTGTTGGTTGGTTTGTTGGTTGGTTTGTTGGTCAGTTTGTTGGTCGGTTGGTGAGTTTGTTGGTCGGTTTGTTGTTTGGTTGGTCAGTTTGTTGGTCGGTTTGTCGGTCGGTTGGTCGGTTTGTTGCTCAGTTTGTTGCTCGGTTTGTCGGTCGGTTGGTCGGTTTGTTGCTCGGTTTGTTGGTCGGTTGGTCAGCTTGTTGGACGGTTTGTCGGTCGGTTTGTTGGTCGGTTGGTCGGTTCGTTGGTCGGTTTGTCAGTTTGTTGGTCGGTTTGTCGGTTTGTTGGTCGGCTTGTTGGTCTGTTTGTCGATTTGTTTGTCAGTTTGTTGGTCGGTTGGTCGGTTGGTCGGTTGGTCGGTTTGTCGGTTTGTTGGTCGGTTTGAAAAACCTCACGGAGTAAAATGTGTTGTAAAGAATAATCAGTGTGTTGGATGAAGGTTAGTTAATCACGTGATTAATCATGTGATACTCTACCTTTGTCTTCGTGGACAGTAGACATGTTTAATATCAGTCTGTGCTGTTTCACAGACGAACAGCTGGAATCAGAAGCTATGAGCGCCGGACTGGACGGAGGAGGAAGAGGAGGGAGGGAGCTCTTCCTCAGCACTCACCGCTGCCCTGAAGTCGACCTGCTGCCTCATCACAACTCTAAGACTCGGATCCCTGTGCCACGTTCACTAGTTCCTGCTGGAAGGAGCTCTGAGTTCACCTGTACAGGTCAGTTGGAGGCGAATTACCTGGACGTGACCTCCACCTGTCGCTCCGAGGAAGAGGAGGAAGAGGAAGAAGAGGAGGAAGAAGGGAGCATCAGTGAGTGGTCGGAGGAGGATCTCTCCTTCCACTTCTCCCCCTCCGTCATCCTCCCATCAGACGACGAAGAGTCAGATCCAGAGAGCGGCTTCGAGTGTATTGATGTTACCATGGAAACGCAGGTGAGTTTCATTGTCAACAAACTGACTGAAAGACCAACCGACGGGAAAACAGACCAACAGACCAACCGACCGACCGACCGACTAACCGACTAACCGACCGACCGACCGACCAACCGACCAACCGACGGACCGACTAACCAACCAACAAAAAAACTCACCCGACAGACCAACCAAAAGACCGACCGACCGACCGACCAACAGACCAACCAAAAGACCGACTGACCAACAGACCAACAGACCAACCGACCGACCGACTTACCAACCAACAAAAAAACTTGACCGACCAACCAACAGACCGACCGACCAACCGACGGACCGACCAACCAACCAACTGACCAACCGACGGACCAACCAACCAACCAACCGACCAACCAACCAACCAACAGACGGACCGACCAACCAACCAATTGACCGACCAACCGACCGACGGACCGACCAACAAACCAACAAACCAAACAACCGACCAACAAACCGACCGATCGACCGACCGACCTAACCCTGACTAACTGACTGACTGATTAACTGACAAATCGACCTATCGGCTCAATGATTTCATCCTTTGATCGTTTTCACCTGTGTTCCAGGTGAAAGGTCAGAAAGGGGATGGGCCGAAGATGGTCCCAAAACGACTGATTCAACTGAAGAAGAAGAAAGAGACAGAGACCATCACTGACCAGGAGACGACTGAGAAACTACAGGTATGACTACATCCTGTCCACCTGTCCACCTGTCCACCTATCCCAACCTTTCTGGCTACTATATGTCTGTTCACCTGTCTACCTGTCCAGGTGATACTGAAGGATGGACCTGCTGTAAGGGGAGGAGCTAACAGTGAGGTCTCAGCCAATGAGCTGCTCTGCCCCACCGTCCGTCACTGCCCCGACCTGTTGCTACGGCAAAACAGTATGCCCGCCACCTTCCACACACACTCGACGACCAGCAGTGATGTCGACAGCTACAGGGTCTACAGGGGCCTGGTCACAGGGGCCAGTCAAGGTAACAACACCTGTACCTGTCAGAAAGCCCCCCCCCCCTCACCTGTACCTGTCTGACAAACAAACCGACCAACAAACCAACCAAAAAAACAACAAACTGACCAACAAACCGACCAACAAACCAACCAACCAACAAACCAACCAACAAACCGACCAACCAACTAACCAACTAACAAACTAACAAACCGACCAAAAAAACAACAAACTGACCAACAAACCGACAAACCGACCAGCAAACCGACCAACCAACTAACAAACCAACCAACCAACAAACCGACCAAAAAAACAACAAACTGACCAACAAACCGACCAACAAACCAACCAACCAACAAACCGATCAACAAACCGACCAACCAACTAACAAACCAACCAACCAACTAACAAACCGACCAAAAAAACAACAAACTGACCAACAAACCGACAAACCGACCAGCAAACCGACCAACCAACTAACAAACCAACCAACCAACAAACCGACCAAAAAAACAACAAACTGACCAACAAACCGACCAACAAACCAACCAACCAACAAACCGATCAACAAACCGACCAACCAACTAACAAACCAACCAACCAACCAACAAACCAACCAAAAAAACAACAAACTGACCAACAAACCAACAAACCGACCAACAAACCGACCAACAGACCAACAAACCGACCAACTGACAAACCGACCAACAAACCGACCAACAAACCAACCAACTGACAAACTGACCAACAAACCGACCAACTGACATATCGACCAACAAACCGACCAACTGACCAACAAACCAACCGACTGACAAACGACCGACCAACGGACCAACAAGCCGACCAACCGACCAACAAACCGACCAACTGACAAATCGACCAACAAACCAACCAACTGACCAACCAGCCAACAAACTGACCAACCAACTAACAAACCAACCAACCAACTAACAAACCAACCAAAAAAACAACAAACTGACCAACAAACCAACAAACCGACCAACAAACCGACCAACGGACCAACAAACCGACCAACTGACAAACCGACCAACAAACCGACCAACAAACCAACCAACTGACATATCGACCAACAAACCGACCAACAAACCAACCGACTGACAAACGACCAACCAACGGACCAACCGACCAACAAACCGACCAACTGACAAATCGACCAACAAACCAACCAACTGACAAATCGACCAACAAACCAACCAACTGACCAACCAACCGACCACTTCCTGTCCAGTTTGTGGTCAGGTGTCAGTCTGATGTAACAGCCCCTGAGTTTGTCTCCTGTTGGTTGTGTTTAGGGCTGAACGTTGGAGACATGGTAGGAAACGCGGCACCGCGGCAGCGCCTGCAGAGGTCCTTCTCTCTGGACGATACTAAAACAAAGATGGCGTCCTGCATCATTACGAGCGTTCTGTCAAAGAAGATGCAGGTGGAGCAGAACACCTGTAAAACCTCGTACCTGCAGAGGAAGGCTGCGTTGTTACCCGCCCCCCCCCAAAGGGTGCGGGAGGCGGCGGGCGTGTTCAGAGCGCCGGTTCATGTGGTCAGAGACGTGAGGAGTTTAGTTAAAAACACCCACAGTCTCTCGTTCTCCTCGGCAACATCTGACAACAAGCCAGCCAGCTTCAAGGTGATCGGTCAGGACGCCAGTCCCCCGCCGACCTACCAGCAGGCCGTAGGTCACGACGAGACAAAGCGCTGCTGTCCGGCTTCCTCCAGAGGACGCGTCGCCAAGGTCGCGGCGTCTCTCAGCCAATCACAGGACAGGCAACAAAGCGCCAGCCGTCCAATGACACAGCAGAGACGAGGCAGCGAGCCAAGCAGAGGTCAGGTGGATGATGTCACCTGGCCTGTAGACCCGCCACCTGTCAGCAGCGACCTGTCAGAGGTTAGCCAATCAGAGGGAGGCAGAGGTGTGAGTCACCAGGACGGGACCTCCTTCCAGCCTCCAGTCTTGGCCCAGGAACAGAGTCCCATCCTGGGTGTGTCCTCCCAGTCGGCCCCCCAGCAGATCCTCCATCCATGTTTCTACACCCCCACTGCCCTGCCAGCCTTCCCCCCCACCCTGCACCCTCACCTGGGGCAGGTCGGCTACCTGCACACCCCCCTGAGCTACATCCAGACCCGACCTGTTCCCGTCCTCCACTGGTCCACTGGAAACACCTCCGACCAACTGGACCACGTCAACAGGACCGGCCCGCCTCCGTGGACCCGGACCGCAGGAGACCAGGAGGGCAGCGGCAACACGGTGACGCCGGCAGCACGGCAGCAACACGAGCAACTTCAGCAGCAACTTCAGCAGCAACGGACGCTTCAGCCTCAGTTTCTCTGCACCGTTCAGGGTTTCTTACCTGCACAGGTGGGCAGTGACTTCCTCGCTGACATCACGGGTGCTGCCGTCCTCAGTGGTCCCGCCCCCTGTCACATGATATTAGATTCTAAAAGTGGGCGGTACTTCTACGTGGCCACGCCTCCGCCGCGTCAGAGGAAGCTGCTGCTGGATCCAGAAACCGGTCAGTTCATCAAGGTGTTCCTACCTGCTGCCAGATCCACCCCCAACGCCGGCGTGCTCCTGGCGCGCTGTGCCATAAACCCCGCCCCCATCACCATAAACCCCGCCCCCGCCGTGCTGTCAGTGATGCCATTCCAGCCGACGGTTGGCGTGCCCTCACTGTATGCCGCCCCCTGCCTCCCCTTCGCCCGGCACACACCGGCAGCCAACATGTAGCTACCGCAACGCCATCTGTGTTCAGCTGGAACTTCAGCGATGAAATGACATGAAAACACAAAATGATTGTTGTTGTTTTTTTATTTAGATTGTCTCTATATATAATATAATATAATATATATATATATATATATATATATATATATAAGTGAATGTTATCAGCCTCACTCGTAGTGAAGAGTATAAAACACGTAACTTTATATTAAAATGAGCTGCTGTCGGTTTGTTTTTTCACGTTTTGCACATTTTTACACGTAATAATAAAAACACAATGTATTTTCTGATGTTATAAAAAATAAATGAAAACTAAGAATTAGTCGTGATGTGAATATTTGAAGGTTTCCATGGTTACACAGGCTGCAGATGTTTAAGTACAAACAATAAAAACATCACCAGACGGGATGATGTCACCACCAGACGGGGATGATGTCACCACCAGACGGGGATGATGTCACCACCAGACGGGATGATGTCACCACCAGACGGGGATGATGTCACCACCAGACGGGATGATGTCACCACCAGACGGGATGATGACTAAATATTGAATTCCATTAGAGACTAAAACAGTTCAGTCGGGTCACAGGTTCGATTCCCGCTCAGTGACCTGATGACATCACAGTCAAACCTTGGTACTGGGCAGGTTGGTGTCAGCAGCTTTGTCATCTCCTCCTCCTCCTCCTCCTCCTCCTCCTCCTCCTCTCTCCTGGACCTCCACCTCCTCCTGGACCTCCTCCTTCTCCTGGTCAGACGCCCGGAACCCTCTGAAGGAGGGGCTGATGGGAAACCGTTGGAGCCAGCGGGTTTGTCTGATCACACCCATCCCCACAGGAAGATCATAGGAGGAAGAGGAGGAGGAGGAGGAAGCCCTCCACTCCACTAAACCTCGCTCCTGTCGAGAACCTGGAGACACAAAACAGAACAAACCACCGACGGCCACATTTGATCTTTATCATATTTACTCAAATAAAATCTCAAATAAAGGCATAAATAGATCTAATAAACTGTCTGTTGTAGTAACACACTGGAGCCACCAGGTGGCGGTAGGTAGCTACATGTGGAGTTCCTGAAACAGATTCAGGCCTTTTACTTTATTTACTGTTTCATATCAAATCTGTGTTTAACTGTAAATTCAAGTCAAATGTACAAACATGAAAGAATCTGCCAGAGAAGATACACACTAATACAACACACTGTGTTCATGGTGAGTAGTAATGTTAGGATGTGTGTTGATGTGTTTTTAACAATATGAATATTAATGTTAGGATATGTGTTGATGTGTTTTTAACAATATGACTGTATGACAGTAGATTGAAATAAAGTCACTCACAGTGTTTATGTTTGTTTGTTTTCATCACTATGAGACATATTCACCTCACTCAACGCCGTCGCCCACGGCAACAGCTGGCCATGTGTGTGTGTGTGTGTGTATGTGTGTGTGTGTGTGTGTTTGTGTGTGTGTGTGTGTGTGTTTGTGTGTGTGTGTGTGTGTGTGTGTGTGTGTGTGTGTGTGTTTGTGTGTGTGTGTGTGTGTGTGTGTGTGTGTCTATTAAAGGAACAGATCACTGTTGTATAAAGCCTCTCATGTCTTTGTGTTCTTTATCTTAGCTTAGCATCAGAGGTCAGCAACCTGCAGCTCTTCAACTCCTCTCCAGCGGCTCCCTGTGGACTCTTTAGGTATTACGGCCACATTGAGGAAAACTAAATTAAAATTCGAGAATAAAGTCATAGGTTTACCAGAAAAAAGAAGTCGTAATATTATGAGAATAAAGTCTTAATATTATAAAGTAGTAATTTGACATGTTATTTTCTTTTATTCTTGTAATATTCTGACTTTATTGTGTAAATCTCAGATGTGTTTTCCCTCAATGTGGCCCTAATACTCCGTAGTACATTGTCTCCTTGGCCCTCACTGCATTAGACTTATATACTATAAACTGTGTTACCTTCATCACAATGATCACATGATTTGAGGCTCCAGACAGATTTTTTTGCCTAAAATATCTCATTTGCTAGTAAAGGTCGCTGACCCCTGACCCCTGACCCCTGACCCATGACCCCTGGCTCAGCATCAAGTATATAACTTGATATCTGGTGTGTGTTACCTGGTATCGTGTTGTCGAGACAAAAAGCCAGAAAACCTCCAACAAACATCTCAGTGGACAGAAGAACCGTCAGGATCTGATCCAGCTCTGCAACACCTGAACACACAGAGACCGGATCAGTCGGGTCCAGGTCCACATTACCTACACGTCTACAGGACTCAGGTATCAGCCGCTCCTAGCACCAGGGATGTGGCTCAGCAGGGGCCTACTACACCTGCTGGTAACTTCCACAGTAAGGAGCCCTTTATCAGACTCACCTGTGCTGATGGAGTCGGGGTGCTTGTCCAGGTACGTCGGCAGAGTCAGACCGAAGAACATCGAGAACCCGAGAACGAAAAGGTTCCTGGACGAGTTCAAATCCACCAGCTGCAGGTTAGAGAGGCCGACAGCTGTGATCATACCTGAGAGACACCAGCACACCTGGATTATTATAACATCACTAACACACCTGATCATACCTGAGAGACACCAGCACACCTGGATTATTATTAACTCATTAACACACCTGGATTATTTTAACATCACTAACACACCTGATCATACCTGAGAGACACCAGCACACCTGGATTATTATTAACTCATTAACACACCTGGATTATTATTACATCACTAACACACCTGATCATACCTGAGAGACACCAGCACACCTGGATTATTATTACACGACCAACACACCTGTACCTGTACAGGTATATGTCTCTGCAGGTATATTACCTGTATGGTGACTCACCGAACAGCGTGCAGAACATTCCTCCGAGGATGGGATCCGGCAGCGAGGCGAACAGAGCCGTGAACTTCCCGACTGATCCCAGAATCAACATGATACCTGCTCCGTACTGCACCACCCGCCTGCTGCCCACCTGGACACACGGTCAACGATTACACGAGCAGCCAGTCTCAACTCATCCAGATGTTTCTACCAAACAAACGAACCCCTCTCCGGTGGGCGTGGCCACGGTTACCTTGGTGATGCCCAGAACGCCTATATTTGGACTGGAGGAGGTGGAGCCATTTCCTGTCCCTAACAGACCGGCGATGATGCAGCAGACGCCTTCAGTGAAGATCCCCCTGAATCAAACACAGAACATCAGATACCTGTACGGGGGGGGGGCGGAGTCTGCCAGGTGAGATAATATCACTTCCTGTTTACGTCTCACCTGTTGATGGCGTGGACCGGAGGAGGCGTGGCTCCAGACAGTCGAGCACAGGCGTAATAATCACCGATGGACTCGACGATGCCCGCCATGGTGGCGCTCAGCATCCCCAACACCCCGGCAACCGTTACCACCGGCAACCCCCACTGGCCTATCAGAGGGAGCAGAGACAGGAAGTTGGTTAACTGAAGAAAAGTGTTCTGATCTACGTTCATCTTCATCATCATCATCATCATCATCTCCATCATCATCATCATCATCATCATCTTCATCTTCATCATCATCATCTTCATCTTCATCTTCATCATCATCATCATCATCATCATCATCATCATCATCATCTTCATCATCATCATCATCATCATCATCATCTTCATCATCATCATCATCATCTCCATCATCATCATCATCATCATCATCTTCATCATCATCTTCATCATCATCATCATCATCATCTTCATCATCATCATCATCATCATCATCATCATCTCCATCATCAGCCTGTGATTGGCTGATCTCAGGGGTCTTACAGGGGTAGGGTACTCTGAACCAGGGTGATGAAGCCATGATGTCACCGCGGGCGTCGGTGCGCGCCATGTGTCCGTAGCGATCGGGGTCGCTCGGCAGCAGGTCGGTCAGAGTGAGGATGTAGCAGACGAGCCACACCACCATGATGGCAAGAATGATCTGAGAGACGCCACACGGTTATATATCTAAAAGGTCACATGACATCATCACCTGATGACATCATCACCTGATTGATTGATTAGATGTTTATTGATTTGTTATTTACAGGAAACATTTTGAAGATCTGGACTCGGGTGGAGGTCAGTCCTTTAGTCCGGCTGCAAACAGGAACAGGAAGTGATGTCGTTCTCAGGTACTGAGCAAACAGGACGATGAGCAGAATACACCTACAGAGAGAGAGAGACAGGTAGAGAGAAAGAGACAGGTAGAGAGACAGGTAGAGAGAGAGACAGGTAGAGAGAAAGAGACAGGTAGAGAGACAGGTAGAGAGAGAGACAGGTAGAGAGAAAGAGACAGGTAGAGAGACAGGTAGAGAGAGAGACAGGTAGAGAGAAAGAGACAGGTAGAGAGAGAGAGACAGGTAGAGAGACAGGTAGAGAGAGAGACAGGTAGAGAGAAAGAGACAGGTAGAGAGAAAGAGAGGTAGAGAGACAGGTAGAGAGAAAGAGACAGGTAGAGAGACAGGTAGAGAGAGAGACAGGTAGAGAGAGAGAGACAGTTAGGGCAGGTGAACACACAGACAGGTGAACACAGACAGGTGGACACACAGGTGGACAGACAGGTGAACAGACAGGCAGGTGGACAGACAGACAGGTGGACAGACAGACAGGTGGACAGACAGGTGAACAGACAGACAGGTGGACAGACAGGTGAACAGACAGGTGAACAGACAGGTGGACAGACAGGTGAACAGACAGACAGGTGGACACACAGACAGGTGAACAGACAGGTGGACAGACAGGTGAACAGACAGACAGGTGAACACATAGACAGGTGGACAGACAGGTGGACAGACAGACAGGTGGACACACAAACAGGTGAACACACAGACAGGTGGACAAACAGACAGGTGAACACAGACAGGTGGACACACAAACAGGTGAACAGACAGACAGGTGGACAGACAGACAGGTGGACACACAGACAGGTGAACACAGACAGGTGGACACACAGACAGGTGAACAGACAGACAGGTGGACGGACAGACAGGTGGACACACAGACAGGTGAACAGACAGACAGGTGGACGGACAGACAGGTGTCTCACAGTGCTGACAGGCCCCAGTGAGACCCGGCTCTGTCTCCAGCTAGGGTGAAGACAGACAGGCCGATCAGTGAGACAGTTGGAGTGACGGTGAGGGGGCCGATGTACTCCAGCAGCAAACCTGGCAACCCGCACAGACCAATCAGAACCTCCACGGCACTGGACACCATGATGGCCCCCTGGATCTGAAACACACCAACAGAACCTCACAACCTCAGACTGGGAGGTTCTGGTTCTCCAGCAGAGTACCAGGACCAGGACCAATCAAACCCTCTGGAGGACTGATAATCAGGTACCTCTCTGATGCGTGGCTGCCAGATGTGTGAGGTGTTGAGTGGAAGACTCCAGTTCCCATAAATCTCCTCTGCAGAGAAACAAAAAATAAATACCTGTATTATTATTATTATTATTTATTATTAGTATTATTATTAATGTTGATATTATTATTATTATGTACCGTCACTGGGGCACTTCCAGCGGTCCAGACCGAGGATCGCTTGAGCAGGAATCAGAAAAGCAAACGCACTGGCCTGAAACAGAGGAAGCCTACACAGAAAAAAACACGTTAGTCTCACCTGACTCCGTCAGTCTGGTCTGACTCCGTCAGTCTGGTCTGACTCCCTCAGTCTCACCTGACTCCTTCAGTCTGGTCTGACTCCCTCAGTCTGGTCTGACTCCCTCAGTCTCACCTGACTCCCTCAGTCTGGTCTGACTCC
>JAUPFX010000018.1:30517849-30582849 GCA_036937225.1 Sebastes paucispinis
GAGAGACAGAGAGAGAGAGAGAGAGAGAGAGAGAGAGCGAGAGAGACAGAGAGAGAGAGAGAGACAGAGAGAGAGAGAGAGACAGAGAGAGAGAGAGAGAGAGAGAGAGAGAGAGAGAGAGACAGAGAGAAAGAGAGAGAGACAGAGAGAGAGACAGAGAGAGAGACAGAGACAGAGAGAGAGACAGAGAGACAGAGAGAGAGAGAGAGAGAGAGAGAGACAGAGAGAGAGACAGAGAGAGAGACAGAGACAGAGAGAGAGAGGGGGACAGGTAGAGAGAGAGTTTCAGGTGAAAGTCCGCTGACCTTAACAACAGATTATTAACCATCACACACACAGAAGCAGGTCTCCATGTGACAGAAGCTCCTCACCTGTTCAGGTGAGTCACTCTCACTGAGACAGCACTTTCTGATCATTGATTATTGATTACTCACGTTATGTCAGTGTGACGTCATGGTAACGTGACTTTATATTATATACCTTTACTTTACGGACTTTACTTCAGACTCAGCAGAATCAGGTGGAGGTTCAGGTGGTTCAGGTGGTTCAGGTGGTTCAGGTGGTGGTTCAGGTGGTTCAGGTGGTTCAGGTGGTTGTGGTGGTTCAGGTGGAGGTTCAGGTGGTTCAGGTGGTGGTTCAGGTGGTTCAGGTGGTGGTTCAGGTGGTGGTTCTACCACGGCTCGGCTTTCTGCTGTTTTCTGAAACTCCAGTTCCACCTGATTCTGATGACCGATCAATAATCCAATAAAACAACCAAACTGGTTTCAAACTTTTCTTCGCATTTATTTACTTTTTACACAATAATAATAATAATAATAATAATAATAATGTTAATAATAATATTACAATAATAATAATAATAATAATAATAATAGTATATATTCTACATTTGTCTTCACATTGTTGAATAAAATTCAGATCAGAGAAATAACAAATGTCTGTGAGGACGGACGGATGATTCAAACCCTAAAAGAACCAGTTCAAACGGGTTCAAACGGGTTCAAACCGGTTTGAACCTGTTCAAACGGGTTCAAACGGGTTCAAACCGGTTCAAATTGGTTCAAACTGGTTCAAACTGGTTCAAACCGGTTCAAACCACGTTCTCAGTAGTAGATCAGCAATGCAAAACTGTGAACCTGTTTCCACTACAGGTTCTGAGCTCTGTGGGATCTGGAATGGACCTTTTGTTTTCCGTGTTTTCGTCTTACAACATTAACCCTTTAACAGCGTTCAGTTCATTACGTTCAACAACCACGATCTGAAGGACTGTCTGCAGGTCCACACTTTCCCTCCGCTGCCAGTCTTTGTGCTAAGCTAGGCTAACATGTGTTGACCTATCTCTGCATTGATGTCTCACTCCACCTGACAGGTGTGTTGACCGGTGTGTTCAGGTGTAGCAGTAAAGTCTGTTAAACTGAGCTGTGCCTCTGTGCAGGTGACAGAGTTTCCATGGAAACCAGCGTTCACCTGCAGGTAGCCGTCGGTCGGCTCTAAATATAAACAAACTAAAACAAGTGTGAGCTGATTGATCAATTAGCTGATCGATCAATGATTGATTGATCAATTATCTGATTGGACGACGCAAAATAAAACGTGATGTCATCGATCTAAACTTGGTATCCATGGAAACACCCGGCGATCCATTTCTTTATAAATATAAACTCTTCACTTAAATAATTATTGATTATTTATGTCCATAGGATCGATAATCAGTCGCTCTGACTCCACTCAGCCTCTCAGCCAATCACAGCGCAGGATTCTCAGCGTCAGCAGCTCTTCAGAGTCGTGCTGCAGAGAGAGAGAGAGACAGGTGTAACTGATGATGTCATCAGAGAGAGAGAGAGACAGGTGTAACTGATGATGTCATCAGAGAGAGAGAGACAGGTGTCACTGATGATGTCATCAGAGAGAGAGAGACAGGTGTCACTGATGATGTCATCAGAGAGAGAGAGAGACAGGTGTCACTGATGATCTCATCAGAGAGAGAGAGACAGGTGTCACTGATGATGTCATCAGAGAGAGAGAGAGAGACAGGTGGAGAAAAGACATACAGACGTAGGCAAAGTTGTTGGTAACGTTCCGTTAAAGAGAGAAAAACCCACAATGGTCACTGAAATAACTTGAAACTGACAAAAGTAATAATAAATAAAAATTTACTGAAAATGAACTAATGAAAATCAGATATTGTTTTTGAATTATGGTTCAACAGAATCATTTTAAAAAACAAACTAATGAAACTGGCCAGGACAAAAATGATGGTACCCCTAGAAAAGATGTAAAATAATGTGACCATAGGGACATATTAAACTAAGGTGTGTCCTGTAAATAGCATCACAGGTATCTTCAAACTTGTAATCAGTCAGTCTGCCTATTTAAAGGGTGAAAAGTAGTCACTGTGCTGTTTGGTGTCATGGTGTGTACCACACTGAACATGGACCACAGAAAGCTAAGGAGAGAGTTGTCTCAGGAGATCAGAAAGAACATTATAGACCTTCATGTTAAAGGTAAAGGCTATAAGACCATCTCCAAGCAGCCTGATGTTCCTGTGACTACAGCTGCACATATTATTCAGAAGTTTAAGGTCCATGGGACTGTAGCCAACCTCCCTGGACGAGGCCGCAAGAGGAAAATTGATGACATATTGAAGAGACGGATAATACGAATGGTAACCAAAGAGCCCAGAACAACTTCCAAAGAGATTAGAGGTGAACTCCAAGGTCAAGGTACATCAGTGTCAGATCGCACCATCCGTCACTGTTTGAGCCAAAGTGGACTTAATGAAAGACGACCGAGGAGGACACCAAATCATAAAAAGCGAGACTGGAATTTTCCAAAATGCATATTGACAAGCCACAAAGCTTCTGGGAGAATGTCCTTTGGACAGATGAGACAAAACTGGAGCTTTTTGGCAAGTCACATCAGCTCTATGTTCACAGACGAAGAGATGAAGCATCCAAAGAAAAGAACACTGTACCTAATGTGAAACATGGAGGAGGCTCGGTTATGTTATGGGGCTGCTTTGTTGCATCTGGCACAGGGTGTCTTGAATCTGTGCAGGGTGCAATGAAATCTCAAGACTATCAAGGCATTCTGGAGCGAAATGTGCTGCCCAGTGTCAGAAAGCTTGGTCTCAGTTGCAGGTCATGGGTCCTCAAACAGGATAATGACCCAAAACACAGCTAAAAACACCCAAGAATGGCTAAGAACAAAACACTGGACTATTCTGAAGTGGCCTTCTATGAGCCCGGATCTAAATCCTATTGAACATCTGTGGAAGGAGCTGAAACATGCAGTCTGGAGAAGGCACCCTTCAAACCTGAGACAGCTGGAGCAGTTTGCTCACGAGGAGTGGGCCAACATACCTGTCGACAGGTGCAGAAGTCTCATTGAGAGTTACAGAAATCACTTGATTGCAGTGATTGCCTCAAAAGGTTGTGCAACAAAATATTAAGTTAAGGGTACCATCATTTTTGTCTAGGCCAGTTTCATTAGTTTGTTTTTTTAAATGATTCTGCTGAACCATAATTCAAAAACAATATCTGATTTTCATTAGTTAATTTTCAGTGAATTTTTATTTATTATTACTTTTGTCAGTTTCAAGTTATTTCAGTGACCATTGTGGGTTTTTCTCTCTTTAACGGAACGTTACCAACAACTTTGCCTACGTCTGTATGTATACTATATACAGTATATATGTGTATCAATATATATACACATATATACTGTATATTTCAGTCTGTAGTCAGTACCTGACTGTACTCTCCAGTATTTAGTCAGTACCTGACTGTAGTCTCCAGTCTGTAGTCAGTACCTGACTGTAGTCTCCAGTCTTTAGTCAGTACCTGACTGTAGTCTCCAGTCTTTAGTCAGTACCTGACTGTAGTCTCCAGTCTGTAGTCAGTACCTGACTGTAGTCTCCAGTCTGTAGTCAGTACCTGACTGTAGTCTCCAGTCTTTAGTCAGTACCTGACTGTAGTCTCCAGTCTGTAGTCAGTACCTGACTGTAGTCTCCAGTCTGTAGTCAGTACCTGACTGTAGTCTCCAGTCTGTAGTCAGTACCTGACTGTAGTCTTCAGTATGTAGTCAGTACCTGACCAGTCTGTAGTCAGTACCTGACTGTAGTCTTCAGTATGTAGTCAGTACCTGACCAGTCTGTAGTCAGTACCTGCTGGTGTTAGCTGTATGAACGTGCAGCTGGCTGACTGACTGAGTGTTTCCTGATGAAATCTCTGATCTGAGTATTGAATGGTTATTGATCTAGTGGAGTTCTGAACATGGATCTATTTGATGGTTTCAGGTAAAACTCTCTGGAGACGTGTTTAACCAAACATCTGTTTGCAGGTGAGAGAATCTGACTGAGGTCTGCTGAGCAAGGCAGCGCCGCCGTGACTCCTCCGGTATAAAACCACAGAAGAAGAAATGAGGACGAACCAGAGAGAAGTTTGACAGTTTTTTAATAGATTTAAAACATCAGAAAAAAACAAAAGAAAAACATACACAAGAGTTCTGTTCTCAGACGGAGCGGTTCTGATCTAGTCTGGTTGGTTCTGATACTAGTCCGGTTGGTTCTGATTCTAGTCCGGTTGGTTCTGATTCTAGTCCGGTTGGTTCTGATTCTAGTCCGGTTGGTTCTGATTCTAGTCCGGGTAGTTCTGATTCTAGTCCGGTTGGTTCTGATTCTAGTCCGGGTAGTTCTGATTCTAGTCCGGTTGGTTCTGATTCTAGTCCGGTTGGTTCTGATTCTAGTCTGTGTGGTTCTGATTCTAGTCCGGTTGGTTCTGATTCTAGTCCGGTTGGTTCTGATTCTAGTCCGGTTGGTTCTGATTCTAGTCCGGTTGGTTCAGTTCATTTATCAACAACAGGTTCAGTTCAGCGTCTCTGATCTGCAAACAGACGGTCAAAAGAGTCTGACAGAGAGCGGGAAAACCACCTTCATCATCATCATCATCATCATCATCATCAGCATCATCATCAGCATCAGCATCATCATCATCATCATGAGAGCAGCGTCCTGTCTAACAGTCAGTGTGTCCTACCTGTCCTCCCTCTAGTCCTTGTCCTCCCTGTCAGTCTAATGTTGATCAACTGAGGCTCCGGGGTCTGAACCACAGAACAAGTGAGACGTCATCGACATCGTCTGCCTAGAACATCTCTGAGCTGCAGCTGATACAGGACTACAGGAACCAGATCTCATCCTGGACTACAGGGACCAGATCTCATCCTGGACTACGGGGACCCTGTTTGGGACCCCTGGCCTCAGTTTGAACAACACTTTGTGTTTCACAGTTTTCATTTTAGTGAACTGAAGAATGTTTTTGTTTCACTTTCACTCTGGGAACGTTCCTCATCAGAACCAGCAAACCAGGGAGTGACACATCAGCGCTTCATACCGCCACCGGACCGGCACCAGACCGCCACCGGACCGCCACCGGACCGGCGCCGGACCGGCACCAGACCGCCACCGGACCGCCACCGGACCGCCGAGGGACAAACATGTCAGATCTAAGTGATTGACGGCGTTGAATCAGAACATCTATTCCGATCGATCGATCACTACAGCTGTTAGCTTATCAGCTGTTAGCTCCAGCATCTGAATTAGTGTTTATTTGTTACATCACTGATTGTGTGACATCATCATGATGTCATGCTGTCAGCCAATCAGCAGGCTGAATCTTGAATCCTGAATTAAAAACCAGAACAAAGATATCCTGAAAGTTAAGTCCTAAAACACTCATCCTACATCCTCCTACGCATCAGGATAGGTGGATTTCAGTCTGATGACATCACTATGACATCATCGGGGTTAGCGAACGTTCGCCGCCGCCGCTGTGAATGTGAGGCGAGTGGAAACGCTACCACTGACTGATGCTGTGTTCACACTACGAGCGACAAAGCGACAGGCTACGAGTCACTTTCAACGGAAGCAAACCGACGCTAGTCGATGCGTGGCGGCGTGACGCACAACAAGTCAAGTTGGCCGTTAGCCGTTAGCCAGTTCCCACGCCGTTAATGACTACGTCAACGGCGGCGATGTAGCTGGCCACGCTGGCTGTTTTGTTGCTCGTAGTGTGAACATACGAATGACACCTGCCTGAAACTGAGGACCTCTGTGAAGACAGGGGGAGGTAACCACAGAGATAAGCCCCGCCCACTGCCCCCTGAACACTGACAGGTAACTGAGAAGCTCTCCGAACAGGAAGTGCAGACACGTGAACATCGTCCATCTGTTTGCGTTAGTCTCTGACAGACACACATCCGTCTGAAGAGGGGGGAGGACAAGCTCCTCCCACTTCCTGTTTGGGGCGGGGCCTGTGTGGAGGGGCGGGGCCTGTGTGGAGGGGGCGGGGCAGGAGGGGAGGTGTCGGCAGCCGTAGCCGATGCTACGTCTCGAACTGCGTGAGCAGCGCCCGGACTTCAGGCGTCAGTTGTTTGACTGCGTTGGCGGCCTCGGCGATGGCGCGGCGGTACGGACCCTTCCTCTTCCTGTCAAAGCGGGACTGGAAGCTCTCCAGGAAGGGCGACAGCTGGGTGAGCGGCAGGAAGGAGGTGGTGGGGGAGCCGAACCAGGAGACCCGCGCCTCCTGCCGCACCGCCAGCCCCGTGTCGCTGCGCCGTGACACCGTGATGCCAAGCACGCGCGCCGGCCACCAGGGGAAGCCGTAGATCTTGGCCCAGACGATGTCGCCGACGCACACCGACCGGCCGTCGGGGAGCGCACACTTGGACACCAACTTAGAGAAGACGGAGGAAGACGACGAAGACGAGGAGGAGGAGGAGGACGTGGAAGACTTACGACGCCTCTTCAATTCACCTCCCTCCTCTTCCTCCTCCTCGCCGCCGGCGTGCGTCTCCTCGCCATGGGCTCTGGGGCTCTGGGTGGCGGGAGAGGAAGAGGAGGGACACTGAGGCCCTAACAAGGAGGAGGGAGGCGGAGCGGGGACGGGGATGGAGGGAGGGTCTCCTGGAGGAGGGAGGTCAAAGGTCTCTGTGGAGCTGCACTCTGAGTGGGAGGAGTCCAGGGAGGAGGAGATGGAGGAGCAGGTAGGAGGAGGCTCCGCCCCCTGCTCTCCCTGCTTCACCCCCTCCTCCCCAGGGGGGCACACCTCCTGCGTCTCCACGGCAACACTGGCTGCACAGGAAACGGGCGTCGGAGGAGGAGCTGCGGTCGAGGGAAGGGACGGGACCGGAGGCGGTTCTGGGTCTGATGTGGGGGCGGGACTTAAAGCAGGTTTGAGAGGCGACGAGCGTACGCTCTGTTTGGGCGGGGAGGAGGTGGACGAGGAGGTGGACGAGGAGGAAGAGGAGGAGGAGGAACAGGAGAGCACCTGGCCGTCGTCGGTACGATACCTTTGGGGTTTGAGGCGCATTCTGGGTGGAAGTGGCGTGAGAGAGCTCGAGCTGACGGCGGCGCCGCTGAGGTGTTGCAGGCGGCGAGTGAAGTGCACCTTCTGGTTGTGGTTCTGCAGGGCGGCTGCTCGGGTCACAGCCTTGGTGCTGTCCTGGTTCTGGGTCTGACCCTGGTTCTGATTCTGGTTCTGGTCTTTGGGCCGGCGATGCGGCGGCAGCGGCGGCGACGGCGACGGCGGCGGCTGTGAACTCCTCGCTAGCTTCTTGAGAACCTGCGGTGCTTTGGAGCAGTCGACAGCCGGACCTTTGGCCAGTACCTTCTTAGGGTTCAGCTTCAGACACATGCGGCTGGACACGGACGACGGCGAGGACGAAGATGAAGCCACGCCCCTCAGGACACGGCGAGAGGAAGGCGATGGTGAAGATGACACACGTATCCCTGATGATGAGCGTCTGTCTGCAGCAGTACGTCCTCCCTTGTCGTCACTTCTCAGCCGTTTGACCTCAGAGGAGATCGGTCCCTCGGCCGCTCGCCGCCGCCGCGACACCTCCTCGCCCCTCAGATCCACCGGGCACCGCCGCGCCTCCCTGTGCCCACCTGATGCCACCACACCTTTGCACTTGTCGCAGAGCACCTGGCGGGGGCGGAGCTTGATGGCGTTCATGATGGAGGTCGGCTCCTCGCAGCGGTAGCGCCGCTTTGGCCGTTTGATCTTGCGTGGCAGCGGCTGAGGTAAGGCCTGGTTGTAGGTGTCCCTGATGAACAGAGGAGGGGGGTACAGCGCCCCCTCCTGGAACAGCGGCGGTGGTTTGGCGGTCCAGGGGTGAGGATGGGGAGGGGGCGCGGACACAGGACTCGCGGTGATCTCTTCCTGTTTGGCGGACGGGTCAACGTCGGTAGCCGGCGGTGACGGTGCCATCTGAGGTCGACTCCGGTCGTCCCGTCTGGGAAACACCGTGATTGGAATACCGTACGGTCCGAACCTAAACACACAGACAGGATGAGAACCTTAAAGACTCAAATACTTTATGATGATTCTGCATCTTGGAGTACATGAGGTCTAATCTTAAAACTCAAACTCTCGTCTGCAACTCAAACTCTCGTCTGCGGCTCAAACTCTCGTCTGCGGCTCAAACTCTCGTCTGCGGCTCAAACTCTCGTCTGCGGCTCAAACTCTCGTCTGCTCCTCTCAGGAAGTGTTAAATGTTAAAGTTGACTCAATAAAAAAATACTAATTAATTTAATCTGATGAATTAAATTGATTGATAAATTGATTTTTAGGGTGATGACTGTGGAGGTCGGAGCCCACCTAAATAAAACAAATAATGAATAAATAAATGACTAGATTAATAAATAAATATTTTAAAAGTGACAAGAATAATATCATATAAATGAATTAATATATATATGAATTAATATCATATATATTAAAAAATATATGATATTAATTCATATCATATATATGAATTAATATCATATATATTATTAATATTATATATATTAATTCATATCATATATATTAAATAATATCATATATATTAAATAATATCATATATATTATTAATATTATATATATTAATTAATATCATATATATTAAATAATATCATATATATTATTAATATTATATATATTAATTCATATCATATATATTATTAATATTATATATATTAATTCATATCATATATATTAAATAATATCATATATATTAATTAATATCATATATATTAAATAATATCATATATATTAATTAATATCATATATATTAAATAATATCATATATATTATTAATATTATATATATGAATTCATATCATATATATTATTAATATTATATATATTAATTAATATCATATATATTAAATAATATCATATATATTATTAATATTATATATATGAATTAATATCATATATATTAATTCATTGATAAAAAGTGACATTAATTGATATTTCTTTTTTATTTATTTACCTTTACATTAATTCACTTATTAATTTACTCTTGTTTAATTTACACTTTTATTTATTTATGTATTCACTTTTGCATTTGTTTCACCCATTATCTCTCTATTCTCTATACTTTATACATTATTATCTATTCTCTATTATCTATTCTTTATTATCTATTCTTTATTATCTATACTTTATTATCTATTCTCTATTCTTTATACATTATTATCTATTCTTTATTATCTATACTTTATTATCTATTCTCTATTATCTGTTCTCTATTCTCTATACTTTATTATCTATTCTCTATTCTTTATTATCTATTCTTTATTATCTATACTTTATTATCTATTCTCTATTATCTATTCTTTATTCTCTATACTTTATTCTCTATTCTCTATTTTATTCTCTATTCTCTATTCTTTATTCTCTATTCTCTATACTTTATTCTCTATACTTTATTCTCTATTCTCTATACTTTATTCTCTATACTTTATTCTCTATTCTTTATTCTCTATTCTTTATTCTCTATTCTTTATTCTCTATTCTCTATTCTTTATTCTCTATTCTCTATTCTCTATACTTTATTCTCTATACTTTATTCTCTATTCTCTATTCTCTATTCTCTATACTTTATTCTCTATACTTTATTCTCTATACTTTATTCTCTATTCTCTATTCTCTATTCTCTATACTTTATTCTCTATTCTCTATACTTTATTCTCTATTCTCTATACTTTATTCTCTATTCTCTATACTTTATTCTCTATACTTTATTCTCTATTCTCTATACTTTATTCTCTATTCTCTATACTTTATTCTCTATTCTCTATACTTTATTCTCTATACTTTATTCTCTATTCTCTATTCTCTATACTTTATTCTCTATACTTTATTCTCTATACTTTATTCTCTATTCTCTATACTTTATTCTCTATTCTCTATTCTCTATACTTTATTCTCTATACTTTATTCTCTATACTTTATTCTCTATACTTTATTCTCTATTCTCTATACTTTATTCTCTATTCTCTATTCTCTATACTTTATTCTCTATACTTTATTCTCTATACTTTATTCTCTATTCTCTATACTTTATTCTCTATTCTCTATACTTTATTCTCTATACTTTATTCTCTATTCTCTATACTTTATTCTCTATTCTCTATACTTTATTCTCTATTCTCTATACTTTATTCTCTATACTTTATTCTCTATTCTCTATTCTCTATACTTTATTCTCTATACTTTATTCTCTATACTTTATTCTCTATTCTCTATACTTTATTCTCTATTCTCTATTCTCTATACTTTATTCTCTATTCTTTATTCTCTATTCTCTATTCTCTCTATACTCTATTCTCTATTCTTTATTCTCTATTCTCTATACTTTATTCTCTATTCTCTATACTTTATTCTCTATTCTCTATACTTTATTCTCTATACTTTATTCTCTATTCTCTATACTTTATTCTCTATTCTCTATACTTTATTCTCTATTCTCTATACTTTATTCTCTATACTTTATTCTCTATTCTCTATACTTTATTCTCTATACTTTATTCTCTATACTTTATTCTCTATTCTCTATACTTTATTCTCTATTCTCTATTCTCTATACTTTATTCTCTATTCTTTATTCTCTATTCTCTATACTCTATTCTCTATTCTCTATTCTCTCTATACTCTATTCTCTATTCTTTATTCTCTATTCTCTATACTTTATTCTCTATTCTCTATACTTTATTCTCTATTCTCTATTCTCTATACTCTATTCTCTATACTTTATTCTCTATACTTTATTCTCTATTCTCTATACTTTATTCTCTATTCTCTATACTTTATTCTCTATTCTCTATACTTTATTCTCTATTCTCTATACTTTATTCTCTATTCTCTATACTCTATTCTCTATTCTCTATTCTCTATACTTTATTCTCTATTCTCTATACTTTATTCTCTATTCTCTATACTTTATTCTCTATACTTTATTCTCTATTCTCTATACTTTATTCTCTATACTTTATTCTCTATACTTTATTCTCTATTCTCTATACTTTATTCTCTATACTTTATTCTCTATTCTCTATTCTTTATTCTCTATACTTTATTCTCTATTCTCTATACTTTATTCTCTATACTTTATTCTCTATTCTTTATTCTTTATTCTCTATTCTCTATTCTCTATTCATACTGTGTTGTTCATGTGTTCATGCAGTGTCTGCAGGGCGCAGCAGCTCTTCCTCTGCTGCTGAGATATAACTAATATAGAACTAATAGATTACTTTGCTTTATTGGACACGTGGATCAATAAGTTGATATTTGATTGACTCATGAAGAGAGATCCTGATTACAAGCAGAAATATGAAGTTATTGATCAACTGATCAGAATGAACCAACAGAGCTTTATTACAATATCAACTCATTGATTCATGAGTCCTTATTGGAGACATGAATCAATAAGTGGAGACATTGATCTATAAGTTGATGTATTGATCAGGTAGTATTGATCAGGTAGATGTATTGATCAGGTAGTATTGATCAGTTAGTAGATGTATTGATCAGGTAGATGTATTGATCAGGTAGTATTGATCAGGTAGTATTGATCAGTTAGTAGATGTATTGATCAGGTAGATGTATTGATCAGGTAGTATTGATCAGGTAGATGTATTGATCAGGTAGTATTGATCAGTTAGTAGATGTATTGATCAGGTAGATGTATTGATCAGGTAGTATTGATCAGGTAGATGTATTGATCAGGTAGTATTGATCAGGTAGTATTGATCAGGTAGTATTGATCAGGTAGATGTATTGATCAGGTAGTATTGATCAGGTAGATGTATTGATCAGGTAGTATTGATCAGGTAGATGTATTGATCAGGTAGTATTGATCAGGTAGTATTGATCAGGTAGTATTGATCAGGTAGATGTATTGATCAGGTAGTATTGATCAGGTAGATGTATTGATCAGGTAGTATTGATCAGGTAGTATTGATCAGGTAGTATTGATCAGGTAGTATTGATCAGGTAGATGTATTGATCAGGTAGTATTGATCAGGTAGTATTGATCAGGTAGATGTATTGATCAGGTAGTATTGATCAGGTAGATGTATTGATCAGGTAGTATTGATCAGGTAGATGTATTGATCAGGTAGATGTATTGATCAGGTAGTATTGATCAGGTAGATGTATTGATCAGGTAGTATTGATCAGGTAGTATTGATCAGGTAGTATTGATCAGGTAGTATTGATCAGGTAGATGTATTGATCAGGTAGTATTGATCAGGTAGATGTATTGATCAGGTAGTATTGATCAGGTAGATGTATTGATCAGGTAGTATTGATCAGGTAGATGTATTGATCAGGTAGTATTGATCAGGTAGAGTACCTTTTGGAGACGTCCATCAGAACACCTGAGAACATCTTCTCACCCAACCGGAAGGACACCACCAACGCGTCATCGATGACGTGGTCCAGAGAGACCCGGACCTCGGAGCCGGGACTCAGAACCTGAACTGGACTAGGACCGGTACCGGATTCCGGTCCTGGTCCAGAGGAGTCCTCCTGCTTCAGGGGTTCCGTCAGCAGCCGTCTCTTCTGGGCCCGGCCGGGACCGGGACCGGAGAAGTCCTCGGTACCAGCTGAGGTTCTGAACCCGGGCTCTGTCTCCGGGTCCAGGAGGTCCTCCGCGGGACCGGGACCAGGTCTCAGCTCCGGGTAGTCTCTGTCTCTGTCCGTCGGTTCTGCTGGTTCCGCCAGAGAGAGCCCGGCCTCGGTCCCGGTCCCGGTCCCGGGCGGAGGAGCCGGGTAGGAGTGCAGGAAGACGGCGGAGGACTGCGGGTCCAGCAGGGAGGAGCGGTACCGGTCCCCCAAACGGTCCCCCACCAGGTCCACCGGGGACTGACTGAGCAGCAGCCCGGTACCGGTACCGGGCTGGTCAGAGAGGTTCTGGAGCTCCCCGTCCTCCCCTCCTCCAGACCCGGCCCCGGATCCTCCAGCGGACCCGGCCCGGGCGGCCCCTCCACCGGCTCTCTCCCGGTCCTCCCGGTGGACCTGCTCGACCCCCCGCGGGCCGCTCATGTCCTGTGTGTCTGCAGGCAGCTCCGGTCCGGCCGGGCCGGGCTGTGCGGGGCCCGGTTCCGGTCCTTCAGGGTTCTGGGTTCTTGTTGTTGTTGGACCAGCAGCTCGGGGCTCTGCAGCCACGGCCGCCATTTTACCCCGCTGTGAGCCGAGCGGGGAGGGGCGGCCCGGGACGAGCCGGTCCAGAGAGCCGGCTCCAGAGACTCAGAGACTCAGAGAGCCGGCCAAGGTCTCTCCATGAATCAATGCTGATCCTAGTGCTGGCTTTTCCCGCCTCGGCCTCCCGACCGCGGCCGGAGGGAACGGGGGAGACGATAACGTTTCTCTCTGCGGAGCCCCGTCACTTCACCAGACACGGGAAACCTCTGTTGGTCTGGAGGAGCTGCAGCAGTTATTTCTGCACAAACGTCCACTGAACATTCACTAGATATTCTCAGAGCTAAACTAACTCTGCTGCAGTGCGGAGTGAGCAGCATGCACGTGAGAGGTGGAGAGAGAGAGAGAGAGAAGGAGCGCGGTGTGTGAGTGAAGGCAGGCAGAGGAGCAGAGGAGCAGAGGAGGAGAGGAGCAGAGGAGAGGAGCAGAGGAGGAGAGGAGCAGAGGAGCAGAGGAGGAGAGGAGCAGAGGAGGAGAGGAGCAGAGGAGCAGAGGAGGAGAGGAGCAGAGGAGGAGAGGAGCAGAGGAGCAGAGGAGCAGAGGAGAGGAGCAGAGGAGCAGAGGAGCAGAGGAGGAGAGGAGCAGAGGAGGAGAGGAGCAGAGGAGCAGAGGAGCAGAGGAGAGGAGGAGAGGAGGAGAGGAGGAGAGGAGCAGAGGAGCAGAGGAGAGGAGCAGAGGAGGAGAGGAGCAGAGGAGCAGAGGAGCAGAGGAGCAGAGGAGGAGAGGAGGAGAGGAGCAGAGGAGCAGAGGAGGAGAGGAGCAGAGGAGCAGAGGAGCAGAGGAGCAGAGGAGGAGAGGAGGAGAGGAGGAGAGGAGGAGAGGAGAGGAGCAGAGGAGGAGAGGAGGAGAGGAGCAGAGGAGAGGAGCAGAGGAGGAGAGGAGCAGAGGAGAGGAGCAGAGGAGGAGAGGAGGAGAGGAGCAGAGGAGGAGAGGAGCAGAGGAGGAGAGGAGGAGAGGAGAGGAGCAGAGGAGGAGAGGAGGAGAGGAGCAGAGGAGCAGAGGAGCAGAGGAGGAGAGGAGGAGAGGAGAGGAGCAGAGGAGGAGAGGAGGAGAGGAGCAGAGGAGGAGAGGAGCAGAGGAGAGGAGCAGAGGAGGAGAGGAGGAGAGGAGCAGAGGAGGAGAGAAAGAGAGGGGAGAGCGGTGCAGCGAATAGCAGACAAGATGAGTGACAGTCGGAAACGAAGCAGCGTGTAAAGTTATGGTATTCTAGAAATTATAAGGTTTAGTATAATTATATTGAATAATTTAAGTGATATATGTGCACACATACTAATCAAAGGTCAAAACAGCTAAATCTGGCTGAATTATAAAAGGCAGAGGTGGTAAAATGAAGAACCGTTTGGGAGCCGAAAGAGCCGGCTCTTCTTGGTGAGCTGAGCCAAATGATCTGATCACTAAAAAGAGCCTGAACTCCCATCACTACTGCCGAGTGGCGCCAAGCCCCGCCCCCCACGACACTGGCAGCTGCGCAGGCGCACTGCGGTTGGCTGGAGGGCCTGTCACTCAAACGAGACGTAGCAGAGCGTCGTCTCTGATTGGATGATTGTGTTCAGAGTCTGTGAGGTGTCAGGTCGACGTCAGGGGGCGTGGTCATCTTCACCAGGAACAAACACACCTACAGCTAAACATCAATCAATCAATCAATCAATGACTGATCAATCAATCAATCAATCAATGATTGCAGATTGTATGAAACTGTCTGAAACGTTTCCTTATTGTATTATGTTATTGTTATTTTAGGTATGTTCATTTTAATACTTATTTATTCTATCCTTTTTATTCCACTGGCGGGAGCTGAGAGAAACTATGTTATGTTTCCTTCTGTCAATGCAAATACTCAGGGAAATCACAATAACGTGAATCTTGAATCTGATCAATCAATCAGCAGCTGATCAGTGCAACTACCTTTGTTTACATGTTACAATGACAATAAAGCTTTCTATTCTATTCTATCAGTCATTGTCTGATCAACCTGATCAACTGCTGATCAATAAAACTATCTCTGATCTGGGTTCACAGCAGATCACTTCAGTCAACCTTCTTCTGATCACAAACCAATAACTGATCAATAACTCTCAAATAAGAGCTGAACCACTGGCGGGGTGAAGTTTAAACATAAACACTGAACTATGATTCAAAACCAGCGATGAATTAATCCACTGACACATATTGTTGTGATAGTTAATAATCAATAACCGGACCTGTGACCTTCAGAATAAGAGCACTGATTTATATCCTGATCACTGAATTAAAATGCAGATCAATAATCAATCAGTGTGAGTGACCATCAGCCAGCCAGAGCACAGTATCAATCACACATACATACATATATATATATAATATATATATACATATATATATTATATATATATGTATATATTTATATATAAATTATATATATATGAATATATATGTATGAATATATATGTATGTATATATATATATACATACATACAGACGTAGGCAAAGTTGTTGGTAACGTTCCATTAAAGAGAGAAAAACCCACAATGGTCACTGAAATAACTTGAAACTGACAAAAGTAATAATAAATAAAAATTCACTGAAAATGAACTAATGAAAATCAGATATTGTTTTTGAATTATGGTTCAACAGAATCATTTAAAAAAACAAACTAATGAAACTGGCCTAGACAAAAATGATGGTAACATTAACTTAATATTTTGTTGCACAACCTTTTGAGGCAATCACTGCAATCAAGTGATTTCTGTAACTCTCAATGAGACTTCTGCACCTGTCGACAGGTATGTTGGCCCACTCCTCGTGAGCAAACTGCTCCAGCTGTCTCAGGTTTGAAGGGTGCCTTCTCCAGACTGCATGTTTCAGCTCCTTCCACAGATGTTCAATAGGATTTAGATCAGGGCTCATAGAAGGCCACTTCAGAATAGTCCAATGTTTTGTTCTTAGCCATTCTTGGGTGTTTTTAGCTGTGTTTTGGGTCATTATCCTGTTTGAGGACCCATGACCTGCAACTGAGACCAAGCTTTCTGACACTGGGCAGCACATTTCGCTCCAGAATGCCTTGATAGTCTTGAGATTTCATTGCACCCTGCACAGATTCAAGACACCCTGTGCCAGATGCAACAAAGCAGCCCCATAACATAACCGAGCCTCCTCCATGTTTCACATTAGGAACAGTGTTCTTTTCTTTGGATGCTTCATCTCTTCGTCTGTGAACATAGAGCTGATGTGACTTGCCAAAAAGCTCCAGTTTTGTCTCATCTGTCCAAAGGACATTCTCCCAGAAGCTTTGTGGCTTGTCAATATGCATTTTGGAAAATTCCAGTCTCGCTTTTTTATGATTTGGTGTCCTCCTGGGTCGTCTTCCATTAAGTCCACTTTGGCTCAAACAGTGACGGATGGTGCGATCTGACACTGATGTACCTTGACCTTGGAGTTCACCTCTAATCTCTTTGGAAGTTGTTCTGGGCTCTTTGGTTACCATTCGTATTATCCGTCTCTTCAATATGTCATCAATTTTCCTCTTGCGGCCACGTCCAGGGAGGTAGGCTACAGTCCCATGGACCTTAAACTTCTGAATAATATGTGCAGCTGTAGTCACAGGAACATCAAGCTGCTTGGAGATGGTCTTATAGCCTTTACCTTTAACATGAAGGTCTATAATGTTCTTTCTGATCTCCTGAGACAACTCTCTCCTTAGCTTTCTGTGGTCCATGTTCAGTGTGGTACACACCATGATACCAAACAGCACAGTGACTACTTTTCACCCTTTAAATAGGCAGACTGACTGATTACAAGTTTGAAGACACCTGTGATGCTATTTACAGGACACACCTTAGTTTAATATGTCCCTATGGTCACATTATTTTACATCTTTTCTAGGGCTACCATCATTTTTGTCCAGGCCAGTTTCATTAGTTTGTTTTTTAAAATGATTCTGCTGAACCATAATTCAAAAACAATATCTGATTTTCATTAGTTCATTTTCAGTACATTTTTATTTATTATTACTTTTGTCAGTTTCAAGTTATTTCAGCGACCATTGTGGGTTTTTCTCTCTTTAACGGAACGTTACCAACAACTTTGCCTGCGTCTGTATATATAATAAACAAAGACGATAACAATAATCTGATATGAATCACAGTTTTATTAGCGTGTTACACTGTTATTGATTATTGATTTATCATTATTAATGACATTATAACACTATTATATCACTCAGGTCTAATCAATAATCTATAATCATATAAACATCTGTCTGTTTATTTTCACTCATTCTAAATAACTTTAAATCTTTTTATCTCAGTAAAATTCATTTTCTGGAACAGAACTCTTTTACACTGAAACTTTATTTTGTCATTAATGACTCCAGCCGTCTGATTGGTCGATGTTCAGTCCAGCCGTTTGATTGGTCGATGTTCAGTCCAGCCGTCTGATTGGTCGAGGTTCAGTCCAGCCGTCTGATTGGTCGAGGTTCAGTCCAGCCGTCTCATTGGTCGATGTTGAGTCCAGCCGTCTGATTGGTCGATGTTGAGTCCAGCCGTCTGATTGGTCAGAGGGCGTTGAGTCCGATCCCTTCTTCTTCCTTCAGCTCTTTTAAAGCCACGCCTTCAGTTGAGACCCCGCCCTCTTTTAAAGACACGCCCTCTTCCGGTTTGGGGGCGGGGCATAATTCAGACCTTCACACAACAACAGACCGCTTTCAGTTATTGATGTTTATTTATTGATTGATTACGTATTGACTAACGTCCGGGCCACACCACCTGCGTGAACAGCGGCAGAAAGAAAACATGCAACCGCCACGCAGCCGCGCCGCGCCGCGCCGCTCAACGCCGGCTGCTCAACGCCGGCTGCTCAACGCCAGCAGCGTTTCGGTATCGCCGCTCTAACCCGTTAAGTTGGGCGCCAAAATAAAAAGGAAGCGGTTGTGCGACGCTCACGTAGGCAGTGTGGCCCGGGCGTAGGCAGTGTGGCCCGGGCGTAGGCAGTGTGGCCCGGGCGTAGGCAGTGTGGCCCGGGCGTAGGCCCAGCAGTATCGCTAGCTCAACACTGAAGCTAATGCTGCTAATGAAGCTAACTGTTAGCTGTTAGCTCACCATTTCTCCTCCACGTCTTCGATGGTGTCGGGCAGCTCCACGTTTAGCGTCTCCGGCAGGAAGCAGGCAAAGCCGGAAGCCAACACTGCCGCCCCCCCGTACACCACGCTGGGCAGAGCAGGGAGCACCTGGGAAATGTAGTCCATCAGTACTGTTAGCATTAGCATTAGCAACAACAAAGCTTCAATCAGCTGAGTTTGTTTGATGTCATTATTCTTGAGATTGACGGATTATGTGAATGAACGAGTATAAAAAGAGGAATCATTATTATTGATTAACGAGGTTTGGATCAGTGATGTCACCTCGTCCAGGATGAGGACGGCGGGGGCCGCCATGCTGCCGACTCTCGCCATAGTGGACACGAAGCCCATCCCCGTCTGCCTGACAACACAACAGATGATGGGAGTTAATACCTGGAGGTCCCAGTGACGACGTGCTGGACGGCGGCGTGTCTCACCTGATGACGGTTGGGTAGAGCTCTCCGGTGTACAGGTACACGGTGGTGAAGGAGGCCGAGGTGAAACCTTTACCGAGACACGCCATCACCGTCCTGGCGGTCTGCATGTCTGCGTATTATTAATTACATATTAATAAATGGTAAACTGAAAGGTAATCGTGTGTATTAACATTTATTAGTGTGTACTAATGTGTATTAGTGTGTACTATTGTGTATTAGTGTGTACTAATGTGTATCAGTGTGTACTAATGTGTATTAGTGTGTACTATTGTGTATTAGTGTGTACTATTGTGTATTAGTGTGTACTAATGTGTATCAGTGTGTACTAATGTGTATTAGTGTGTACTAATGTGTATCAGTGTGTACTATTGTTACCTGTGGGGATGAAGATGTTGGCGAAGATGACGAGGGCCGACAGGAAGAGACAGGTGGCCTGAGTGACCCTCCTCCCCAGGTAGGACAGCATGCCCAGAGCCAAGAGTTTGGCGGGAACATCAACGGCTCCAAAAATGATCTGCATCTGGTAGATACTCACCTGTGACAACCAACAGCCAATAGGAGGACAGGAAGGGGTTAAACCAGGTAGAACAAAACCTGAGCATGAGACAGGTAGACAGGTAAACAGGTAGACAGGTAAACAGGTAAACAGGTAGACAGGTAAACAGGTAAACAGGTAGACAGGTAAACAGGTAAGCAGGTAGACAGGTAGACAGGTAAGCAGGCAGACAGGTAAACAGGTAGACAGGTAAGCAGATAGACAGGTAAACAGGTGAGCAGGTATACAGGTAAACAAGTAGACAGGTAGACAGGTAAACAAGTAAACTGGTAGACAGGTAAACAAGTAGACAGGTAGACAGGTAAACAAGTAGACAGGTAGACAGGTAAACAAGTAGACAGGTAGACAGGTAAACAGGTAGACAGGTAAACAAGTAGACAGGTAAGCAGGTAGACAGATAAGCAGGTAGACAGGTAAACAAGTAGACAGGTAGACAGGTAAACAAGTAAGCAGGTAGACAGGTAGACAAGTAGACAGGTAGACAGGTAAACATGTAGGGTGGTAAATATGTAACTATTCTTACAGGCTGATATTTTCACGCCATATTACTGACATTTTAACAAATCGTAACCACGGTAACCATTCCTGTCTCTACCTCTGAGCCCACATGGTCTGAACCTGAGGTATCAGGTGAATCAGGTGAATCAGGTGAATCAGGAGTACAGGAAGCTGTGACTCACCCCGAACTTCTGCAGGTCCATCGCCAGACCATAATATGCAAAACTGGTGGAGAACCTGCAGAGGAAGACAGACTGCTGGTAGACAGGTAGACAGGTAGATATAGGTATGTAGCCTCTGGTAGAGGACAGGTGAGGACAGGTAGAGGACAGGTGAAGACAGGTAGAGGACAGGTGAAGACAGGTAGAGGACAGGCAGAGGACAGGTAGAGGACAGGTGAAGACAGGTAGAGGAAAGGTGAAGACGGGTAGAGGACAGGTGAAGACAGGTAGAGGACAGGTAGAAGACAGGTAGAGGACACGTAGAGGACAGGTGAAGACAGGTAGAGGAAAGGTGAAGACAGGTAGAGGACAGGCGAAGGCAGGTAGAGGACAGGCAGAGGACAGGTAGAGGACAGGTGAAGACAGGTGCAGACATGTAGAGGACAGGTGAAGACAGGTAGAGGACAGGTGTATGTTCTGACCAGACGGCGACCAGACAGATGGAGATGCGTCTCATCCCTCTGGTCCTCAGCAGGTCGTAGGCCGTGAGCGTCGAACGACTCGCCTCGATCTCCTTGTTCATGTGAGAATGCAGAACCTGCAGGTCACATGGTACTGATCTCAGCTTCTGATTGGATATCATGTGACAGACAGACAGGTAGTCAGACAGACAGGTAGTCGGACAGACGTAGTCGGACAAACAGGTTACCTCCAGTGTTAGTTTGTTGCTTATCTCTGGTTTCCCGTTGATTCGAGCGACACGGTGAAGACTCTTCAACGCGTCTTCAGACCGCCGGTTCAGAACCAGCCAACGAGCCGACTCCGCGTACCACCTGACCAATCAGAGAGCAGAAAGATCAGAACCACCTGACCAATCAGAGAGCAGAAAGATCAGAACCACCTGACCAATCAGAGAGCAGAAAGATCAGAACCACCTGACCAATCACAGAGCAGAAAGATCAGAACCACCTGACCAATCAGTGAGCAGAAAGATCAGAACCACCTGACCAATCACAGAGCAGAAAGATCCGAACCATCCGACCAATCAGAGAGCAGATAGATACCTACCAGCTGTAGGAGAAGAAGAGGAACATGGGGGCGCAGACGACCACCTGCAGCTTCCTCCAGTCTCTCAGCCAATAGGCGAGCCCCGCCAGGACCATCTGACCAAAGGTGAAGAAGAAGGAGGTGAGGGTGCCCACTAACGTCCTCTCTTTGGTCGGGATCCACTCCACCTCTGGAGACAGACAGGTACAGAGACAGGTAGATAGACAGGTAGACGGACAGACAGACAGATAGACAGACAGGTAGACAGACAGGTTGATCAACCTCTGAGGACACATCATCAGTTAGTTTCCACAGAGAATCAATAAACAGTTAATGACCAAAAGACAAACAGGTAGACAGACAGGTAGACAGGTACACAGATAGACAAACAGACAGACAGACAGACAGGTAGACAGGTACACAGATAGACAGACAGACAGACAGGCAGACAGGTAGACAGGTTGACAGACAGACAGACAGAGAGACAGGTAGACAGGTAGACAGACAGACAGGTAGACAGACAGACAGACAGACAGAGAGACAGGTAGACAGACAGACAGGTAGACAGGTACTCAGGTAGACAGGTAGATATGTAGACAGAGACAGTCAGACAGACAGGTAGACAGGTAGACAGACAGACAGTCAGACAGACAGGTAGACAGATAGACAGACAGACAGACAGACAAACAGACAGACAGGTAGACAGGTAGTCTGGTACTCAGTGAGACTCCGTTCAGGATGATGCCGGACACCGCCATCCCACTCAGAAATCTAAAGACGCAGTAGGCGGTGTATGAAGGAGAGAGGGCGGAGCTACAACCCAGAATGCCGAGCTGCAGGTACGACCAAATAAGGACAGACCGCCTCCCAAACCTGAGAGAGAGAGAGACAGGTACACAGAGAAAGAGTCTGCTTACACACCTACGACAGGTGCACAGGTACAGAGACCAGACAGACACTGCTGGTTCAAACCTCCACAGGTTCACAGCTTTAATGCTTCTATGTTGTATTATAACATGTTTACAGTTTGAACAGGTGAGGTTCACCTGTCTGACAGGCCGCCGTAGATGATGGCTCCTGCTAAGACTCCGCCCATATAGATGGTCTGAATCATCTGTTTCAGAGGACGCAGAGAACACACCAGGTCCCACTGAGAAAACACAGATTCAGAGTGTTACTACAACCTCCTAAAGTATCACTAAACCTCCTAAAGAATCACTACAACCCCCTAAAATACCACTAAAACCTCCTAAAGTATCACTACAACCCCCTAAAGTATCATTACAACCCCCTAAAATACCACTAAAACCTCCTAAAGTATCACTACAACCCCCTAAAGTATCATTACAACCTCCTAAAATACCACTAAAACCTCCTAAAGTATCACTACAACCTCCTAAAGTATCATTACAACCTCCTAAAATACCACTAAAACCTCCTAAGGTATCACTACAACCCCCTAAAGTATCACTAAACCTCCTAAAGAATCACTGAACCTCCTAAAGTATCACTAAACCTCCTAAAGAATCACTACAACCTCCTAAAGTATCACTAAACCTCCTACAGTATCACTACAACCCCCTAAAGTATCACTAAACCTCCTACAGTATCACTACAACCCCCTAAAGTATCACTACAACCTCCTAAAGTATCACTAAAACCTCCTAAAGTATCACTAGAACCTCCTAAAATACCACTACAACCTCCTAAAATATCACTACAACCCCCAAAAGTATCACTAAACCTCCTAAAATACCACTAGAACCTCCTAAAGTATCACTAGAACCTCCTAAAATACCACTAAAACCTCCTAAAGTATCACTAGAACCTCCTAAAATACCACTACAACCTCCTAAAGTATCACTACAACCTGCTAAAGTATCACTACAACCTCCCAAAGTATCACTACACCCTCCTAAAATACCACTAGAACATCCTAAACTATCACTAAACCTCCTAAAGTATCACTACAACCTCCTAAAATACAAGTAGAACCTCCTAATGTATCACTACAACCTCCTAAAGTATCACTACAACCTCCTAAAATACCACTAGAACCTCCTAAAGTATCACTACAACCCCTTAAAGTATTAGTAGAACCTCCTAAAATACCACTACAACCCCCTAAAGTATCACTACAACGTCCTAAAATACCACTAGAACCTCCTAAAGTATCACCAAACCTCCTAAAGTATCACTACAACCTCCTAAAACACCACTAGAACCTCCTGAAGTATCACTAGAACCTCCTAAAGTATCACTACAAGCTCTTACAATACCACTACAACCTCCTAAAGTATCACTACAAGCTCCTACAATACCACTACAAGCTCCTACAATACCACTACAACCCCCTAAAGTATCACTACAACCTCCTAAAGTATCACTAAACCTCCTAAAGTATCCCTACAACCTCCTAAAGTATCACTACAACCTCCTAAAGTATCACTAAACCTCCTAAAGTATCCCTACAACCCCCTAAAGTATCACTACAACCCCCTAAAGTATCACTACAACCTCCTAAAGTATCACTAAACCTCCTAAAGTATCCCTACAACCTCCTAAAGTATCACTACAACCTCCTAAAGTATCACTAAACCTCCTAAAGTATCCCTACAACCCCCTAAAGTATCACTACAACCTCCTAAGGTATCACTAAACCTCCTAAAGTATCCCTACAACCCCCTAAAGTATCCCTACAACCCCCTAAAGTATCACTACAACCCCCTAAAGTATCACTAAACCTCCTAAATTATCCCTACAACCTCCTAAAGTATCACTACAACCTCCTAAAGTATCACTAAACCTCCTAAAGTATCCCTACAACCTCCTAAAGTATCACTACAACCTCCTAAAGTATCACTAAACCTCCTAAAGTATCCCTACAACCTCCTAAAGTATCACTACAACCCCCTAAAGTATCCCTACAACCCCCTAAAGTATCACTAAACCTCCTAAAGTATCCCTACAACCTCCTAAAGTATCACTACAACCTCCTGAAGTATCACTAAACCTCCTAAAGTATCCCTACAACCCCCTAAAGTATCCCTACAACCCCCTAAAGTATCACTAAACCTCCTAAAGTATCCCTACAACCTCCTAAAGTATCACTACAACCTCCTAAAGTATCACTAAACCTCCTAAAGTATCCCTACAACCTCCTAAAGTATCACTACAACCTCCTAAAGTATCACTAAACCTCCTAAAGTATCCCTACAACCTCCTAAAGTATCCCTACAACCTCCTAAAGTATCACTACAACCCCCTAAAGTATCACTAAACCTCCTAAAGTATCACTAAACCTCCTAAAGTATCCCTACAACCTCGTAAAATACCACTACAACCTCCTAAAGTATCACTAAACCTCCTAAAGTATCCCTACAACCTCCTAAAATACCACTACAACCTCCTAAAGTATCACTACAACCTCCTAAAGTATCACTAAACCTCCTAAAGTATCCCTACAACCCCCTAAAGTATCACTACAACCCCCTAAAGTATCACTACAACCTCCTAAAGTATCACTAAACCTCCTAAAGTATCCCTACAACCTCCTAAAGTATCACTAAACCTCCTAAAGTATCCCTACAACCTCCTAAAGTATCACTACAACCTCCTAAAGTATCACTAAACCTCCTAAAGTATCCCTACAACCCCCTAAAGTATCACTACAACCTCCTAAAGTATCACTAAACCTCCTAAAGTATCCCTACAACCCCCTAAAGTATCACTACAACCCCCTAAAGTATCACTACAACCTCCTAAAGTATCACTAAACCTCCTAAAGTATCCCTACAACCTCCTAAAGTATCACTACAACCTCCTAAAGTATCACTAAACCTCCTAAAGTATCCCTACAACCTCCTAAAGTATCACTAAACCTCCTAAAGTATCCCTACAACCTCCTAAAGTATCACTACAACCTCCTAAAGTATCACTACAACCTCCTAAAGTATCACTAAACCTCCTAAAGTATCCCTACAACCCCCTAAAGTATCACTAAACCTCCTAAAGTATCCCTACAACCCCCTAAAGTATCACTACAACCTCCTAAAATACCACTACAACCTCCTAAAGTATCACTACAACCTCCTAAAGTATCACTAAACCTCCTAAAGTATCCCTACAACCCCCTAAAGTATCACTACAACCCCCTAAAGTATCACTACAACCTCCTAAAGTATCACTAAACCTCCTAAAGTATCCCTACAACCTCCTAAAGTATCACTAAACCTCCTAAAGTATCCCTACAACCTCCTAAAGTATCACTAAACCTCCTAAAGTATCCCTACAACCCCCTAAAGTATCACTACAACCTCCTAAAGTATCACTAAACCTCCTAAAGTATCCCTACAACCCCCTAAAGTATCACTACAACCCCCTAAAGTATCACTACAACCTCCTAAAGTATCACTAAACCTCCTAAAGTATCCCTACAACCTCCTAAAGTATCACTAAACCTCCTAAAGTATCCCTACAACCTCCTAAAGTATCACTAAACCTCCTAAAGTATCCCTACAACCTCCTAAAGTATCACTACAACCTCCTAAAGTATCACTAAACCTCCTAAAGTATCCCTACAACCCCCTAAAGTATCACTAAACCTCCTAAAGTATCCCTACAACCCCCTAAAGTATCACTACAACCCCCTAAAGTATCACTAAACCTCCTAAAGTATCACTAAACCTCCTAAAGTATCACTAAACCTCCTAAAGTATCCCTACAACCCCCTAAAGTATCACTACAACCCCCTAAAGTATCACTACAACCTCCTAAAGTATCACTAAACCTCCTAAAGTATCCCTACAACCTCCTAAAGTATCACTAAACCTCCAAAAGTATCCCTACAACCTCCTAAAGTATCACTACAACCTCCTAAAGTATCACTAAACCTCCTAAAGTATCCCTACAACACCCTAAAGTATCACTACAACCTCCTAAAGTATCACTAAACCTCCTAAAGTATCCCTACAATCCCCTAAAGTATCCCTACAACCCCCTAAAGTATCACTACAACCCCCTAAAGTATCACTAAACCTCCTAAAGTATCCCTACAACCCCCTAAAGTATCACTACAACCTCCTAAAGTATCACTAAACCTCCTAAAGTATCCCTACAATCCCCTAAAGTATCCCTACAACCCCCTAAAGTATCACTACAACCTCCTAAAGTATCACTAAACCTCCTAAAGTATCCCTACAACCTCCTAAAATACCACTACAACCTCCTAAAGTATCACTACAACCTCCTAAAGTATCACTAAACCTCCTAAAGTATCCCTACAACCTCCTAAAGTATCACTACAACCCCCTAAAGTATCCCTACAACCCCCTAAAGTATCACTACAACCCCCTAAAGTATCACTACAACCTCCTAAAGTATCACTAAACCTCCTAAAGTATCCCTACAACCTCCTAAAGTATCACTACAACCTCCTGAAGTATCACTAAACCTCCTAAAGTATCCCTACAACCCCCTAAAGTATCACTACAACCTCCTAAAGTATCACTAAACCTCCTAAAGTATCCCTACAACCCCCTAAAGTATCCCTACAACCCCTTAAAGTATCCCTACAACCCCCTAAAGTATCACTACAACCCCCTAAAGTATCACTAAACCTCCTAAAGTATCCCTACAACCTCCTAAAGTATCACTACAACCTCCTAAAGTATCACTAAACCTCCTAAAGTATCCCTACAACCTCCTAAAGTATCACTACAACCTCCTAAAGTATCACTAAACCTCCTAAAGTATCCCTACAACCCCCTAAAGTATCACTACAACCCCCTAAAGTATCACTACAACCTCCTAAAGTATCACTAAACCTCCTAAAGTATCACTACAACCTCCTAAAGTATTACTAAACCTCCTAAAGTATCCCTACAACCTCCTAAAGTATCACTAAACCTCCTAAAGTATCCCTACAACCTCCTAAAGTATCACTACAACCTCCTAAAGTATCACTAAACCTCCTAAAGTATCCCTACAACCCCCTAACGTATCACTAAACCTCCTAAAGTATCCCTACAACCCCCTAAAGTATCACTACAACCCCCTAAAGTATCACTAAACCTCCTAAAGTATCACTAAACCTCCTAAAGTATCCCTACAACCTCGTAAAATACCACTACAACCTCCTAAAGTATCACTAAACCTCCTAAAGTATCCCTACAACCTCCTAAAATACCACTACAACCTCCTAAAGTATCACTACAACCTCCTAAAGTATCACTAAACCTCCTAAAGTATCCCTACAACCCCCTAAAGTATCACTACAACCCCCTAAAGTATCACTACAACCTCCTAAAGTATCACTAAACCTCCTAAAGTATCCCTACAACCTCCTAAAGTATCACTAAACCTCCTAAAGTATCCCTACAACCTCCTAAAGTATCACTACAACCTCCTAAAGTATCACTAAACCTCCTAAAGTATCCCTACAACCCCCTAAAGTATCACTACAACCTCCTAAAGTATCACTAAACCTCCTAAAGTATCCCTACAACCCCCTAAAGTATCACTACAACCCCCTAAAGTATCACTACAACCTCCTAAAGTATCACTAAACCTCCTAAAGTATCCCTACAACCTCCTAAAGTATCACTACAACCTCCTAAAGTATCACTAAACCTCCTAAAGTATCCCTACAACCTCCTAAAGTATCACTAAACCTCCTAAAGTATCCCTACAACCTCCTAAAGTATCACTACAACCTCCTAAAGTATCACTACAACCTCCTAAAGTATCACTAAACCTCCTAAAGTATCCCTACAACCCCCTAAAGTATCACTAAACCTCCTAAAGTATCCCTACAACCCCCTAAAGTATCACTACAACCCCCTAAAGTATCACTAAACCTCCTAAAGTATCACTAAACCTCCTAAAGTATCCCTACAACCCCCTAAAGTATCACTACAACCCCCTAAAGTATCACTACAACCTCCTAAAGTATCACTAAACCTCCTAAAGTATCCCTACAACCTCCTAAAGTATCACTAAACCTCCTAAAGTATCCCTACAACCTCCTAAAGTATCACTACAACCTCCTAAAGTATCACTAAACCTCCTAAAGTATCCCTACAACCCCCTAAAGTATCACTACAACCTCCTAAAGTATCACTAAACCTCCTAAAGTATCCCTACAATCCCCTAAAGTATCCCTACAACCCCCTAAAGTATCACTACAACCCCCTAAAGTATCACTAAACCTCCTAAAGTATCCCTACAACCCCCTAAAGTATCACTACAACCTCCTAAAGTATCACTAAACCTCCTAAAGTATCCCTACAATCCCCTAAAGTATCCCTACAACCCCCTAAAGTATCACTACAACCTCCTAAAGTATCACTAAACCTCCTAAAGTATCACTACAACCTCCTAAAGTATTACTAAACCTCCTAAAGTATCCCTACAACCTCCTAAAGTATCACTAAACCTCCTAAAGTATCCCTACAACCTCCTAAAGTATCACTACAACCTCCTAAAGTATCACTAAACCTCCTAAAGTATCCCTACAACCCCCTAAAGTATCACTAAACCTCCTAAAGTATCCCTACAACCCCCTGAAGTATCACTACAACCCCCTAAAGTATCACTAAACCTCTTAAAGTATCACTAAACCTCCTAAAGTATCCCTACAACCTCGTAAAATACCACTACAACCTCCTAAAGTATCACTAAACCTCCTAAAGTATCCCTACAACCTCCTAAAATACCACTACAACCTCCTAAAGTATCACTACAACCTCCTAAAGTATCACTAAACCTCCTAAAGTATCCCTACAACCCCCTAAAGTATCACTACAACCCCCTAAAGTATCACTACAACCTCCTAAAGTATCACTAAACCTCCTAAAGTATCCCTACAACCTCCTAAAGTATCACTAAACCTCCTAAAGTATCCCTACAACCTCCTAAAGTATCACTACAACCTCCTAAAGTATCACTAAACCTCCTAAAGTATCCCTACAACCCCCTAAAGTATCACTACAACCTCCTAAAGTATCACTAAACCTCCTAAAGTATCCCTACAACCCCCTAAAGTATCACTACAACCCCCTAAAGTATCACTACAACCTCCTAAAGTATCACTAAACCTCCTAAAGTATCCCTACAACCTCCTAAAGTATCACTACAACCTCCTAAAGTATCACTAAACCTCCTAAAGTATCCCTACAACCTCCTAAAGTATCACTAAACCTCCTAAAGTATCCCTACAACCTCCTAAAGTATCACTACAACCTCCTAAAGTATCACTACAACCTCCTAAAGTATCACTAAACCTCCTAAAGTATCCCTACAACCCCCTAAAGTATCACTAAACCTCCTAAAGTATCCCTACAACCCCCTAAAGTATCACTACAACCCCCTAAAGTATCACTAAACCTCCTAAAGTATCACTAAACCTCCTAAAGTATCCCTACAACCCCCTAAAGTATCACTACAACCCCCTAAAGTATCACTACAACCTCCTAAAGTATCACTAAACCTCCTAAAGTATCCCTACAACCTCCTAAAGTATCACTAAACCTCCTAAAGTATCCCTACAACCTCGTAAAATACCACTACAACCTCCTAAAGTATCACTAAACCTCCTAAAGTATCCCTACAACCTCCTAAAATACCACTACAACCTCCTAAAGTATCACTACAACCTCCTAAAGTATCACTAAACCTCCTAAAGTATCCCTACAACCCCCTAAAGTATCACTACAACCCCCTAAAGTATCACTACAACCTCCTAAAGTATCACTAAACCTCCTAAAGTATCCCTACAACCTCCTAAAGTATCACTAAACCTCCTAAAGTATCCCTACAACCTCCTAAAGTATCACTACAACCTCCTAAAGTATCACTAAACCTCCTAAAGTATCCCTACAACCCCCTAAAGTATCACTACAACCTCCTAAAGTATCACTAAACCTCCTAAAGTATCCCTACAACCCCCTAAAGTATCACTACAACCTCCTAAAGTATCACTAAACCTCCTAAAGTATCCCTACAACCTCCTAAAGTATCACTACAACCTCCTAAAGTATCACTAAACCTCCTAAAGTATCCCTACAACCTCCTAAAGTATCACTAAACCTCCTAAAGTATCCCTACAACCTCCTAAAGTATCACTACAACCTCCTAAAGTATCACTACAACCTCCTAAAGTATCACTAAACCTCCTAAAGTATCCCTACAACCCCCTAAAGTATCACTAAACCTCCTAAAGTATCCCTACAACCCCCTAAAGTATCACTACAACCCCCTAAAGTATCACTACAACCCCCTAAAGTATCACTACAACCTCCTAAAGTATCACTAAACCTCCTAAAGTATCCCTACAACCTCCTAAAGTATCACTAAACCTCCTAAAGTATCCCTACAACCTCCTAAAGTATCACTACAACCTCCTAAAGTATCACTAAACCTCCTAAAGTATCCCTACAACCCCCTAAAGTATCACTACAACCTCCTAAAGTATCACTAAACCTCCTAAAGTATCCCTACAATCCCCTAAAGTATCCCTACAACCCCCTAAAGTATCACTAGAACCCCCTAAAGTATCACTAAACCTCCTAAAGTATCCCTACAACCTCCTAAAGTATCACTACAACCTCCTAAAGTATCACTAAACCTCCTAAAGTATCCCTACAACCTCCTAAAGTATCACTACAACCTCCTAAAGTATCACTAAACCTCGTAAAGTATCCCTACAACCCCCTAAAGTATCACTACAACCTCCTAAAGTATCACTACAACCTCCTAAAGTATCCCTACAACCTCCTAAAATACCACTACAACCTCCTAAAGTATCACTACAACCTCCTAAAGTATCACTAAATCTCCTAAAGTATCCCTACAACCTCCCAAAGTATCACTAAACCTCCTAAAGTATCCCTACAACCTCCTAAAGTATCACTACAACCTCCTAAAGTATCACTAAGCCTCCTAAAGTATCCCTACAACCCCCTTAAGTATCACTAAACCTCCTAAAGTATCCCTACAACCCCCTAAAGTATCACTACAACCCCCTAAAGTATCACTAAACCTCCTAAAGTATCACTAAACCTCCTAAAGTATCCCTACAACCTCATAAAATACCACTACAACCTCCTAAAGTATCACTAAACTTCCTAAAGTATCACTAAACCTCCTAAAGTATCCCTACAACCCCCTAAAGTATCACTACAACCCCCTAAAGTATCACTACAACCCCCTAAAGTATCACTACAACCTCCTAAAGTATCACTAAACCTCCTAAAGTATCCCTACAACCTCCTAAAGTATCACTAAACCTCCTAAAGTATCCCTACAACCTCCTAAAGTATCACTACAACCTCCTAAAGTATCACTAAACCTTCTAAAGTATCCCTACAACCCCCTAAAGTATCACTACAACCTCCTAAAGTATCACTAAACCTCCTAAAGTATCCCTACAACCCCCTAAAGTATCACTATAACCCCCTAAAGTATCACTACAACCTCCTAAAGTATCACTAAACCTCCTAAAGTATCCCTACAACCTCCTAAAGTATCACTACAACCTCCTAAAGTATCACTAAACCTCCTAAAGTATCCCTACAACCTCCTAAAGTATCACTACAACCTCCTAAAGTATCACTACAACCTCCTAAAGTATCACTAAACCTCCTAAAGTATCCCTACAACCCCCTAAAGTATCACTAAAACTCCTAAAGTATCCCTACAACCCCCTAAAGTATCACTACAACCCCCTAAAGTATTACTAAACCTCCTAAAGTATCACTAAACCTCCTAAAGTATCCCTACAACCTCCTAAAATACCACTACAACCTCCTAAAGTATCACTAAACCTCCTAAAGTATCCCTACAACCCCCTAAAGTATCACTACAACCCCCTAAAGTATCACTAAACCTCCTAAAGTATCACTAAACCTCCTAAAGTATCCCTACAACCTCCTAAAATACCACTACAACCTCCTAAAGTATCACTAAACCTCCTAAAGTACCACTAAACCTCCTAAAGTATCCCTACAACCCCCTAAAGTATCACTACAAGCCCCTAAAGTATCACTACAACCTCCTAAAGTATCACTAAACCTCCTAAAGTATCCCTACATCCTCCTAAAGTATCACTAAACCTCCTAAAGTATCACTAAACCTCCTAAAGTATCCCTACAACCCCCTAAAGTATCACTACATCCTCCTAAAGTATCCCTACAACCTCCTAAAGTATCACTAAACCTCCTAAAGTATCACTACAAGCCCCTAAAGTATCACTACAACCTCCTAAAGTATCACTAAACCTCCTAAAGTATCCCTACATCCTCCTAAAGTATCCCTACAACCTCCTAAAGTATCACTAAACCTCCTAAAGTATCCCTACATCCTCCTAAAGTATCCCTACAACCTCCTAAAGTATCACTAAACCTCCTAAAGTATCACTAAACCTCCTAAAGTATCACTAAACCTCCTAAAGTATCCCTACAACCTCCTAAAGTATCACTAAACCTCCTAAAGTATCACTAAACCTCCTAAAGTATCACTAAACCTCCTAAAGTATCCCTACAACTTTCTAAAATACCACTACAACCTCCTGCTCACAACTAAGACCTCAGTGACCTCACTACATGTGCAGGTTTCTCGCCGTTACCTCGGAGACGGTGGTGGCGAGGAACTCTGATTTGTCGAACATCCATCCGTCCAAACATGCTTCCGTCTGAATCTGGCTAACGTTAGCTGTGCTGTTAGCGGCTAACAGCTGCCACTGAGGTTCCACATACCTGAACAACACGTGAAACAGGAAGTGATGTCAGAGGGAGTTTATTCAACATATACGATGCAACGTGGAGAAGAAATAAACCACAGAAGAAGAACGTTTACCTCCGGCAGCGGTCCAGTCTAGTTCCTGAAGAGTCCAGAGGAATGTACGCTTTGAGAAGCTGCTTCTCATCCACCTGCAACAACCAATCACATCCATTGATTCATCAGTTCATCTGATCAGGAAAACAGGTGACCTGGTAGTGAGACAGGTGACCTGGTAGTGAGACAGGTTACCTGGTAGTGAGACAGGTGACCTGGTAGTGAGACAGGTTACCTGGTAGTGAGACAGGTGACCTGGTAGTGAGACAGGTGACCTGGTAGTGAGACAGGTGACCTGGTAGTGAGACAGGTTACCTGGTAGTGAGACAGGTGACCCCTGGTAGTGAGACAGGTGACCCCTGGTAGTGAGACAGGTGACCTGGTAGTGAGACAGGTGACCTGGTAGTGAGACAGGTTACCTGGTAGTGAGACAGGTTACCTGGTAGTGAGACAGGTGACCTGGTAGTGACACAGGTGACCTGGTAGTGAGACAGGTGACCTGGTAGTGAGACAGGTTACCTGGTAGTGAGACAGGTGACCTGGTAGTGAGACAGGTTACCTGGTAGTGAGACAGGTTACTTGGTAGTGAGACAGGTTACCTGGTAGTGAGACAGGTTACCTGGTAGTGAGACAGGTGACCTGGTAGTGAGACAGGTTACCTGGTAGTGAGACAGGTGACCTGGTAGTGAGACAGGTTACCTGGTAGTGAGACAGGTGACCTGGTAGTGAGACAGGTGACCTGGTAGTGAGACAGGTTACCTGGTAGTGAGACAGGTGACCCCTGGTAGTGAGACAGGTGACCCCTGGTAGTGAGACAGGTGACCTGGTAGTGAGACAGGTGACCTGGTAGTGAGACAGGTTACCTGGTAGTGAGACAGGTTACCTGGTAGTGAGACAGGTGACCTGGTAGTGACACAGGTGACCTGGTAGTGAGACAGGTTACCTGGTAGTGAGACAGGTGACCTGGTAGTGAGACAGGTTACCTGGTAGTGAGACAGGTTACTTGGTAGTGAGACAGGTTACCTGGTAGTGAGACAGGTGACCTGGTAGTGAGACAGGTTACCTGGTAGTGAGACAGGTGACCTGGTAGTGAGACAGGTTACCTGGTAGTGAGACAGGTTACCTGGTAGTGAGACAGGTGACCTGGTAGTGAGACAGGTTACCTGGTAGTGAGACAGGTGACCTGGTAGTGAGACAGGTGACCTGGTAGTGACACAGGTTACCTGGTAGTGAGACAGGTGACCTGGTAGTGAGACAGGTTACCTGGTAGTGAGACAGGTGACCTGGTAGTGAGACAGGTTACCTGGTAGTGAGACAGGTTACTTGGTAGTGAGACAGGTTACCTGGTAGTGAGACAGGTGACCTGGTAGTGAGACAGGTTACCTGGTAGTGAGACAGGTGACCTGGTAGTGAGACAGGTTACCTGGTAGTGAGACAGGTGACCTGGTAGTGAGACAGGTTACCTGGTAGTGAGACAGGTGACCTGGTAGTGAGACAGGTGACCTGGTAGTGAGACAGGTGACCTGGTAGTGAGACAGGTTACCTGGTTACCTGGTAGTGAGACAGGTGACCTGGTAGTGAGACAGGTTACCTGGTAGTGAGACAGGTTACCTGGTAGTGAGACAGGTGACCTGGTAGTGAGACAGGTTACCTGGTAGTGAGACAGGTTACCTGGTAGTGAGACAGGTTGTAGAGGCTGTGATTGGCCGGCAGGCTGCAGTGGTGGGCGGGGATTCCTGAGACAAAGTTGTTCAGCAGGTTCTGACTCGCCATCATCAGACCAGGAATACTGATCAGAGCCACATGGAGCCACTGGTACCTGCCGAACCCCCCCACCTCACCACGGCAACGGGAGAGAGGGAGGGTGGGGGGGGGGGGGGGGGGCAACAGGAAGTACATACTGAAGTACATGACCAAGTAATCAGATTATGAGATGCAGTATTCAGAGTACATGATGCAGTAATCAGACTACATGACGCTGTAATCAGATTACAGTAAAGTGTCTCACCTCCTCCAGCAGCTCACCGAAGCCCATCTCTTCTTCTCTTCTTCTTCTCTTCTTCTTCTTCTTCTTTATTTCTATGATGTTTTGATATTTTTGGCTATTTTTGCAAATATTTTCAAAAACAGAACTCTTTAGTTCCTCGTCATGTTTTTACAGTCGAAAAACAGGTGTTAATCATTATTAATTTATTATTAATAATAATAATAATAATAATAATAATAATAATATAACAACAACAATAGGAACTGTTGTCTTGTGTTTTCAGGATTTGAGCTTCAGTTCCATCAGAAACAACCCTGAGAACAAAACAAATGAATAAAAATGTTGTTACAGAACTGTAAAACACTGTAGTATTATTGTATTATCCTAATGATAAAACACTGTAGTATTATTGTAGTATGCTAATGATAAAACACTGTAGTATTATTGTATTATCCTAATGATAAAACACTGTAGTATTATTGTATTATCCTAATGATAAAACACTGTAGTATTATTGTATTATCCTAATGATAAAACACTGTAGTATTATTGTAGTATCCTAATGATAAAACACTGTAGTATTATTGTAGTATCCTAATGATAAAACACTGTAGTATTATTGTAGTATGCTAATGATAAAACACTGTAGTATTATTGTAGTATCCTAATGATAAAACACTGTAATATTATTGTAGTATGCTAATGATAAAACACTGTAGTATTATTGTAGTATCCTAATGATAAAACACTGTAGTATTATTGTATTATCCTAATGATAAAACACTAGTATTATTGTAGTATCCTAATGATAAAACACTGTAGTATTATTGTAGTATGCTAATGATAAAACACTGTAGTATTATTGTAGTATCCTAATGATAAAACACTGTAGTATTATTGTAGTATGCTAATGATAAAACACTGTAGTATTATTGTAGTATCCTAATGATAAAACACTGTAGTATTATTGTATTATCTTAATGATAAAACACTAGTATTATTGTAGTATCCTAATGATAAAACACTGTAGTATGATTGTAGTATCCTAATGATAAAACACTGTAGTATTATTGTAGTATCCTAATGATAAAACACTAGTATTATTGTAGTATCCTAATGATAAAACACTGTAGTATTATTGTATTATCCTAATGATAAAACACTGTAGTATTATTGTATTATCCAAATGATAAAACACTGTAGTATTATTGTACTATCCTAATGATAAAACACTGTAGTATTATTGTAGTATGCTAATGATAAAACACTGTAGTATTATTGTAGTATCTTGATGATAATACATCGTAGTATTTTTGTAGTATCGTATTGATAAAACACCGTAGTATGTTTGCAGTTTCTTAATTATAATACATGGTGGTATATTTGTAGTAACCTAATGATAAAACACTGTAGTATTATTGTATTATCCTAATGATAAAACACTGTAGTATTATTGTATTATCCTAATGATAAAACACTGTAGTATTATTGTAGTATCCTAATGATAAAACACTGTAGTATTATTGTATTATCCTAATGATAAAACACTGTAGTATTATTGTAGTATCCTAATGATAAAACACTGTAGTATTATTGTAGTATCCTAATGATAAAACACTGTAGTATTATTGTAGTATGCTAATGATAAAACACTGTAGTATTATTGTATTATCCTAATGATAAAACACTGTAGTATTATTGTAGTATCCTAATGATAAAACACTGTAGTATTATTGTAGTATGCTAATGATAAAACACTGTAGTATTATTGTAGTATGCTAATGATAAAACACTGTAGTATTATTGTACTATCCTAATGATAAAACACTGTAGTATTATTGTAGTATGCTAATGATAAAACACTGTAGTATTATTGTAGTATCTTGATGATAATACATCGTAGTATTTTTGTAGTATCGTATTGATAAAACACCGTAGTATGTTTGCAGTTTCTTAATTATAATACATGATGGTATATTTGTAGTAACCTAATGATAGAACACTGTAGTATTATTGTAGTATCCTAATGATAATACATCGTAGTATTTTTGCAGTATCTTGATGATGATACATCGTAGTATTTTTGTAGTGTATTTATGATATACATTGTAGTATTTTTGTAGTATCTTTATGATATACATCGTAGTATTTTAGTAGTATCTTGATGATAATACATCGTAGTATTTTTGTAGTATCTTTATGATATACATTGTAGTATTTTAGTAGTATCTTGATGATAATACATTTTAGTATTTTAGTAGTATCTTGATGATAATACATCATAGTATTTTAGTAGTATCTTGATGATAATACATCGTAGTATTTTAGTAGTATCTTGATGATAATACATCGTAGTATTTTAGTAGTATCTTGATGATAATACATTTTAGTATTTTAGTAGTATCTTGATGATAATACATCGTAGTATGTTTGTAGTATCTTGATGATAATACATCATAGTATTTTTGTAGTATCTTGATGATAATACATCGTAGTATTTTAGTAGTATCTTGATGATAATACATCGTAGTATTTTAGTAGTATCTTGATGATAATACATTTTAGTATTTTAGTAGTATCTTGATGATAATACATCGTAGTATGTTTGTAGTATCTTGATGATAATACATCATAGTATTTTTGTAGTATCTTTATGATATACATCGTAGTATTTTAGTAGTATCTTGATAATACATTTTAGTATTTTAGTAGTATCTTGATGATAATACATCATAGTATTTTAGTAGTATCTTGATGATAATACATCGTAGTATTTTAGTAGTATCTTGATGATAATACATCGTAGTATTTTAGTAGTATCTTGATGATAATACATTTTAGTATTTTAGTAGTATCTTGATGATAATACATCGTAGTATGTTTGTAGTATCTTGATGATAATACATTTTAGTATTTTAGTAGTATCTTGATGATAATACATCGTAGTATGTTTATAGCGTCTTGATGATAATACTTCATAGTATTTTTGTAGTATCTTTATGATATACATCGTAGTATTTTAGTAGTATCTTGATAATACATTTTAGTATTTTAGTAGTATCTTGATGATAATACATCATAGTATTTTAGTAGTATCTTGATGATAATACATCGTAGTATTTTAGTAGTATCTTGATGATAATACATCGTAGTATTTTAGTAGTATCTTGATGATAATACATTTTAGTATTTTAGTAGTATCTTGATGATAATACATCGTAGTATGTTTGTAGTATCTTGATGATAATACATTGTAGTATTTTAGTAGTATCTTGATGATAATACATCATAGTATTTTAGTAGTATCTTGATGATAATACATCATAGTATTTTTGCAGTATCTTGATGATAATACATCGTAGTATTTTAGTAGTATCTTGATGATAATACATCGTAGTATGTTTGTAGTATCTTGATGATAATACATCGTAGTATGTTTGTAGTATCTTGATGATAATACATCGTAGTATTTTAGTAGTATCTTTATGATAATACATCGTAGTATGTTTGTAGTATCTTGATGATAATACATCGTAGTATTTTAGTAGTATCTTGATGATAATACATCATAGTATTTTAGTAGTATCTTGATGATAATACATCGTAGTATTTTTGCAGTATCTTGATGATAATACATCGTATTTTAGTAGTATCTTGATGATAATACATCGTAGTATTTTAGTAGTATCTTGATGATAATACATCGTAGTATTTTAGTAGTATCTTGATGATAATACATCGTAATATTTTTGTAGTATCTTTATGATATACATCGTAGTATTTTAGTAGTATCTTGATGATAATACATTTTAGTATTTTAGTAGTATCTTGATTATAATACATCGTAGTATGTTTGTAGTATCTTGATGATAATACATCGTAGTATTTTAGTAGTATCTTGATGATAATACATCGTAGTATGTTTGTAGTATCTTGATGATAATACATCGTAGTATTTTTGTAGTATCTTTATGATATACATCGTAGTATTTTAGTAGTATCTTGATGATAATACATCGTAGTATTTTAGTAGTATCTTGATTATAATACATCGTAATATTTTTGTAGTCTCTTTATGATATACATCGTAGTATTTTAGTAGTATCTTGATGATAATACATTTTAGTATTTTAGTAGTATCTTGATTATAATACATCGTAGTATGTTTGTAGTATCTTGATGATAATACATCGTAGTATTTTAGTAGTATCTTGATGATAATACATCGTAGTATGTTTGTAGTATCTTGATGATAATACATCGTAGTATGTTTGTAGTATCTTGATGATAATACATCGTAGTATTTTTGTAGTATCTTTATGATATACATCGTAGTATTTTAGTAGTATCTTGATGATAATACATTGTAGTATTTTAGTAGTATATTGATGATAATACATCGTAGTATGTTTGTAGTATCTTGATGATAATACATCGTAGTATTTTAGTAGTATCTTGATGATAATACATCGTAGTATGTTTGTAGTATCTTGATTATAATACATCGTAGTATGTTTGTAGTATCTTGATGATAATACATCGTAGTATTTTAGTAGTATCTTGATGATAATACATCGTAGTATGTTTGTAGTATCTTGATGATAATACATCATAGTATTTTTGTAGTATCTTTATGATATACATCGTAGTATTTTAGTAGTATCTTGATGATAATACATCGTAGTATTTTAGTAGTATCTTGATTATAATACATCGTAATATTTTTGTAGTCTCTTTATGATATACATCGTAGTATTTTAGTAGTATCTTGATGATAATACATTTTAGTATTTTAGTAGTATCTTGATTATAATACATCGTAGTATGTTTGTAGTATCTTGATGATAATACATCGTAGTATTTTAGTAGTATCTTGATGATAATACATCGTAGTATTTTAGTAGTATCTTGATGATAATACATCGTAGTATGTTTGTAGTATCTTGATGATAATACATCGTAGTATTTTAGTAGTATCTTGATGATAATACATCGCAGTATGTTTGTAGTATCTTGATGATAATACATCGTAGTATGTTTGTAGTATCTTGATGATAATACATCGTAGTATTTTTGTAGTATCTTTATGATATACATCGTAGTATTTTAGTAGTATCTTGATGATAATACATTATAGTATTTTAGTAGTATATTGATGATAATACATCGTAGTATGTTTGTAGTATCTTGATGATAATACATTGTAGTATTTTAGTAGTATCTTGATGATAATACATCGTAGTATGTTTGTAGTATCTTGATGATAATACATCGTAGTATGTTTGTAGTATCTTGATGATAATACATCGTAGTATTTTAGTAGTATCTTGATGATAATACATCGTAGTATGTTTGTGGTATCTTGATGATAATACATCGTAGTATTTTAGTAGTATCTTGATGATAATACATCGTAGTATTTTAGTAGTATCTTGATGATAATACATTGTAGTATTTTAGTAGTATATTGATGATAATACATCGTAGTATGTTTGTAGTATCTTGATGATAATACATCGTAGTATGTTTGTAGTATCTTGATGATAATACATCGTAGTATGTTTGTAGTATCTTGATGATAATACATCGTAGTATGTTTGTAGTATCTTGATGATAATACATCGTAGTATGTTTGTAGTATCTTGATGATAATACATCGTAGTATTTTAGTAGTATCTTGATGATAATACATCGTAGTATGTTTGTAGTATCTTGATGATAATACATCGTAGTATGTTTGTAGTATCTTGATGATAATACATTGTAGTATTTTAGTAGTATATTGATGATAATACATCGTAGTATGTTTGTAGTATCTTGATGATAATACATCGTAGTATTTTAGTAGTATATTGATGATAATACATCGTAGTATGTTTGTAGTATCTTGATGATAATACCTCGTAGTATTTTAGTAGTATCTTGATGATAATACATCGTAGTATTTTAGTAGTATCTTGATGATAATACATCGTAGTATTTTAGTAGTATCTTGATGATAATACATCGTAGTATTTTTGCAGTATCTTGATGATAATACATCGTAGTATGTTTGTAGTATCTTGATTATAATACATCGTAGTATGTTTGCAGTATATTGATGATAATACATCGTAGTATGTTTGTAGTATCTTGATGATAATACATCGTAGTATTTTAGTAGTATCTTGATGATAATACATCGTAGTATGTTTGTAGTATCTTGATTATAATACATCGTAGTATTTTAGTAGTATCTTGATGATAATACATCGTAGTATTTTAGTAGTATCTTGATGATAATACATCGTAGTATGTTTGTAGTATCTTGATGATAATACATCGTAGTATTTTAGTAGTATCTTGATGATAATACATCGTAGTATGTTTGTAGTATCTTGATTATAATACATCGTAGTATTTTAGTAGTATATTGATGATAATACATCGTAGTATGTTTGTAGTATCTTGATGATAATACATCGTAGTATTTTAGTAGTATCTTGATGATAATACATCGTAGTATTTTAGTAGTATCTTGATGATAATACATCGTAGTATGTTTGTAGTATCTTGATGATAATACATCGTAGTATGTTTGTAGTATATTGATGATAATACATCGTAGTATGTTTGTAGTATCTTGATGATAATACATCGTAGTATTTTAGTAGTATCTTGATGATAATACATCGTAGTATGTTTGTAGTATCTTGATTATAACACATCGTAGTATGTTTGTAGTATATTGATGATAATACATCGTAGTATGTTTGTAGTATCTTGATGATAATACATCGTAGTATTTTAGTAGTATCTTGATGATAATACATCGTAGTATTTTAGTAGTATCTTGATGATAATACATCGTAGTATGTTTGTAGTATCTTGATTATAATACATCGTAGTATTTTAGTAGTATCTTGATGATAATACATCGTAGTATTTTAGTAGTATCTTGATGATAATACATCGTAGTATGTTTGTAGTATCTTGATGATAATACATCGTAGTATTTTAGTAGTATCTTGATGATAATACATCGTAGTATGTTTGTAGTATCTTGATTATAATACATCGTAGTATTTTAGTAGTATATTGATGATAATACATCGTAGTATGTTTGTAGTATCTTGATTATAATACATCGTAGTATTTTAGTAGTATCTTGATGATAATACATCGTAGTATGTTTGTAGTATCTTGATGATAATACATCGTAGTATTTTAGTAGTATCTTGATGATAATACATCGTAGTATGTTTGTAGTATCTTGATTATAACACATCGTAGTATGTTTGTAGTATATTGATGATAATACATCGTAGTATGTTTGTAGTATCTTGATGATAATACATCGTAGTATTTTAGTAGTATCTTGATGATAATACATCGTAGTATTTTAGTAGTATCTTGATGATAATACATCGTAGTATGTTTGTAGTATCTTGATTATAATACATCGTAGTATGTTTGTAGTATCTTGATGATAATACATCGTAGTATTTTAGTAGTATCTTGATGATAATACATCGTAGTATGTTTGTAGTATCTTGATTATAATACATCGTAGTATTTTAGTAGTATATTGATGATAATACATCGTAGTATGTTTGTAGTATCTTGATTATAATACATCGTAGTATTTTAGTAGTATCTTGATGATAATACATCGTAGTATTTTAGTAGTATCTTGATGATAATACATCGTAGTATTTTAGTAGTATCTTGATGATAATACATCGTAGTATGTTTGTAGTATCTTGATGATAATACATCGTAGTATTTTAGTAGTATCTTGATGATAATACATCGTAGTATGTTTGTAGTATCTTGATGATAATACATCGTAGTATTTTAGTAGTATCTTGATGATAATACATCGTAGTATGTTTGTAGTATCTTGATTATAATACATCGTAGTATTTTAGTAGTATCTTGATGATAATACATCGTAGTATTTTAGTAGTATCTTGATGATAATACATCGTAGTATTTTAGTAGTATCTTGATGATAATACATCGTAGTATTTTAGTAGTATATTGATGATAATACATCGTAGTATTTTAGTAGTATATTGATGATAATACATCGTAGTATTTTAGTAGTATATTGATGATAATACATCGTAGTATTTTAGTAGTATATTGATGATAATACATACTGTAAGTTGACAGCAGTGCAGCAGCAGTGGTTTTATAGTGAACTCTAAAAAGGTGAAATATTTGAATGGAGTCTGGTGAGAGTTCTTAAAGGATTACTGCAGCTGCAGCTCAATGAAAATAGATTGAAAAGAGGATTTTCTCTGTAAATGCACTTACAGTTTGACGGACGCCCGGAGGGCCAGACAGACGGACAGGTGGACCAACGGGTGGCTGAGTGGACAGACAGCTGGACGAGAAGACGGACGGGTTGACAGCTGGTCAGACTGGTGGACGGATGGACGGCTGGAGAGACAAAGTGTGGAGTAGCAGAAAATATAAACGACTAAACTTTAACGAGGAATAGAAAAGTTTCTGTCTGTCTTCTTTCTGTCTGTCCTCTGTCTTTTGTCTGTCTGTCTCTCTCAGCTGTCCTTTCTCTGTTTAGTGGTGGAGAGACCCCGTAACATAGCTGACCTTCTCTCTGTTTTTCTTGGCTTTAACAATCATTTGTTTTTCAGTTAATGGGTGAGCGTCATTCCCTCTCCCTCTTTCCTTCTCTCTCTTTCTTTCTCTCTCTCTCTCTCTCTCTCCTTCTCGAAAAGCTTCAGTCTAAACATTTTGAAGATCAATAAATTAATACTAATGTGAACAGATTTGATCTTGTATGATCTTCATGTTATTAACACTAAAAATATCTGAGAGATTATTGATGATATATATGAACAATTATTCAATTAGTTGATCAACAGAAAATTTATCCAAAACAATTTTTACACTCAAATAACATTTTAAATCATTTTTAAATAAAATTATTTTCGATGGTGAATATTTTCTTTCAAACAATACATTTTAAGTCAAATTATTTTACTACCTTTAGCGACCAAATGATTGATGGAAAATTGTCACAAACTCTGTTAAACCTCCTCCAGACCTTTCCAGACCTTTCCAGGCCTCCTGGGCTTCATCCTGCAGAGTTTTGTGACTTGTTAAAAACTCGTCCTCTCTCTTTGTTTTCGTGTCCTTGCTCCTCGCTGAGTCCCTCAAGATCTTCTCTCCTGGAATTCATCCGACTGAGATTCAGTCAACAAACGTCTCAGCAGGTTACAGAGCAGACGACATGACGAGGAGGCCCGCTGAATGTACAGATAAACATGTTAAAATGTACACAAAAACACATCAATACACACACATATATACAATAAGAAATACATCCATACAACAATACATAAAAACATATTAACAGTAGTATAAATCACAACAAACAGATTCACTGATACATTTCATTTATAAAAAATACTGTATGACAACATATTAATATATAAATAATGTTTAAAACCTATAACTAGCTCATTAACACATACTGTATGTTAATATATTAATATATAAATAATGTTTAAAACCTATAATCGGCTCATTAACACATACTGTAGGTTAACATATAAATAATGTTAAAAACCTATAATCAGCTCATTAACACATACTTTTTGTTAACATATTAATATATGAATGTTTAAAACCTATGACCAGCTCATTAACACATACTGTATGCTAACATATTAATATATAAATAATGTTTAAAACCTATAACCGGCTCATTAACACATACTGTAGGTTAACATATTAATATATAAATAATGTTTAAAACCTATAACCAGCTCATTAACACATACTGTAGGTTAACATATAAATAATGTTAAAAACCTATAACCAGCTCATTAACACATACTTTTTGTTAACATATTAATATATGAATGTTTAAAACCTATAACCAGCTCATTAACACATACTGTATGTTAACATATTAATATATAAATAATGTTTAAAACCTATAACCAGCTCGTTAACACATACTGTATGACAACATATTAATATATAAATAATGTTTAAAACCTATAACCGGCTCATTAACACATACTGTAGGTTAACATATTAATATATAAATAATGTTTAAAACCTATAACCGGCTCATTAACACATACTGTAGGTTAACATATAAATAATGTTAAAAACCTATAACCAGCTCATTAACACATACTTTTTGTTAACATATTAATATATGAATGTTTAAAACCTATAACCAGCTCATTAACACATACTGTATGTTAACATATTAATATATAAATAATGTTTAAAACCTATAACCGGCTCATTAACACATACTGTAGGTTAACATATAAATAATGTTAAAAACCTATAACCAGCTCATTAACACATACTTTTTGTTAACATATTAATATATGAATGTTTAAAACCTATAACCAGCTCATTAACACATACTGTATGTTAACATATTAATATATAAATAATGTTTAAAACCTATAACCAGCTCGTTAACACATACTGTATGACAACATATTAATATATAAATAATGTTTAAAACCTATAAACAGCAGTGTACATGTACATGCAGGCATGTACAGTATATATACATGTATGTACATATACACTTTGCAGGCATGTGGTGAGACGTTGAGGTGATGAAGACGTTAAGGAGCCGACGACCGGGACGCTGAGGGACAAAGTAGTGTAACGTTATTGTAATAAGAGTAATGATTTATTAACCTGCAACAGGTAAGATATTCATACAGTGTGAGCCTGTAGAGGTCAAAGGTCACCTGCTGAGTCATCTCAACCATCACTTTTATTTGGATATCTGGATTATTTATCCAGAGGGACGGACGATGAGGACAAATAAGGACAAAAGTCCGTCAAAAAAACATTTTCAATGTTATTATACATGAAACATACCCCCAATTAAAGTATATATTTATATTATATACATACAGTATATGCTGTATATTTAATGTTGTGAGTTGTAATATAATTAAGTTATGTAGATGATCGATTATGTGTGTATATAATAATAATAAAATACATTATTTATATATTAATTATCAAAAGGTTGAAACGAGTTGATGTAAGATGTGACAGACCTGCTGTATGTGTGTGTGTGTGTAGCAGGAGCGTTTAGTGGTTGTCTAACATCATGTCCGGATGTTGAACATTACTTGAACAGTTAAACTCTACATAAATCATTGGCAGCTGCTGTTAGCGTGTTAGTCCTCTAGGTGACCGCCTGCAGATGATTGGCTGTCAATGTGTGACATCAAATCACAGCACATTAAATATATTCAAAACATTCAAACACGTTAAAACTGAACATGTTTAACTCTCATGTTCTATTAACCCTTTAACTCAGTACACACTGTATAGTTACAGTACACACTGTCACATTTAAAATATCAAAAGAGGATTTTAAATCATCACACACACAGTCAGTCTGAGTTTCTTTATTCCAGCACATAAAAACCTTTAACTCTGTTTGTCCCTGAAGGCATCATGGTGTGTTAAAGGACACCTCACTGTCTTACCTCCGAGGAGAGGATTCAAGTATATATAAATATCAAAGTAATTCAAGTAAATACATAGTGTGTATATATTTATATATATATATATACACACACAGTAACATTTATCTACAGAAATATAAAGTACACATGAAGTGATGAAAACACTAAACTGTAGTTTTTTCTGCATTAAAAACAGAAAAAGTAAAAAGAAATGTACAAAGTGGGTCGTCCAATCAGATGAGCCGGCTGATGGCATGGTGAGCTGTGATTGGTGGATGAAGCTCTACAGCATGGTGACGAACTCTCTGACCTGCAGGAGTAAACAGACTCCGGATCAGATCACAGTGAACAACAGAGCTCAGTAGAACTCAGCAGAGCTCAGCAGAGCTCAGTAGAGCTCAGGAGAACTCAGGAGAACTCAGCAGAACTCAGTAGAACTCAGCAGAGCTCAGCAGAACTCAGTAGAGCTCAGTAGAGCTCAGTAGAACTCAGCAGAGCTCAGTAGAACTCAGTAGAACTCAGCAGAACTCAGCAGAACTCAGTAGAACTCAGCAGAACTCAGTAGAGCTCAGTAGAACTCAGCAGAGCTCAGTAGAACTCAGTAGAACTCAGTAGAGCTCAGTAGAGCTCAGTAGAACTCAGCAGAGCTCAGTAGAACTCAGCAGAGCTCAGTAGAACTCAGTAGAACTCAGTAGAGCTCAGTAGAACTCAGTAGAGCTCAGTAGAACTCAGTAGAGCTCAGTAGAACTCAGCAGAGCTCAGTAGAACTCAGTAGAGCTCAGTAGAACTCAGTAGAGCTCAGTAGAACTCAGCAGAGCTCAGTAGAACTCAGTAGAACTCAGCAGAGCTCAGTAGAACTCAGTAGAGCTCAGTAGAACTCAGCAGAGCTCAGTAGAACTCAGTAGAGCTCAGTAGAACTCAGTAGAGCTCAGTAGAATGAAATAAACAGGAACCTTGTCAATGATGACTTCCTGTCTGATGCGATCGTTCTTGAAGTCGTCGTCGACGTCCAGAATGAGAACAGGAAGTTCATTCAGGTACTCAAAGTCCAACCTGAACAATAAATATAAATGTGTGAGAGAAGATATACGTATGTGAAAGGAGAATGTATGTGTGTGAGAGGGCCACAACGTATTATGTCTTGTACGGCCCCTGATACATATACACACACATTATATATATACACACATACAGTACACCGTATACACATATAGTGTGTGTGTGTGTGTGTGTGTGTGTGTGTGAGTGCGCTGTGTTCTTCAGTAGCGTTGTTACCGGAGGTTCCTGTGGAAGAGCCAGGATTCATGTTTGAAGTGAAGCTGTTCCAGATACTCCAGAGGAATCCCCTGTTCCTCCTCCCGGCCCCGGTGCAGCAGACGCTGCATACAGCGCTGAAATGTACAGACAGAAACACGGGAACATGAACACAGCCCTAGAAAATGAACTAACTCTGTAGAACAGGTGTACAGCAGCAGCAGCAGCAGCAGCAACAGCAGCAGCAGCAGCAGCAGCAGCAGCAGCAGCAGCAGCAACAGCAGCAACAGCAGCAGCAGCAGCAGCAGCAGCAGCAGCAGCAGCTGCAGCAACAGCAGCAGCAACAGCAGCAGCAACAGCAGCAGCAGCAGCAGCAGCAGCAGCAGCAGCAACAGCAGCAGCAGCAGCAACAGCAACAGCAGCAACAGCAGCAGCAACAGCAGCAGCAGCAGCAGCAACAGCAGCAGCAGCAACAGCAGCAGCAGCAGCAGCAGCTGCAGCAACAGCAGCAGCAACAGCAGCAGCAGCAGCAACAGCAGCAACAGCAGCAACAGCAGCAACAGCAGCTGCAGCAACAGCAGCAGCAGCAGCAGCTGCAGCAACAGCAGCAGCAACAGCAGCAGCAACAGCAGCAGCAGCAGCAGCAGCAGCAGCAGCAGCAACAGCAGCAACAGCAGCAGCAACAGCAGCAACAGCAGCAGCAACAGCAGCAACAGCAACAGCAGCAGCAACAGCAGCAGCAGCAGCAACAGCAGCAACAGCAGCAACAGCAGCAGCAGCAGCAGCAGCAACAGCAACAGCAGTAGTAGTAATAGTAGTAGAAGTAGCAGTAGCATTAGTAGTAGCATTACCTGTGGCTGAGCTCTCAGGTAGATGATGCCGTCGAGGGCGATGTCCGGTTCAAACTGGTTCAGTAACCAGGTGTGCCAGTCCACGTAGATACTCCTCTCTGTTTCCGTCAGTTTATCGCACTCAAACAGGCAGGACGCAAACACGTACCTGTACACACAGTACACCAGGTTACTGTAGTACTGTGTGTAAAGCAGTTCTCCAGGTGGGTCTATAGTTACCCGTTTCAGGTGTGTCCACAGTTACCTGTTTCAGGTGTTTCTATAGTTACCTGTCTGAGTAGACGGAGCGTTCGTAGAACTGTACGGGGTTTTCAGCCTGCTGAAGTTTGATTGATGGAGATTGAAGCTGAGAACGAACTCTGCTGAGAGAAGCATAGCTCTGACGGACAGACAGGTGGACAGAGAGACAGGTAAATGGTTAGTGACACAGCTTCATCTGCTACTCATCTTCACCACCTGAGTGGGTGGGGTCAGTGGGCGGAGTAAAGAGTGGTTACCTGGAAGGTGTAGGACCAGCGGCTGGGTTTATCATATAACATCTGTAACAGGTTTCCTCCACTCTTCTGAGAGGAACTCAACTCCTGCAAACACACAGGTAGACACACAGGTAAACAAACACAGGTAAACACAGGTTAACACAGGTTAACACAGGTAAACACCGGTTAACACACAGGTAGACAGGTAACACAGGTAAACACAGGTAGACACAGATAGACACACAGGTAAACAAACACAGGTAAACACAGGTAAACGCACAGCTTTTATTGTGAAAGGACAGGAAGTCCTCTGTCTGGTCTGTTGTGATGTCATTGTACAGTGTGTTGTGTTCAGGTGCCGGTTGTTCACCTGGTAAATGTCGCCGCTGTCGTTCTGGACGTTGCACCATTTCCCGATGGGTTCAGGAATCACATCCCAATCGTCTGACGCTCCCTGAAGGAGACGCACGAAGGTGGACTTACCTGCAGCTGAGAGACAGACAGACGGGTAGAGAGAGAGACAGACGGGTAGAGAGAGAGAGAGACAGACGGGTAGAGAGAGAGAGAGAGACAGACGGGTAGAGAGAGAGAGAGACGGGTAGAGAGAGAGACAGACGGGTAGAGAGAGACAGACGGGTAGAGAGAGAGAGACAGACGGGTAGAGAGAGAGACAGACGGGTAGAGAGAGACAGACGGGTAGAGAGAGAGAGACAGACGGGTAGAGAGAGACAGACGGGTAGAGAGAGAGAGAGACAGACGGGTAGAGAGAGAGAGACAGACGGGTAGAGAGAGAGAGACAGACGGGTAGAGAGAGACAGACGGGTAGAGAGAGAGACAGACAGACGGGTAGAGAGAGAGAGACAGACGGGTAGAGAGAGAGAGACAGACGGGTAGAGAGAGAGAGACAGACGGGTAGAGAGAGAGACAGACGGGTAGAGAGAGAGAGAGACAGACGGGTAGAGAGAGAGAGAGACGGGTAGAGAGAGAGACAGACGGGTAGAGAGAGAGAGACAGACGGGTAGAGAGAGAGACAGACGGGTAGAGAGAGAGAGACAGACGGGTAGAGAGAGAGACAGACGGGTAGAGAGAGAGACAGACGGGTAGAGAGAGAGAGACAGACGGGTAGAGAGAGAGACAGACGGGTAGAGAGAGAGAGAGACAGACGGGTAGAGAGAGAGAGAGAGACAGACGGGTAGAGAGAGAGAGAGACGGGTAGAGAGAGACAGACGGGTAGAGAGAGAGACAGACAGACGGGTAGAGAGAGAGAGAGAGACAGACGGGTAGAGAGAGAGAGAGACGGGTAGAGAGAGACAGACGGGTAGAGAGAGAGACAGACAGACGGGTAGAGAGAGAGAGACAGACGGGTAGAGAGAGAGAGACAGACGGGTAGAGAGAGAGAGACAGACGGGTAGAGAGAGAGACAGACGGGTAGAGAGAGAGAGAGACAGACGGGTAGAGAGAGAGAGAGACGGGTAGAGAGAGAGACAGACGGGTAGAGAGAGAGAGACAGACGGGTAGAGAGAGAGACAGACGGGTAGAGAGAGAGAGACAGACGGGTAGAGAGAGACAGACGGGTAGAGAGAGACAGACAGACGGGTAGAGAGAGAGAGACAGACGGGTAGAGAGAGAGAGACAGACGGGTAGAGAGAGAGAGACAGACGGGTAGAGAGAGAGAGAGACAGACGGGTAGAGAGAGAGAGACAGACGGGTAGAGAGAGAGAGACAGACGGGTAGAGAGAGAGAGACAGACGGGTAGAGAGAGAGACAGACGGGTAGAGAGAGAGAGACAGACGGGTAGAGAGAGAGACAGACGGGTAGAGAGAGAGACAGACGGGTAGAGAGAGAGAGACAGACGGGTAGAGAGAGAGAGACAGACGGGTAGAGAGAGAGAGACAGACGGGTAGAGAGAGAGACAGACGGGTAGAGAGAGAGAGACAGACGGGTAGAGAGAGAGACAGACGGGTAGAGAGAGAGAGACAGATGGGTAGAGAGAGAGACAGACGGGTAGAGAGAGAGACAGACGGGTAGAGAGAGAGAGACAGACGGGTAGAGAGAGAGAGACAGACGGGTAGAGAGAGAGACAGACGGGTAGAGAGAGAGACAGACGGGTAGAGAGAGAGACAGACGGGTAGAGAGAGAGAGAGACAGACGGGTAGAGAGAGAGACAGACGGGTAGAGAGAGAGAGACAGACGGGTAGAGAGAGAGACAGACGGGTAGAGAGAGAGACAGACGGGTAGAGAGAGAGACAGACGGGTAGAGAGAGAGAGAGACGGGTAGAGAGAGAGACAGACGGGTAGAGAGAGAGAGACAGACGGGTAGAGAGAGAGACAGACGGGTAGAGAGAGAGAGACAGACGGGTAGAGAGAGAGACAGACGGGTAGAGAGAGAGAGAGACAGACGGGTAGAGAGAGAGACAGACGGGTAGAGAGAGAGACAGACGGGTAGAGAGAGAGAGAGACAGACGGGTAGAGAGAGAGACAGACGGGTAGAGAGAGAGAGAGACAGACGGGTAGAGAGAGAGACAGACGGGTAGAGAGAGAGAGAGACAGACGGGTAGAGAGAGAGACAGACGGGTAGAGAGAGAGAGACAGACGGGTAGAGAGAGAGACAGACGGGTAGAGAGAGAGAGAGACAGACGGGTAGAGAGAGAGACAGACGGGTAGAGAGAGAGACAGACGGGTAGAGAGAGAGAGACAGACGGGTAGAGAGAGAGACAGACGGGTAGAGAGAGAGACAGACGGGTAGAGAGAGAGAGACAGACGGGTAGAGAGAGAGACAGACGGGTAGAGAGAGAGAGACAGACGGGTAGAGAGAGAGACAGACGGGTAGAGAGAGAGACAGACGGGTAGAGAGAGAGAGACAGACGGGTAGAGAGAGAGAGACAGACGGGTAGAGAGAGAGAGACAGACGGGTAGAGAGAGAGACAGACGGGTAGAGAGAGAGAGACAGACGGGTAGAGAGAGAGACAGACGGGTAGAGAGAGAGAGACAGATGGGTAGAGAGAGAGACAGACGGGTAGAGAGAGAGACAGACGGGTAGAGAGAGAGAGACAGACGGGTAGAAAGAGAGAGACAGACGGGTAGAGAGAGAGACAGACGGGTAGAGAGAGAGACAGACGGGTAGAGAGAGAGACAGACGGGTAGAGAGAGAGAGAGACAGACGGGTAGAGAGAGAGACAGACGGGTAGAGAGAGAGAGACAGACGGGTAGAGAGAGAGACAGACGGGTAGAGAGAGAGACAGACGGGTAGAGAGAGAGACAGACGGGTAGAGAGAGAGACAGACGGGTAGAGAGAGAGAGAGACAGACGGGTAGAGAGAGAGACAGACGGGTAGAGAGAGAGAGACAGACGGGTAGAGAGAGAGAGACAGACGGGTAGAGAGAGAGACAGACGGGTAGAGAGAGAGAGAGACGGGTAGAGAGAGAGACAGACGGGTAGAGAGAGAGAGACAGACGGGTAGAGAGAGAGACAGACGGGTAGAGAGAGAGAGACAGACGGGTAGAGAGAGAGACAGACGGGTAGAGAGAGAGAGAGACAGACGGGTAGAGAGAGAGACAGACGGGTAGAGAGAGAGACAGACGGGTAGAGAGAGAGAGAGACAGACGGGTAGAGAGAGAGACAGACGGGTAGAGAGAGAGAGAGACAGACGGGTAGAGAGAGAGACAGACGGGTAGAGAGAGAGAGAGACAGACGGGTAGAGAGAGAGACAGACGGGTAGAGAGAGAGAGACAGACGGGTAGAGAGAGAGACAGACGGGTAGAGAGAGAGAGAGACAGACGGGTAGAGAGAGAGACAGACGGGTAGAGAGAGAGACAGACGGGTAGAGAGAGAGAGACAGACGGGTAGAGAGAGAGACAGACGGGTAGAGAGAGAGACAGACGGGTAGAGAGAGAGACAGACGGGTAGAGAGAGAGACAGACGGGTAGAGAGAGAGACAGACGGGTAGAGAGAGAGAGAGACAGACGGGTAGAGAGAGAGACAGACGGGTAGAGAGAGAGAGAGACAGACGGGTAGAGAGAGAGACAGACGGGTAGAGAGAGAGAGACAGACGGGGAGAGAGAGAGACAGACGGGTAGAGAGAGAGACAGACGGGTAGAGAGAGAGACAGACGGGTAGAGAGAGAGAGACAGACGGGTAGAGAGAGAGACAGACGGGTAGAGAGAGAGACAGACGGGTAGAGAGAGAGACAGACGGGTAGAGAGAGAGACAGACGGGTAGAGAGAGAGACAGACGGGTAGAGAGAGAGAGACAGACGGGTAGAGAGAGAGAGAGACAGACGGGTAGAGAGAGAGACAGACGGGTAGAGAGAGAGAGACAGACGGGCAAAAGTATCAGTATATATAAAGTAATATATATATATATATAAATAAAGTACTGCATCATGAGTACTTTATATATAATATATATTTATATATATACATTATATATACACTGAGTATATGAGTATATAATATATATATAAAGTACTGCATCATGAGTACTTTATATATAATATATATGTATATATATACATTATATATACACTGAGTATATGAGTATATAATATATATATAAAGTACTGCATCATGAGTACTTTTACTTTGAAAGGCTTCAGATGATACTTTAACATCAGTGATCACAGGATCAATAGAGAACTGATCCTTTAACTACTACAACTGATTATTGATTATTGATAAAACCGTTTATCTTTCATTTGGCGCCAATCAGCTCCGTCAACATAACCGATCATCAGGGACTCGGTGTCCACCGGGAGGACGGCCCGTTAACCGGGTTCAACCGCTGGCTCACCGCTCATCTCAGCGGTGAGCCACAGAGCGGTCCAGAACTCACCGCTGACTCACCGCTCATCTCAGCGGTGAGCCACAGAGCGATCCAGAACACACCGCTGACTCACCGCTCATCTCAGCGGTGAGCCACAGAGCGGTCCAGAACTCACCGCTGACTCACCGCTCATCTCAGCGGTGAGCCACAGAGCGGTCCAGAACTCACCGCTGACTCACCGCTCATCTCAGCGGTGAGTCAGCGGTGAGCCACAGAGCGATCCAGAACTCACCGATGTTTCCCTCGATGGAGATCTTCTTCTTCTTCTCTCTGCTGGCGGGAACCCGGAGAGCTCTCTTAGGAGGAGTCGCCATGTTGTTAACCGACTTCTTCTTCTTTGTTTGTTTGTTTGTTTGTTTACTCCACACGGCGGGAAACTGACTGACCGACCACGAGCTGCCGGCCGCGCGCTAATCAAATCCCGCGCAGAGCGGAAACATGACGCATTTCCGTTTCTGGGGGCGGGACTAAACGGAGCAGAGATAGGTTGTTGTAACTAAACTGAGAAGAGGTCTCACTCTGCTCCTGTTTTCAGAGTTTAATAAAGAGGTCTCACTCTGCTCCTGTTTTCAGAGTTTAATAAAGAGGTCTCACTCTGCTCCTGTTTTCAGAGTTTAATAAAGAGGTCTCACTCTGCTCCTGTTTTCAGAGTTTAATAAAGAGGTCTCACTCTGCTCCTGTTTTCAGAGTTTAATAAAGAGGTCTCACTCTGCTCCTGTTTCTAGTTAAATAAAGATGTCTCAGTTTGTAGTGACACAAACACAGAAACAGGAAACAGACTGAAGGTTCAACATTTTAATATGAACAACTAGTAAACAGTTACTGACATAAACGTGTGTGTGTTATTGATGAGGTGTGTTATTGATTATTGATGAGGTCATCAGTGAGCTCTTCTGGACAGCAGCATCTCTCTGATGTTGTCTTCAGCTTCTTTCACGCTGCGTTCAAGGTACACCTTCTTTTGCTGGAAATAACACAAACAGTGAGACCAGTGACACACACTGCAGGAGAACACACATTATATTATATTATATATATAAATATATAATAGTCATTCAATTATAAAAACATTTGATAGTTTATGCGACTATCGTCTCAAAATATATAAAAACATGTATATTTTCCCTTTTTTATCTCAGTGTGTAGTTATTGTACATGTCAGTGTGTGTCTCAGTGTGTATCTTAGTGTGTAGTCAGTGTGTGTATTTGTACCTCGAGCTCTTTGATCTTCTCCTCAGCTGTTTTCTGTTTGTCCGTCAGCTGATTGTTGATTTCCTCCTTTGACTGCAGAATGAACCTGAAAAACACCAACAGAGTGACGAGTCTTGTCTTTTGTTCTAATATCAGATCATCAATAACAGAACTGATCAGCTGTGATCAATAACTAACACACCACCAGTGACGGTGTAACCTGTCCAGGTGAACAAAGATCCCCGTCGTCAGGGAGACTCACATGCGTCCGACTCCCTCGTAGAGTCGCGTGTTGTCCGACAGCGTGGCGATCTCCGAGTGCGTCAGCTTAGCGTGTTTCTGAACCCGAGTCAGCTGATCGATCTGCAGGTCGGCGAGCTTCGCCTTCTGCTGCGTGTCGATCATCTTCACCTGCAGCTCTGAGAAGGCCTACAAGAGAGAGGTATCACTCTGATGGAAACACCTGAACAACCTTCACCTGCAGCGCCTATAAGGCCTACAAGAGAGAGGTATCACTCTGATGGAAACACCTGAACAACCTTCACCTGCAGCGCCTATAAGGCCTACAAGAGAGAGGTATCACTCTGATGGAAACACCTGAACAACCTTCACCTGCAGCGCCTATAAGGCCTACAAGAGAGAGGTATCACTCTGATGGAAACACCTGAACAACCTTCACCTACAGTTCCTATAAGGCCTACAAGAGAGAGGTATCACTCTGATGGAAACACCTGAACAACCTTCACCTACAGTTCCTATAAGGCCTACAAGAGAGAGGTATCACTCTGATGGAAACACCTGAACAACCTTCACCTACAGCTCCTATAAGGCCTACAAGAGAGAGGTATCACTCTGATGGAAACACCTGAACAACCTTCACCTACAGCTCCTATAAGGCCTACAAGAGAGAGGTATCACTCTGATGGAAACACCTGAACAACCTTCACCTGCAGCGCCTATAAGGCCTACAAGAGAGAGGTATCACTCTGATGGAAACACCTGAACGAATATGTAACAAGTGTAAAAGAGAAATGACATTCAGGATGGAAGAGGCTGTATTGATGTTTGCATTTAATCATTATTTATGATATTAATCTAATATTGTCTGAAGGCTTCTACATTGATGTTTAATCTAAATAATGTTGAATGTGTGAATGAAGGATGAATCAATGAGTGTGATTGGTTATTGATTATGAGCTCATTCAGAGATGCTGTTGGTAGTTGTAGTTTTCTTGGTGAATAAATTAATAACATTAATAACATCAGAACATCCCAGAACATCCCCACATGTTCACATCAGAACATCCCAGAACATCCCCACATGTTCACATCAGAACATCCCCACATGTTCACATCAGAACATCCCAGAACATCCCCACATGTTCACATCAGAACATCCCAGAACATCCCCACATGTTCACATCAGAACATCCCCACATGTTCACATCAGAACATCCCAGAACATCCCCACATGTTCACATCAGAACATCCCAGAACATCCCCACATGTTCACATTAGAACATCCCAGAACATCCCCACATGTTCACATCGGAACATCCCAGAACATCCCCACATGTTCACATCAGAACATCCCAGAACATCCCCACATGTTCACATCGGAACATCCCAGAACATCTCCACATGTTCACATCAGAACATCCCAGAACATCCCCACATGTTCACATCAGAACATCCCAGAACATCCCCACATGTTCACATCAGAACATCCCCACATGTTCACATCGGAACATCCCAGAACATCCCCACATGTTCACATCGGAACATCCCAGAACATCCCCACATGTTCACATCGGAACATCCCAGAACATCCCCACATGTTCACATCAGAACATCCCAGAACATCCCCACATGTTCACATCAGAACATCCCCACATGTTCACATCGGAACATCCCAGAACATCCCCACATGTTCACATCGGAACATCCCAGAACATCCCCACATGTTCACATCGGAACATCCCAGAACATCCCCACATGTTCACATCGGAACATCCCAGAACATCCCCACATGTTCACATCGGAACATCCCAGAACATCCCCACATGTTCACATCGGAACATCCCAGAACATCTCCACATGTTCACATCGGAACATCCCAGAACATCCCCACATGTTCACATCAGAACATCCCAGAACATCCCCACATGTTCACATCGGAACATCCCAGAACATCCCCACATGTTCACATCAGAACATCCCAGAACATCCCCACATGTTCACATCAGAACATCCCCACATGTTCACATCGGAACATCCCAGAACATCCCCACATGTTCACATCGGAACATCCCAGAACATCCCCACATGTTCACATCGGAACATCCCAGAACATCCCCACATGTTCACATCGGAACATCCCAGAACATCCCCACATGTTCACATCGGAACATCCCAGAACATCCCCACATGTTCACATCGGAACATCCCAGAACATCTCCACATGTTCACATCGGAACATCCCAGAACATCCCCACATGTTCACATCAGAACATCCCAGAACATCCCCACATGTTCACATCGGAACATCCCAGAACATCCCCACATGTTCACATCAGAACATCCCAGAACATCCCCACATGTTCACATCGGAACATCCCAGAACATCCCCACATGTTCACATCAGAACATCCCAGAACATCCCAGAACATCCCCACATGTTCACATCAGAACATCCCAGAACATCCCAGAACATCCCAGAACATCTCCACATGTTCACATCGGAACATCCCAGAACATCCCCACATGTTCACATCGGAACATCCCAGAACATCCCCACATGTTCACATCAGAACATCCCAGAACATCCCCACATGTTCACATCGGAACATCCCAGAACATCCCCACATGTTCACATCAGAACATCCCAGAACATCCCCACATGTTCACATCAGAACATCCCAGAACATCCCCACATGTTCACATCGGAACATCCCAGAACATCCCCACATGTTCACATCAGAACATCCCAGAACATCCCAGAACATCCCCACATGTTCACATCAGAACATCCCAGAACATCCCAGAACATCCCAGAACATCTCCACATGTTCACATCGGAACATCCCAGAACATCCCCACATGTTCACATCGGAACATCCCAGAACATCCCCACATGTTCACATCAGAACATCCCAGAACATCCCCACATGTTCACATCGGAACATCCCAGAACATCCCCACATGTTCACATCAGAACATCCCAGAACATCCCCACATGTTCACATCAGAACATCCCAGAACATCCCCACATGTTCACATCAGAACATCCCAGAACATCCCCACATGTTCACATCGGAACATCCCAGAACATCCCCACATGTTCACATCAGAACATCCCAGAACATCCCCACATGTTCACATCAGAACATCCCAGAACATCCCCACATGTTCACATCGGAACATCCCAGAACATCCCCACATGTTCACATCGGAACATCCCAGAACATCCCCACATGTTCACATCAGAACATCCCAGAACATCCCCACATGTTCACATCAGAACATCCCAGAACATCCCCACATGTTCACATCGGAACATCCCAGAACATCCCCACATGTTCACATCAGAACATCCCAGAACATCCCCACATGTTCACATCAGAACATCCCAGAACATCCCAGAACATCCCAGAACATCTCCACATGTTCACATCGGAACATCCCAGAACATCCCCACATGTTCACATCGGAACATCCCAGAACATCCCCACATGTTCACATCAGAACATCCCAGAACATCCCCACATGTTCACATCGGAACATCCCAGAACATCCCCACATGTTCACATCAGAACATCCCAGAACATCCCCACATGTTCACATCAGAACATCCCAGAACATCCCCACATGTTCACATCAGAACATCCCAGAACATCCCCACATGTTCACATCAGAACATCCCAGAACATCCCCACATGTTCACATCGGAACATCCCAGAACATCCCCACATGTTCACATCAGAACATCCCAGAACATCCCCACATGTTCACATCAGAACATCCCAGAACATCCCCACATGTTCACATCGGAACATCCCAGAACATCCCCACATGTTCACATCAGAACATCCCAGAACATCCCCACATGTTCACATCAGAACATCCCAGAACATCCCCACATGTTCACATCGGAACATCCCAGAACATCCCCACATGTTCACATCAGAACCTATAAACTATATATTATATATTATTGGTCCCTGCTGGTCCCTGCTGGTCCCGGCTGGTCCCTGCTGGTCCCGGCTGGTCCCTGCTGGTCCCTGCTGGTCCCTGCTGGTCCCGGCTGGTCCCTGCTGGTCCCTGCTGGTTAGCTGCTCGCGCTAACGGTTAGCTGCTCGCGCTAACGGTTAGCTGCTCGCGCTAACGGTTAGCTGCTCGCGCTCTCCGTGTCCTGCGGCTCCTCGCTGGACACGGAGAGCGCGTGACAGACGCCAGGTAGCCTCGCCCCGCGGGCAGCAGCACCGGGGAATGATCAGTTACCTTCTTCAGCTCCAGGTCGATGGGCGCAGACATCTTCACCGCTCAGCCACAGCGCGCACTGCGCATGCGCAGCAGCTCCTCCTCCTCCTTCTTCTGTGGTGTTTATGGTTGGTTGGTAAACCAGCTTAAAGGTGCATTACCGCCACCTGCTGGACTACTAGAGGCTGGAGCAGGAGACTGCAGGAAAAAATAAATCATAAACAAAAATAATAAAATAAAATTAATTATTATTGATAATTATACTACTAATAATTCAATTGTCTCCATTATTCCCGTGCCTTTAAGTAATGAATTATTAGATTGTGTTCTAGCAGATTGTAATATTCCCATCATCTACTCCTGATAGACATTCCCCTCTTTCTTCGTCATATTTGTTGCCCTCTATAAGAACATGCTGGACAGTTTCTGGTTTATTAGAGTGTATCAGTTGGGTGCTTGCTCTGTTCTCTGGAGGGTTTGGTTTAATCCTGTTTGTCCTATTCTCAGACGGGTAGTGACCATCTCTTCCTTTGAGGCTCCTGCTCTGTATTCCACCAGCTCCTACATGTGTCTGAATACTGGACAGATGTGCATGTGCGAGCTCCTTCTGCTCCTTCTGCTCCTTCTTCTTCTCCTCCTTCTCCTCCTTCTTCTTCTTCTTCTTCTTCTCCTCCTTCTTCTTCTCCTCCTTCTTCTCCTCCTTCTTCTTCTCCTTCTTCTTCTTCTTCTCCTTCTTCTTCTTCTCCTCCTTCTTCTCCTCCTTCTTCTTCTTCTTCTTCTTCTCCTCCTTCTTCTCCTCCTTCTTCTTCTCCTCCTTCTTCTCCTCCTTCTTCTTCTCCTTCTCCTTCTTCTTCTTCTTCTCCTTCTTCTTCTCCTCCTTCTTCTTCTCCTCCTTCTTCTCCTCCTTCTTCTTCTCCTTCTCCTTCTTCTCCTCCTTCTTCTCCTCCTTCTTCTTCTCCTTCTTCTTCTTCTTCTCCTCCTTCTTCTTCTCCTCCTTCTTCTCCTCCTTCTCCTTCTTCTTCTTCTTCTCCTTCTTCTCCTCCTTCTTCTCCTCCTTCTCCTTCTTCTTCTCCTTCTTCTTCTTCTCCTCCTTCTTCTCCTCCTTCTCCTTCTCCTCCTTCTTCTTCTCCTCCTTCTTCTCCTCCTTCTCCTTCTCCTTCTCCTTCTTCTTCTCCTCCTTCTTCTTCTTCTTTACGGCAGCTTGTATCCATCTTTATTGGTGCGTTACCGCCACCTCCTGCTCTGCTATACTATAGATAGTAGTTATACTATAGTAATAGTGTAGTATAGTTATAGTATAGTATATATAGCTTTATAGTAGTTATAGTTATAGTATATATAGCTTTATAGTATAGTATATATAGCTGTATAGTTATAGTATAGTATATATAGGATTCAAACCAACTTTATTTAAACAGCTTCAATACAACACAACCATCAACTGATGTTTATTATTTTGATCCTGTAGGAATGATGTCACAAAATTTCCAGTGATCTGATTGGTCAGCAGTCGGGCTGTTGCTCTGCTGTTGAAGTCCGGTTACCATGGATACCAGAGATTAACCGACAAACAAACAAACAACACAAACAGGAAACAAATCAATCAGCTTTAATTTTCCTCTGAACACACACAGGGTCATCTGTGATGTCATCATGTTGCGGGTGACATCATCACCGTTGAAGGTGACGTCGTCACCGCTGAAGGTGACATCATCACCGTTGAAGGTGACGTCGTCACCGTTGCGGGTGACATCACCGTTGAAGGTGACGTCGTCACCGCTGAAGGTGACATCGTCACCGTTGAGGGTGACGTCGTCACTGTTGCGGGTGACATCATCACTGTTGCGGGTGACATCATCACTGTTGCGGGTGACATCATCACTGTTGCGGGTGACATCATCACTGTTGCGGGTGACGTCACCACCTAGCGGCTGATGTCATCACAGTTGTAGGTGACATCATCCCCGCTGTGGGTGATGTCATCTGTTGTTGTTGTTCTGGATGAAGTTGATGGAGTAGGAGCCGGTGTCGGTGTCCTGGTTCACCTGGAAGTTGTTGGTTGAAAGTCCGAACGGTCTCAGGACCAGGTTCCCCAGGTCCTTCAGTTTACCTGCAGCAGGGGTCAGAGGTCAGAGGTCACAGGTGTTTCAGGTCATAGTTAGATGAACTGGAGGAGAGATTCACTGGAGATCAGTGACGAGTCACTTTAGAATCATCTATCAGAGAAGAGGCAGCTCTCCACATGAGAAACATGAATTTATCATTTATTTATTATTTGATTTATCTGGTCGGCTTTAATTAGTGCCGGGTGGAACCGAACCGAACGGAACCAGACTGAAGAGAAAAGGAACCAAAAGGATCAGTTAACTGTGATGGTGTGTTCAGGTGCAGTACGTACTCATCATCTCCTCCTTCAACTTCTCATTCCTCTCCTGAATCTGCTGAGGCAACCTCTGAGAGACAGACAGGTAGCGACAGAGACAGGTAGAGAGAGAGAGAGAGAGAAAGACAGGTAGAGAGAGAGAGAGACAGGTAGAGACAGAGACAGGTAGAGACAGAGAGACAGGTAGAGAGAGAGAGAGAGAGACAGGTAGAGAGAGAGACAGGTAGAGACAGAGACAGGTAGAGACAGAGAGACAGGTAGAGAGAGAGAGAGACAGGTAGAGAGAGAGAGAGACAGGTAGAGACAGAGACAGAGAGAGAGAGAGAGAGAGAGAGAGAGAGAGACAGACAGGTAGAGACAGACAGGTAGGTAGAGAGAGACAGAGACAGAGACAGAGAGAGAGAGAGAGAGACAGACAGGTAGAGAGAGAGACAGAGACAGAGAGAGAGAGAGAGAGAGAGAGAGAGAGAGAGAGACAGACAGGTAGAGAGAGAGACAGGTTAAGGTCAGCACTGAGTTTCTGCTTCAGAGTGAAACATTTCAAAAGTTGATGTTAGATGATTTATTATACTTTTATTTGGGGATGTAAACAGGAAGTATACTGTTGCCATGGATACAGTTAGATGTATTTTCATCCTGTATTAGTTCACACGCAGAACTCACCATGCAGGCCTGTCTGGTACTGGTCTGGTTCAGGTCAGTGAACTCACCATGCAGGCCTGTCTGGTACTGGTCTGGTTCAGGTCAGTGAACTCACCATGCAGGCCTGTCTGGCGTTGGTCTGGTTCGGGTCAGTGAACTCACCATGCAGGCCTGTCTGGTACTGGTCTGGTTCAGGTCAGTGAACTCACCATGCAGGCCTGTCTGGCGTTGGTCTGGTTCGGGTCCAGCTCCAGAACCTTCTTGTAGTCCTCCAGAGCCTCGTCCAGCTTCTCCGTCTGCTCGTGAAGCTCCGCCCTCCTCAGCCACGCCCGCACATAGTCTGGATTCAGCTCTGTCGCTATGGCAACCACAGGCAACCAATCAATACAGAGATCAATCAGTGACCCTGTTGTTCAGGTAAAGAGTGATGTCATCACTCACCTCTGGTGCAGTCTGAGATCGCCTTCTCCTTCACATCCTGACAGGGAGAGAGGGACTCCGTTAGCATGTTGGTAGCCTGTCCGTTATCATGTTGTCATCATGCTGTTATCATGTAGTTATCATGCTGTTATCATGTTGTTATCATGCTGTCATCATGTAGTTATCATGTTGTTATCATGTTGTTATCATGTTGTCATCATGTAGTTATCATGTTGTTATCATGTTGTCATCATGTAGTTATCATGCTGTTATCATGTTGTCATCATGTAGTTATCATGCTGTCATCATGTTGTCATCATGCTGTTATCATGTAGTTATCATGCTGTTATCATGTTGTCATCATGTAGTTATCATGCTGTTATCATGTTGTTATCATGTTGTCATCATGTAATTATCATGCTGTTATCATGTTGTCATCATGTAGTTATCATGCTGTTATCATGCTGTCATCATGTTGTCATCATGCTGTTATCATGCTGTCATCATGTAGTTATCATGTTGTTATCATGCTGTCATCATGTAGTCATCATGCTGTCATCATGTTGTCATCATGTAGTTATCATGTTGTCATCATGCTGTTATCATGTTGTCATCATGTTGTCATCATGTTGTCATCATGTAGTTATCATGTTGTCATCATGTTGTCATCATGTTGTTATCATGTTGTCATCATGCTGTCATCATGCTGTTATCATGTTGTCATCATGTAGTTATCATGTTGTCATCATGTTGTCATGTTGTTATCATGTTGTCATCATGCTGTTATCATGTTGTCATCATGTAGTTATCATGTTGTCATCATGTTGTCATCATGTTGTTATCATGTTGTCATCATGTTGTTATCATGTTGTCATCATGCTGTTATCATGTTGTCATCATGTAGTTATCATGCTGTCATCATGTAGTTATCATGTTGTTATCATGCTGTCATCATGTAGTCATCATGCTGTCATCATGTAGTTATCATGTTGTTATCATGTAGTCATCATGCTGTCATCATGTTGTCATCATGTAGTTATCATGTTGTTATCATGTTGTCATCATGTAGTTATCATGCTGTCATCATGTAGTTATCATGTTGTTATCATGCTGTCATCATGTTGTCATCATGCTGTCATCATGTAGTTATCATGCTGTTATCATGTTGTCATCATGTAGTTATCATGCTGTTATCATGCTGTCATCATGTTGTCATCATGCTGTTATCATGCTGTCATCATGCTGTTATCATGCTGTCATCATGTAGTTATCATGTTGTTATCATGCTGTCATCATGCTGTCATCATGTTGTCATCATGTAGTTATCATGTTGTTATCATGTTGTCATCATGTTGTCATCATGTAGTTATCATGTTGTCATCATGTAGTTATCATGTTGTCATCATGTAGTTATCATGTTGTCATCATGTAGTTATCATGTTGTCATCATGTAGTTATCATGTTGTCATCATGTCATCATGTAGTTATCATGTTGTCATCATGTAGTTATCATGTTGTCATCATGTAGTTATCATGTAGTTATCATGTTGTTATCATGTTGTCATCATGTAGTTATCATGCTGTCATCATGCTGTTATCATGCTGTCATCATGTAGTTATCATGTTGTTATCATGCTGTCATCATGCTGTCATCATGTTGTCATCATGTAGTTATCATGTTGTTATCATGTTGTTATCATGTTGTCATCATGTTGTCATCATGTAGTTATCATGTTGTCATCATGTAGTTATCATGTTGTCATCATGTAGTTATCATGTTGTCATCATGTAGTTATCATGTTGTCATCATGTCATCATGTAGTTATCATGTTGTCATCATGTAGTTATCATGTTGTCATCATGTCATC
>JAUPFX010000018.1:30590349-30615349 GCA_036937225.1 Sebastes paucispinis
GTTCTGATGAAGGAGTGATTTGTAGATGTAGTTCTGGTGAAGGAGTGATTTGTAGATGTGTTTCTGATGAAGGAGTGATTTGTAGATGTGTTTCTGGTGAAGGAGTGATTTGTAGATGTAGTTCTGATGAAGGAGTGATTTGTAGATGTAGTTCTGGTGAAGGAGTGATTTGTAGATGTGTTTCTGATGAAGGAGTGATTTGTAGATGTGTTTCTGATGAAGGAGTGATTTGTAGATGTGTTTCTGGTGAAGGAGTGATTTGTAGATGTAGTTCTGGTGAAGGAGTGATTTGTAGATGTAGTTCTGGTGAAGGAGTGATTTGTAGATGTGTTTCTGATGAAGGAGTGATTTGTAGATGTAGTTCTGGTGAAGGAGTGATTTGTAGATGTGTTTCTGATGAAGGAGTGATTTGTAGATGTAGTTCTGATGAAGGAGTGATTTGTAGATGTGTTTCTGATGAAGGAGTGATTTGTAGATGTAGTTCTGATGAAGGAGTGATTTGTAGATGTGTTTCTGATGAAGGAGTGATTTGTAGATGTGTTTCTGATGAAGGAGTGATTTGTAGATGTGTTTCTGGTGAAGGAGTGATTTGTAGATGTAGTTCTGATGAAGGAGTGATTTGTAGATGTAGTTCTGATGAAGGAGTGATTTGTAGATGTAGTTCTGGTGAAGGAGTGATTTGTAGATGTAGTTCTGGTGAAGGAGTGATTTGTAGATGTGTTTCTGATGAAGGAGTGATTTGTAGATGTAGTTCTGGTGAAGGGGTGATTTGTAGATGTGTTTCTGATGAAGGAGTGATTTGTAGATGTAGTTCTGGTGAAGGAGTGATTTGTAGATGTGTTTCTGATGAAGGAGTGATTTGTAGATGTAGTTCTGATGAAGGAGTGATTTGTAGATGTGTTTCTGATGAAGGAGTGATTTGTAGATGTAGTTCTGATGAAGGAGTGATTTGTAGATATGTTTCTGATGAAGGAGTGATTTGTAGATGTGTTTCTGATGAAGGAGTGATTTGTAGATGTGTTTCTGGTGAAGGAGTGATTTGTAGATGTAGTTCTGATGAAGGAGTGATTTGTAGATGTGTTTCTGATGAAGGAGTGATTTGTAGATGTGTTTCTGATGAAGGAGTGATTTGTAGATGTGTTTCTGGTGAAGGAGTGATTTGTAGATGTAGTTCTGATGAAGGAGTGATTTGTAGATGTAGTTCTGATGAAGGAGTGATTTGTAGATGTGTTTCTGGTGAAGGAGTGATTTGTAGATGTAGTTCTGATGAAGGAGTGATTTGTAGATGTGTTTCTGATGAAGGAGTGATTTGTAGATGTAGTTCTGATGAAGGAGTGATTTGTAGATGTAGTTCTGGTGAAGGAGTGATTTGTAGATGTGTTTCTGATGAAGGAGTGATTTGTAGATGTGTTTCTGGTGAAGGAGTGATTTGTAGATGTAGTTCTGATGAAGGAGTGATTTGTAGATGTAGTTCTGGTGAAGGAGTGATTTGTAGATGTGTTTCTGATGAAGGAGTGATTTGTAGATGTGTTTCTGATGAAGGAGTGATTTGTAGATGTGTTTCTGGTGAAGGAGTGATTTGTAGATGTAGTTCTGGTGAAGGAGTGATTTGTAGATGTAGTTCTGGTGAAGGAGTGATTTGTAGATGTGTTTCTGATGAAGGAGTGATTTGTAGATGTAGTTCTGATGAAGGAGTGATTTGTAGATGTGTTTCTGATGAAGGAGTGATTTGTAGATGTAGTTCTGATGAAGGAGTGATTTGTAGATGTGTTTCTGATGAAGGAGTGATTTGTAGATGTGTTTCTGATGAAGGAGTGATTTGTAGATGTGTTTCTGGTGAAGGAGTGATTTGTAGATGTAGTTCTGGTGAAGGAGTGATTTGTAGATGTAGTTCTGATGAAGGAGTGATTTGTAGATGTAGTTCTGGTGAAGGAGTGATTTGTAGATGTGTTTCTGATGAAGGAGTGATTTGTAGATGTGTTTCTGATGAAGGAGTGATTTGTAGATGTAGTTCTGGTGAAGGAGTGATTTGTAGATGTGTTTCTGATGAAGGAGTGATTTGTAGATGTAGTTCTGGTGAAGGAGTGATTTGTAGATGTGTTTCTGATGAAGGAGTGATTTGTAGATGTAGTTCTGATGAAGGAGTGATTTGTAGATGTGTTTCTGATGAAGGAGTGATTTGTAGATGTAGTTCTGATGAAGGAGTGATTTGTAGATGTGTTTCTGATGAAGGAGTGATTTGTAGATGTGTTTCTGATGAAGGAGTGATTTGTAGATGTGTTTCTGGTGAAGGAGTGATTTGTAGATGTAGTTCTGATGAAGGAGTGATTTGTAGATGTAGTTCTGATGAAGGAGTGATTTGTAGATGTGTTTCTGGTGAAGGAGTGATTTGTAGATGTAGTTCTGATGAAGGAGTGATTTGTAGATGTGTTTCTGATGAAGGAGTGATTTGTAGATGTAGTTCTGATGAAGGAGTGATTTGTAGATGTAGTTCTGGTGAAGGAGTGATTTGTAGATGTGTTTCTGATGAAGGAGTGATTTGTAGATGTGTTTCTGGTGAAGGAGTGATTTGTAGATGTAGTTCTGATGAAGGAGTGATTTGTAGATGTAGTTCTGGTGAAGGAGTGATTTGTAGATGTGTTTCTGATGGAGTGATTTGTAGATGTGTTTCTGGTGAAGGAGTGATTTGTAGATGTAGTTCTGGTGAAGGAGTGATTTGTAGATGTAGTTCTGGTGAAGGAGTGATTTGTAGATGTGTTTCTGATGAAGGAGTGATTTGTAGATGTAGTTCTGGTGAAGGAGTGATTTGTAGATGTGTTTCTGATGAAGGAGTGATTTGTAGATGTAGTTCTGATGAAGGAGTGATTTGTAGATGTGTTTCTGATGAAGGAGTGATTTGTAGATGTGTTTCTGATGAAGGAGTGATTTGTAGATGTGTTTCTGGTGAAGGAGTGATTTGTAGATGTAGTTCTGGTGAAGGAGTGATTTGTAGATGTAGTTCTGGTGAAGGAGTGATTTGTAGATGTGTTTCTGATGAAGGAGTGATTTGTAGATGTGTTTCTGGTGAAGGAGTGATTTGTAGATGTGTTTCTGGTGAAGGAGTGATTTGTAGATGTAGTTCTGGTGAAGGAGTGATTTGTAGATGTGTTTCTGATGAAGGAGTGATTTGTAGATGTGTTTCTGGTGAAGGAGTGATTTGTAGATGTAGTTCTGGTGAAGGAGTGATTTGTAGATGTAGTTCTGGTGAAGGAGTGATTTGTAGATGTGTTTCTGGTGAAGGAGTGATTTGTAGATGTGTTTCTGGTGAAGGAGTGATTTGTAGATGTGTTTCTGATGGAGTGATTTGTAGATGTGTTTCTGGTGAAGGAGTGATTTGTAGATGTAGTTCTGGTGAAGGAGTGATTTGTAGATGTAGTTCTGGTGAAGGAGTGATTTGTAGATGTGTTTCTGATGAAGGAGTGATTTGTAGATGTGTTTCTGGTGAAGGAGTGATTTGTAGATGTAGTTCTGAAGAAGGAGTGATTTGTAGATGTAGTTCTGGTGAAGGAGTGATTTGTAGATGTGTTTCTGATGAAGGAGTGATTTGTAGATGTGTTTCTGGTGAAGGAGTGATTTGTAGATGTAGTTCTGGTGAAGGAGTGATTTGTAGATGTAGTTCTGGTGAAGGAGTGATTTGTAGATGTGTTTCTGGTGAAGGAGTGATTTGTAGATGTGTTTCTGGTGAAGGAGTGATTTGTAGATGTGTTTCTGATGGAGTGATTTGTAGATGTGTTTCTGGTGAAGGAGTGATTTGTAGATGTGTTTCTGATGGAGTGATTTGTAGATGTGTTTCTGGTGAAGGAGTGATTTGTAGATGTGTTTCTGGTGAAGGAGTGATTTGTAGATGTGTTTCTGATGGAGTGATTTGTAGATGTGTTTCTGGTGAAGGAGTGATTTGTAGATGTGTTTCTGGTGAAGGAGTGATTTGTAGATGTGTTTCTGGTGAAGGAGTGATTTGTAGATGTGTTTCTGATGAAGGAGTGATTTGTAGATGTGTTTCTGGTGAAGGAGTGATTTGTAGATGTGTTTCTGGTGAAGGAGTGATTTGTAGATGTGTTTCTGATGAAGGAGTGATTTGTAGATGTGTTTCTGATGAAGGAGTGATTTGTAGATGTGTTTCTGATGAAGGAGTGATTTGTAGATGTGTTTCTGATGAAGGAGTGATTTGTAGATGTGTTTCTGGTGAAGGAGTGATTTGTAGATGTAGTTCTGATGAAGGAGTGATTTGTAGATGTAGTTCTGATGAAGGAGTGATTTGTAGATGTGTTTCTGATGAAGGAGTGATTTGTAGATGTAGTTCTGGTGAAGGAGTGATTTGTAGATGTGTTTCTGATGAAGGAGTGATTTGTAGATGTGTTTCTGGTGAAGGAGTGATTTGTAGATGTAGTTCTGATGAAGGAGTGATTTGTAGATGTAGTTCTGGTGAAGGAGTGATTTGTAGATGTGTTTCTGATGAAGGAGTGATTTGTAGATGTGTTTCTGGTGAAGGAGTGATTTGTAGATGTAGTTCTGGTGAAGGAGTGATTTGTAGATGTAGTTCTGGTGAAGGAGTGATTTGTAGATGTGTTTCTGGTGAAGGAGTGATTTGTAGATGTGTTTCTGGTGAAGGAGTGATTTGTAGATGTGTTTCTGATGGAGTGATTTGTAGATGTGTTTCTGGTGAAGGAGTGATTTGTAGATGTGTTTCTGATGGAGTGATTTGTAGATGTGTTTCTGGTGAAGGAGTGATTTGTAGATGTGTTTCTGGTGAAGGAGTGATTTGTAGATGTGTTTCTGATGAAGGAGTGATTTGTAGATGTGTTTCTGGTGAAGGAGTGATTTGTAGATGTGTTTCTGGTGAAGGAGTGATTTGTAGATGTGTTTCTGATGAAGGAGTGATTTGTAGATGTGTTTCTGGTGAAGGAGTGATTTGTAGATGTGTTTCTGGTGAAGGAGTGATTTGTAGATGTAGTTCTGATGAAGGAGTGATTTGTAGATGTAGTTCTGATGAAGGAGTGATTTGTAGATGTGTTTCTGATGAAGGAGTGATTTGTAGATGTAGTTCTGGTGAAGGAGTGATTTGTAGATGTGTTTCTGATGAAGGAGTGATTTGTAGATGTAGTTCTGATGAAGGAGTGATTTGTAGATGTAGTTCTGATGAAGGAGTGATTTGTAGATGTAGTTCTGATGAAGGAGTGATTTGTAGATGTAGTTCTGATGAAGGAGTGATTTGTAGATGTAGTTCTGGTGAAGGAGTGATTTGTAGATGTGTTTCTGGTGAAGGAGTGATTTGTAGATGTGTTTCTGGTGAAGGAGTGATTTGTAGATGTGTTTCTGGTGAAGGAGTGATTTGTAGATGTGTTTCTGATGAAGGAGTGATTTGTAGATGTGTTTCTGATGAAGGAGTGATTTGTAGATGTAGTTCTGATGAAGGAGTGATTTGTAGATGTAGTTCTGATGAAGGAGTGATTTGTAGATGTAGTTCTGATGAAGGAGTGATTTGTAGATGTGTTTCTGGTGAAGGAGTGATTTGTAGATGTGTTTCTGGTGAAGGAGTGATTTGTAGATGTGTTTCTGGTGAAGGAGTGATTTGTAGATGTGTTTCTGGTGAAGGAGTGATTTGTAGATGTGTTTCTGATGAAGGAGTGATTTGTAGATGTAGTTCTGATGAAGGAGTGATTTGTAGATGTAGTTCTGATGAAGGAGTGATTTGTAGATGTAGTTCTGATGAAGGAGTGATTTGTAGATGTAGTTCTGATGAAGGAGTGATTTGTAGATGTAGTTCTGATGAAGGAGTGATTTGTAGATGTAGTTCTGATGAAGGAGTGATTTGTAGATGTGTTTCTGGTGAAGGGGTGATTTGTAGATGTGTTTCTGATGAAGGAGTGATTTGTAGATGTAGTTCTGATGAAGGAGTGATTTGTAGATGTGTTTCTGATGAAGGAGTGATTTGTAGATGTGTTTCTGATGAAGGAGTGATTTGTAGATGTGTTTCTGATGAAGGAGTGATTTGTAGATGTAGTTCTGATGAAGGAGTGATTTGTAGATGTAGTTCTGATGAAGGAGTGATTTGTAGATGTGTTTCTGATGAAGGAGTGATTTGTAGATGTGTTTCTGATGAAGGAGTGATTTGTAGATGTGTTTCTGATGAAGGAGTGATTTGTAGATGTGTTTCTGGTGAAGGAGTGATTTGTAGATGTGTTTCTGATGAAGGAGTGATTTGTAGATGTGTTTCTGATGAAGGAGTGATTTGTAGATGTGTTTCTGGTGAAGGAGTGATTTGTAGATGTGTTTCTGGTGAAGGAGTGATTTGTAGATGTGTTTCTGGTGAAGGAGTGATTTGTAGATGTGTTTCTGATGAAGGAGTGATTTGTAGATGTGTTTCTGGTGAAGGAGTGATTTGTAGATGTGTTTCTGATGAAGGAGTGATTTGTAGATGTGTTTCTGATGAAGGAGTGATTTGTAGATGTGTTTCTGGTGAAGGAGTGATTTGTAGATGTAGTTCTGATGAAGGAGTGATTTGTAGATGTGTTTCTGATGAAGGAGTGATTTGTAGATGTAGTTCTGGTGAAGGAGTGATTTGTAGATGTGTTTCTGGTGAAGGAGTGATTTGTAGATGTGTTTCTGGTGAAGGAGTGATTTGTAGATGTAGTTCTGATGAAGGAGTGATTTGTAGATGTGTTTCTGATGAAGGAGTGATTTGTAGATGTAGTTCTGATGAAGGAGTGATTTGTAGATGTGTTTCTGATGAAGGAGTGATTTGTAGATGTGTTTCTGATGAAGGAGTGATTTGTAGATGTGTTTCTGGTGAAGGAGTGATTTGTAGATGTAGTTCTGATGAAGGAGTGATTTGTAGATGTAGTTCTGGTGAAGGAGTGATTTGTAGATGTGTTTCTGATGAAGGAGTGATTTGTAGATGTGTTTCTGATGAAGGAGTGATTTGTAGATGTGTTTCTGATGAAGGAGTGATTTGTAGATGTGTTTCTGGTGAAGGAGTGATTTGTAGATGTAGTTCTGATGAAGGAGTGATTTGTAGATGTAGTTCTGGTGAAGGAGTGATTTGTATATGTGTTTCTGATGAAGGAGTGATTTGTAGATGTGTTTCTGATGGAGTGATTTGTAGATGTGTTTCTGGTGAAGGAGTGATTTGTAGATGTGTTTCTGGTGAAGGAGTGATTTGTAGATGTGTTTCTGATGGAGTGATTTGTAGATGTGTTTCTGATGAAGGAGTGATTTGTAGATGTGTTTCTGATGAAGGAGTGATTTGTAGATGTAGTTCTGGTGAAGGAGTGATTTGTAGATGTGTTTCTGGTGAAGGAGTGATTTGTAGATGTGTTTCTGATGAAGGAGTGATTTGTAGATGTGTTTCTGGTGAAGGAGTGATTTGTAGATGTGTTTCTGGTGAAGGAGTGATTTGTAGATGTAGTTCTGATGAAGGAGTGATTTGTAGATGTAGTTCTGATGAAGGAGTGATTTGTAGATGTGTTTCTGATGAAGGAGTGATTTGTAGATGTAGTTCTGGTGAAGGAGTGATTTGTAGATGTGTTTCTGATGAAGGAGTGATTTGTAGATGTAGTTCTGATGAAGGAGTGATTTGTAGATGTAGTTCTGATGAAGGAGTGATTTGTAGATGTAGTTCTGATGAAGGAGTGATTTGTAGATGTGTTTCTGATGAAGGAGTGATTTGTAGATGTAGTTCTGGTGAAGGGGTGATTTGTAGATGTGTTTCTGATGAAGGAGTGATTTGTAGATGTGTTTCTGATGAAGGAGTGATTTGTAGATGTAGTTCTGGTGAAGGGGTGATTTGTAGATGTGTTTCTGATGAAGGAGTGATTTGTAGATGTGTTTCTGATGAAGGAGTGATTTGTAGATGTGTTTCTGGTGAAGGAGTGATTTGTAGATGTGTTTCTGGTGAAGGAGTGATTTGTAGATGTGTTTCTGATGAAGGAGTGATTTGTAGATGTAGTTCTGATGAAGGAGTGATTTGTAGATGTGTTTCTGGTGAAGGGGTGATTTGTAGATGTGTTTCTGATGAAGGAGTGATTTGTAGATGTAGTTCTGATGAAGGAGTGATTTGTAGATGTGTTTCTGATGAAGGAGTGATTTGTAGATGTGTTTCTGATGAAGGAGTGATTTGTAGATGTAGTTCTGATGAAGGAGTGATTTGTAGATGTGTTTCTGATGAAGGAGTGATTTGTAGATGTGTTTCTGATGAAGGAGTGATTTGTAGATGTGTTTCTGGTGAAGGAGTGATTTGTAGATGTAGTTCTGATGAAGGAGTGATTTGTAGATGTAGTTCTGATGAAGGAGTGATTTGTAGATGTAGTTCTGATGAAGGAGTGATTTGTAGATGTAGTTCTGATGAAGGAGTGATTTGTAGATGTAGTTCTGATGAAGGAGTGATTTGTAGATGTAGTTCTGATGAAGGAGTGATTTGTAGATGTGTTTCTGGTGAAGGAGTGATTTGTAGATGTGTTTCTGATGAAGGAGTGATTTGTAGATGTGTTTCTGATGAAGGAGTGATTTGTAGATGTGTTTCTGATGAAGGAGTGATTTGTAGATGTAGTTCTGATGAAGGAGTGATTTGTAGATGTGTTTCTGATGAAGGAGTGATTTGTAGATGTGTTTCTGATGAAGGAGTGATTTGTAGATGTGTTTCTGATGAAGGAGTGATTTGTAGATGTGTTTCTGATGAAGGAGTGATTTGTAGATGTGTTTCTGGTGAAGGAGTGATTTGTAGATGTGTTTCTGATGAAGGAGTGATTTGTAGATGTGTTTCTGATGAAGGAGTGATTTGTAGATGTGTTTCTGATGAAGGAGTGATTTGTAGATGTAGTTCTGATGAAGGAGTGATTTGTAGATGTAGTTCTGATGAAGGAGTGATTTGTAGATGTAGTTCTGATGAAGGAGTGATTTGTAGATGTAGTTCTGATGAAGGAGTGATTTGTAGATGTGTTTCTGGTGAAGGAGTGATTTGTAGATGTAGTTCTGATGAAGGAGTGATTTGTAGATGTGTTTCTGATGAAGGAGTGATTTGTAGATGTGTTTCTGGTGAAGGAGTGATTTGTAGATGTGTTTCTGGTGAAGGAGTGATTTATAGATGTAGTTCTGATGAAGGAGTGATTTGTAGATGTAGTTCTGATGAAGGAGTGATTTGTAGATGTGTTTCTGATGAAGGAGTGATTTGTAAATGTAGTTCTGATGAAGGAGTGATTTGTAGATGTGTTTCTGATGAAGGAGTGATTTGTAGATGTGTTTCTGATGAAGGAGTGATTTGTAGATGTGTTTCTGATGAAGGAGTGATTTGTAGATGTAGTTCTGATGAAGGAGTGATTTGTAGATGTAGTTCTGATGAAGGAGTGATTTGTAGATGTGTTTCTGATGAAGGAGTGATTTGTAGATGTGTTTCTGATGAAGGAGTGATTTGTAGATGTGTTTCTGATGAAGGAGTGATTTGTAGATGTGTTTCTGGTGAAGGAGTGATTTGTAGATGTGTTTCTGATGAAGGAGTGATTTGTAGATGTGTTTCTGATGAAGGAGTGATTTGTAGATGTGTTTCTGGTGAAGGAGTGATTTGTAGATGTGTTTCTGGTGAAGGAGTGATTTGTAGATGTGTTTCTGGTGAAGGAGTGATTTGTAGATGTGTTTCTGATGAAGGAGTGATTTGTAGATGTGTTTCTGGTGAAGGAGTGATTTGTAGATGTGTTTCTGATGAAGGAGTGATTTGTAGATGTGTTTCTGATGAAGGAGTGATTTGTAGATGTGTTTCTGGTGAAGGAGTGATTTGTAGATGTAGTTCTGATGAAGGAGTGATTTGTAGATGTGTTTCTGATGAAGGAGTGATTTGTAGATGTAGTTCTGGTGAAGGAGTGATTTGTAGATGTGTTTCTGGTGAAGGAGTGATTTGTAGATGTGTTTCTGGTGAAGGAGTGATTTGTAGATGTAGTTCTGATGAAGGAGTGATTTGTAGATGTGTTTCTGATGAAGGAGTGATTTGTAGATGTAGTTCTGATGAAGGAGTGATTTGTAGATGTGTTTCTGATGAAGGAGTGATTTGTAGATGTGTTTCTGATGAAGGAGTGATTTGTAGATGTGTTTCTGGTGAAGGAGTGATTTGTAGATGTAGTTCTGATGAAGGAGTGATTTGTAGATGTAGTTCTGGTGAAGGAGTGATTTGTAGATGTGTTTCTGATGAAGGAGTGATTTGTAGATGTGTTTCTGATGAAGGAGTGATTTGTAGATGTGTTTCTGATGAAGGAGTGATTTGTAGATGTGTTTCTGGTGAAGGAGTGATTTGTAGATGTAGTTCTGATGAAGGAGTGATTTGTAGATGTAGTTCTGGTGAAGGAGTGATTTGTATATGTGTTTCTGATGAAGGAGTGATTTGTAGATGTGTTTCTGATGGAGTGATTTGTAGATGTGTTTCTGGTGAAGGAGTGATTTGTAGATGTGTTTCTGGTGAAGGAGTGATTTGTAGATGTGTTTCTGATGGAGTGATTTGTAGATGTGTTTCTGATGAAGGAGTGATTTGTAGATGTGTTTCTGATGAAGGAGTGATTTGTAGATGTAGTTCTGGTGAAGGAGTGATTTGTAGATGTGTTTCTGGTGAAGGAGTGATTTGTAGATGTGTTTCTGATGAAGGAGTGATTTGTAGATGTGTTTCTGGTGAAGGAGTGATTTGTAGATGTGTTTCTGGTGAAGGAGTGATTTGTAGATGTAGTTCTGATGAAGGAGTGATTTGTAGATGTAGTTCTGATGAAGGAGTGATTTGTAGATGTGTTTCTGATGAAGGAGTGATTTGTAGATGTAGTTCTGGTGAAGGAGTGATTTGTAGATGTGTTTCTGATGAAGGAGTGATTTGTAGATGTAGTTCTGATGAAGGAGTGATTTGTAGATGTAGTTCTGATGAAGGAGTGATTTGTAGATGTAGTTCTGATGAAGGAGTGATTTGTAGATGTAGTTCTGATGAAGGAGTGATTTGTAGATGTGTTTCTGGTGAAGGGGTGATTTGTAGATGTGTTTCTGATGAAGGAGTGATTTGTAGATGTAGTTCTGATGAAGGAGTGATTTGTAGATGTGTTTCTGATGAAGGAGTGATTTGTAGATGTAGTTCTGATGAAGGAGTGATTTGTAGATGTAGTTCTGATGAAGGAGTGATTTGTAGATGTGTTTCTGATGAAGGAGTGATTTGTAGATGTGTTTCTGATGAAGGAGTGATTTGTAGATGTGTTTCTGATGAAGGAGTGATTTGTAGATGTGTTTCTGGTGAAGGAGTGATTTGTAGATGTGTTTCTGATGAAGGAGTGATTTGTAGATGTGTTTCTGATGAAGGAGTGATTTGTAGATGTAGTTCTGGTGAAGGGGTGATTTGTAGATGTGTTTCTGATGAAGGAGTGATTTGTAGATGTGTTTCTGATGAAGGAGTGATTTGTAGATGTAGTTCTGGTGAAGGGGTGATTTGTAGATGTGTTTCTGATGAAGGAGTGATTTGTAGATGTGTTTCTGATGAAGGAGTGATTTGTAGATGTGTTTCTGGTGAAGGAGTGATTTGTAGATGTGTTTCTGGTGAAGGAGTGATTTGTAGATGTGTTTCTGATGAAGGAGTGATTTGTAGATGTAGTTCTGATGAAGGAGTGATTTGTAGATGTGTTTCTGGTGAAGGGGTGATTTGTAGATGTGTTTCTGATGAAGGAGTGATTTGTAGATGTAGTTCTGATGAAGGAGTGATTTGTAGATGTGTTTCTGATGAAGGAGTGATTTGTAGATGTGTTTCTGATGAAGGAGTGATTTGTAGATGTAGTTCTGATGAAGGAGTGATTTGTAGATGTGTTTCTGATGAAGGAGTGATTTGTAGATGTGTTTCTGATGAAGGAGTGATTTGTAGATGTGTTTCTGGTGAAGGAGTGATTTGTAGATGTAGTTCTGATGAAGGAGTGATTTGTAGATGTAGTTCTGATGAAGGAGTGATTTGTAGATGTAGTTCTGATGAAGGAGTGATTTGTAGATGTAGTTCTGATGAAGGAGTGATTTGTAGATGTAGTTCTGATGAAGGAGTGATTTGTAGATGTGTTTCTGAAGGAGTGATTTGTAGATGTGTTTCTGGTGAAGGAGTGATTTGTAGATGTGTTTCTGATGAAGGAGTGATTTGTAGATGTGTTTCTGATGAAGGAGTGATTTGTAGATGTGTTTCTGATGAAGGAGTGATTTGTAGATGTAGTTCTGATGAAGGAGTGATTTGTAGATGTGTTTCTGATGAAGGAGTGATTTGTAGATGTGTTTCTGATGAAGGAGTGATTTGTAGATGTGTTTCTGATGAAGGAGTGATTTGTAGATGTGTTTCTGATGAAGGAGTGATTTGTAGATGTGTTTCTGATGAAGGAGTGATTTGTAGATGTGTTTCTGGTGAAGGAGTGATTTGTAGATGTGTTTCTGATGAAGGAGTGATTTGTAGATGTGTTTCTGATGAAGGAGTGATTTGTAGATGTAGTTCTGATGAAGGAGTGATTTGTAGATGTAGTTCTGATGAAGGAGTGATTTGTAGATGTAGTTCTGATGAAGGAGTGATTTGTAGATGTGTTTCTGGTGAAGGAGTGATTTGTAGATGTAGTTCTGATGAAGGAGTGATTTGTAGATGTGTTTCTGGTGAAGGAGTGATTTGTAGATGTAGTTCTGATGAAGGAGTGATTTGTAGATGTGTTTCTGGTGAAGGAGTGATTTGTAGATGTAGTTCTGATGAAGGAGTGATTTGTAGATGTGTTTCTGGTGAAGGAGTGATTTGTAGATGTGTTTCTGATGAAGGAGTGATTTGTAGATGTGTTTCTGATGAAGGAGTGATTTGTAGATGTAGTTCTGATGAAGGAGTGATTTGTAGATGTAGTTCTGATGAAGGAGTGATTTGTAGATGTAGTTCTGATGAAGGAGTGATTTGTAGATGTAGTTCTGATGAAGGAGTGATTTGTAGATGTGTTTCTGATGAAGGAGTGATTTGTAGATGTGTTTCTGATTAAGGAGTGATTTGTAGATGTGTTTCTGATGAAGGAGTGATTTGTAGATGTGTTTCTGATGAAGGAGTGATTTGTAGATGTGTTTCTGATGAAGGAGTGATTTGTAGATGTGTTTCTGGTGAAGGAGTGATTTGTAGATGTGTTTCTGATGAAGGAGTGATTTGTAGATGTGTTTCTGGTGAAGGAGTGATTTGTAGATGTGTTTCTGATGAAGGAGTGATTTGTAGATGTAGTTCTGATGAAGGAGTGATTTGTAGATGTGTTTCTGGTGAAGGGGTGATTTGTAGATGTGTTTCTGATGAAGGAGTGATTTGTAGATGTAGTTCTGATGAAGGAGTGATTTGTAGATGTGTTTCTGATGAAGGAGTGATTTGTAGATGTGTTTCTGATGAAGGAGTGATTTGTAGATGTAGTTCTGATGAAGGAGTGATTTGTAGATGTGTTTCTGATGAAGGAGTGATTTGTAGATGTGTTTCTGATGAAGGAGTGATTTGTAGATGTGTTTCTGGTGAAGGAGTGATTTGTAGATGTAGTTCTGATGAAGGAGTGATTTGTAGATGTAGTTCTGATGAAGGAGTGATTTGTAGATGTAGTTCTGATGAAGGAGTGATTTGTAGATGTAGTTCTGATGAAGGAGTGATTTGTAGATGTAGTTCTGATGAAGGAGTGATTTGTAGATGTGTTTCTGAAGGAGTGATTTGTAGATGTGTTTCTGGTGAAGGAGTGATTTGTAGATGTGTTTCTGATGAAGGAGTGATTTGTAGATGTGTTTCTGATGAAGGAGTGAGATTTGTAGATGTGTTTCTGATGAAGGAGTGATTTGTAGATGTAGTTCTGATGAAGGAGTGATTTGTAGATGTGTTTCTGATGAAGGAGTGATTTGTAGATGTGTTTCTGATGAAGGAGTGATTTGTAGATGTGTTTCTGATGAAGGAGTGATTTGTAGATGTGTTTCTGATGAAGGAGTGATTTGTAGATGTGTTTCTGATGAAGGAGTGATTTGTAGATGTGTTTCTGATGAAGGAGTGATTTGTAGATGTGTTTCTGATGAAGGAGTGATTTGTAGATGTGTTTCTGATGAAGGAGTGATTTGTAGATGTAGTTCTGATGAAGGAGTGATTTGTAGATGTAGTTCTGATGAAGGAGTGATTTGTAGATGTAGTTCTGATGAAGGAGTGATTTGTAGATGTGTTTCTGGTGAAGGAGTGATTTGTAGATGTAGTTCTGATGAAGGAGTGATTTGTAGATGTGTTTCTGGTGAAGGAGTGATTTGTAGATGTAGTTCTGATGAAGGAGTGATTTGTAGATGTGTTTCTGGTGAAGGAGTGATTTGTAGATGTAGTTCTGATGAAGGAGTGATTTGTAGATGTGTTTCTGATGAAGGAGTGATTTGTAGATGTGTTTCTGATGAAGGAGTGATTTGTAGATGTGTTTCTGATGAAGGAGTGATTTGTAGATGTGTTTCTGGTGAAGGAGTGATTTGTAGATGTGTTTCTGATGAAGGAGTGATTTGTAGATGTGTTTCTGATGAAGGAGTGATTTGTAGATGTAGTTCTGATGAAGGAGGTGATTTGTAGATGTAGTTCTGATGAAGGAGTGATTTGTAGATGTGTTTCTGATGAAGGAGTGATTTGTAGATGTGTTTCTGGTGAATCACTGAATGAAGTTTTAAATGTAAATAGAGGATTGTAAATGAACACATTAATTACCTGTTGTTGGAGAGGCTTCCGTTTCTCTGGGTGTTTCAGCTCCAGGATGTGCCGCTGCTCAGCCAGCTGACTGAGGACTCTGAGCTAACAACACTGCTAAGCTAAGTGCTAAGCTAACAGCTGTAGTCGTGTTGTCAGCCACCTGCTACGTCACAGGTCAGTTTGATGACGTCACTGTGACGATTGACAGAGAGGTTGAATAACAGAAACTCTTCTTATCTACTGGCTGGAGGCTAACACACCTGATGTGATGCTAACACCTGCTAGCCTGCCGACGACTCACGATGACATCACTTCCGGGACGATGACGCGCTTCTTCTTCTTCTACCTCGGTATTTCAGTCTGGTGCGGCTCATTCCGCCTCCTGCTGGGACTGTTTATAACAACTCTTTATTCTTATAGAAACACAACACAACACAACACAATACAACACAATACAACACAATACAACACAATACAACACAATACAACACAATACAACACAATACAACACAATACAACACAACACAACACAACACAATACAATACAACACAACACAACACAACACAATACAACACAACACAACACAATACAACACAATACAACACAACACAATACAATACAATACAACACAACACAACACAATACAACACAATACAACACAATACAACACAATACAACACAATACAACACAACACAACACAACACAATACAATACAACACAACACAACACAACACAATACAACACAACACAATACAATACAACACAATACAACACAACACAATACAATACAATACAACACAACACAACACAATACAATACAATACAACACAACACAACACAATACAACACAACACAACACAACACAACACAATACAACACAATACAACACAACACAATACAATACAATACAACACAACACAACACAATACAACACAATACAACACAATACAACACAATACAACACAATACAACACAACACAACACAACACAATACAATACAACACAACACAACACAATACAATACAATACAACACAACACAACACAATACAACACAATACAACACAATACAACACAATACAACACAATACAACACAATACAACACAACACAACACAACACAATACAATACAACACAACACAACACAACACAATACAACACAACACAATACAATACAACACAACACAACACAACACAATAAAACAAAATAAAATACAATAAAACACAATAAAACACAATAAAACACAATACAACACAATACAACACAATACAATCCAACACAATACAATACAATACAATACAACACAATACAACACAACACAACACAACACAATACAATACAACACAACACAACACAACACAATACAACACAACACAACACAATACAACACAATACAACACAACACAATACAATACAATACAACACAACACAACACAATACAACACAATACAACACAATACAACACAATACAACACAATACAACACAATACAACACAATACAACACAACACAACACAACACAATACAATACAACACAACACAACACAACACAATACAACACAACACAATACAATACAACACAATACAACACAACACAATACAATACAATACAACACAACACAACACAATACAATACAATACAACACAACACAACACAATACAACACAACACAACACAACACAACACAATACAACACAATACAACACAACACAATACAATACAATACAACACAACACAACACAATACAACACAATACAACACAATACAACACAATACAACACAATACAACACAACACAACACAACACAATACAATACAACACAACACAACACAATACAATACAATACAACACAACACAACACAATACAACACAATACAACACAATACAACACAATACAACACAATACAACACAATACAACACAACACAACACAACACAATACAATACAACACAACACAACACAACACAATACAACACAACACAATACAATACAACACAACACAACACAACACAATAAAACAAAATAAAATACAATAAAACACAATAAAACACAATAAAACACAATACAACACAATACAACACAATACAATCCAACACAATACAATACAATACAATACAATACAATACAATACAACACAACACAATACAATACAATACAACACAATACAATACAATACAACACAACACAATACAATACAATACAATACAATACAACACAATACAACACAATACAACACAATACAACACAATACAACACAACACAATACAATACAATACAACACAACACAATACAACACAATACAACACAATACAACACAATACAACACAACACAATACAATACAATACAACACAACACAACACAATAAAACACAATACAACACAACACAATACAATACAATACAATACAACACAATACAACACAACACAACACAATACAATACAATACAACACAACACAATACAACACAATACAATACAATACAACACAACACAACACAATACAACGCAATACAACACAACACAATACAACACAATACAACACAATACAATACAACACAATAAAACACAATACAACACAATAAAACACAATACAATACAATACAACACAATAAAACAAAATAAAATACAATAAAACACAATAAAACACAATACAACACAATACAACACAATACAATCCAACACAATACAATACAATACAATACAACACAATACAACACAACACAACACAACACAATACAACACAATACAACACAATACAACACAATACAACACAACACAATAAAACACAATAAAAAACAATAAAAAACAATAAAACAAAAGAAAATACAATAAAACACAATAAAATACAATAAAACACAATAAAACACAATAAAACACAATAAAAAACAATAAAAAACAATAAAAAACAATAAAATACAATAAAATACAATAAAAAACAATAAAATACAATAAAACACAATAAAAAACAATAAAAAACAATAAAACAAAATAAAATACAATAAAACACAATAAAACACAATAAAATACAATAAAATACAATAAAAAACAATAAAATACAATAAAAAACAATAAAATAAAATAAAAAACAATAAAACACAATAAAACACAATACAACACAATACAATACAATACAACACAATACAATACAATACAACACAATACAATACATTACAACACAATACAACACAATACAACACAATAAAACACAATACAACACAATAAAAACAATAAAACACAATACAACACAATACAACACAATACAATACAACACAATAAAACACAATAAAAAACAATAAAAAACAATAAAACAAAAGAAAATACAATAAAACACAATAAAATACAATAAAACACAATAAAACACAATAAAACACAATAAAAAACAATAAAAAACAATAAAAAACAATAAAATACAATAAAATACAATAAAAAACAATAAAATACAATAAAACACAATAAAAAACAATAAAAAACAATAAAACAAAATAAAATACAATAAAACACAATAAAACACAATAAAATACAATAAAATACAATAAAAAACAATAAAATACAATAAAAAACAATAAAAAACAATAAAATAAAATAAAAAACAATAAAACACAATAAAACACAATACAACACAATACAATACAATACAACACAATACAATACAATACAACACAATACAATACAATACAACACAATACAACACAATACAACACAATAAAACACAATACAACACAATAAAAACAATAAAACACAATAAAACACAATAAAACACAATAAAACACAATAAAAAACAATAAAACACAATAAAACACAATAAAACACAATAAAACACAATAAAATACAATAAAACACAATAAAACACAATACAACACAATAAAATACAATAAAACACAATAAAACACAATAAAATACAATAAAACACAATAAAATACAATAAAATAAAATCTTTATCTGAATTTTTAATAAATGAAAATCAACACAATATATGACACAATACATTATTACATACTTTATTTAATTTCATAATATTACAACAATATGCAAGAGATTTAAAACATAATTAATATAATTAACAGCAAGATTTCAGTAAATTCAACATCTGATGCTCATCTTAATATTCAGAAAATAAAACACATCATAATAAGAATAATAAGAGGAGGAAGAGGAGGAAGAAGAGAGGAAGAGGAGGAGGAGGAGGAGGAGGAGGAGGAGGAGGAAGAGGAGGAGGAGGAGAAGGAGGAGGAGGAGGAAGAAGAGGAGGAGGAGGAGGAAGAAGAGAGGAAGAGGAGGAGGAGGAGGAAGAAGAGAGGAAGAGGAGGAGGAGGAAGAGGAGGAGGAGGAGAAGGAGGAGGAGGAAGAAGAGAGGAAGAGGAGGAGGAAGAGGAGGAGGAGGAGAAGGAGGAGGAAGAAGAGAGGAAGAGGAGAAGGAGGAGGAGCAGGAAGAAGAGGAGGAGGAGGAGGAGGAAGAAGAGAGGAAGAGGAGGAGGAGGAAGAGGAGGAGGAGGAGAAGGAGGAGGAGGAAGAAGAGAGGAAGAGGAGGAGGAGGAAGAGGACGAGGAGGAGAAGGAGGAGGAAGAAGAGAGGAAGAGGAGGAGGAAGAAGAGGAGGAGGAAGAGAAGGAAGGGGAGGTGGATTAGCAGCAGGAGGAAGAGGAGGAGGAGGAGAAGGAGGAGGAAGAAGAGAGGAGGAGGAGGAGGAGGAGGAAGAAGAGAAGGAAGGGGAGGTGGATTAGCAGCAGGAGGAAGAGGAGGAGGAGGAGGAAGAAGAGGAGGAGGAAGAGGAGGAAGGGGAGGTGGATTAGCAGCAGGAGGAAGAGGAGGAGGAGGAGCGTCTGGTCTGGGTGATCCAGGAGGTGAAGGCAGAGACTCGGGCGTAGACTCCAGGTCTCTCAGGACGCCCACAGCCGACCCCAAATGATGTCACACCTGTCAGGGACCAATCAGAACACATGGTTCCCTCAGACCTCATGACCTCACAGAGAGCAGCACGACTGTGTGTGTGTGTGTGTGAGACTGACCAATCAGAGTCCAGTGTCCGTTGTCCAGACAGATCATTGGACCTCCAGAGTCGCCCTAAAAAAAACATGTTCAAACTTTATTAACAAAAAAACAATAAACATGATGTCAACAACAGGAAGTGAGTCCAGCTGAGTCCAGGTGAGTCCAGGTGAGTCCAGCTGAGTCCTGGTGAGTCCAGGTGAGTCCAGCTGAGTCCAGGTGAATCCAGGTGAGTCTAGGTGAGTCCAGGTGGGCAGTTACCTTACAGGAGTCGACCCCTCCCTCTGGGTATCCGGCACACAGCATGCTGGAGGTGATGGTGTACTCAGGTAACTGAAGCTGACACTGATCCTGAACCAGCAGAGGAACCTGGGCCTCCTGGAGAAGATCAGGGAGAGAACCTGACAGAGACGGGGTAGTATAGTATAGTATAGTATAGTATAGCATAGTATAGCATAGTATATATAGTATAGTATATATAGTATTGTATATATATTATATAGTATACAGTATAAAGTATAGTATAGTATAGTATAGCATAGGATAGGATAGGATAGTATATATAGTATAGTATATATAGTATATATAGTATAGTATAGTATATATATTATATAGTATACAGTATAAAGTATAGTATAGTATAGTATAGTAGAGTATAGTATAGTATATATAGTATAGTATAGTATAGTATATATATTATATAGTATACAGTATAAAGTATAGTATAGTAGAGTATAGTATAGTATATATAGTATAGTATAGTATATATAGTATAGTATATATATTATATAGTATACAATATAAAGTATAGTATAGTATAGTAGAGTATAGTATAGTATATATAGTATAGTATATATATTATATACTATAGTATATATATTATATAGTATACAGTATAAAGTATAGTATAGTATAGTATATATAGTATAGTATAGTATATATATTATATAGTATACAGTATAAAGTATAATATAGTATAGTAGAGTAGAGTATAGTATAGTATATATAGTATAGTATAGTATAGTATATATAGTATAGTATATATATTATATAGTATACAGTATAAAGTATAGTATAGTAGAGTATAGTATAGTATATATAGTATAGTATAGTATATATAGTATAGTATATATATTATATAGTATACAGTATAAAGTATAGTATAGTAGAGTATAGTATAGTATAGCATATATAGCATAGTATATATAGTATAGTATAGTATATATATTATATAGTATACAGTGTATACTATAGTATAGTAGAGTATAGTAGTAGTAGTAGAGTACCCTGCTCAGCCTCTCGTCCCCATCCAGCGATCAAACATCTGGTTCCAGCTGTGAAGTCCTGACCTTCAGCAGGTAAACACAGTGGCTGGATGAAGTCTGGAAAACACACGTCTGTTCACATTCACCTCCACTCCTTTCACTCTCACTGCTTTATTCATTTATAATCTATATCTTATAAAAAAGAGTTCAAATAACCCGATATGACGACGACGATTTCTGTTTTTGTTTTGAACATCAACAAATATTTTACAACAAACCCTCATTATTATAATTATAATTATTTTGATTATTAATATTAATATTACTAATATTATTCATATTATTCATATTATACATATTATTGTGATCATTGATCTGTAGAATTTGAGTATTCATAGATTCTAGTAGTATTCAAGATTTTGTGTTCATAAACTCTTCCGTACCCAAACTGTATGCAGATGACACAATGATTTATACTTCATAAATTCACTCAGCGTATCACCCACGTGTTGCTACTGATTCTGGATAATGTTGATGTTGTGTATAATAACACTACCAAGTCTTTAAATGTTATTTACAATCGTATGTACAATTTGAAATATAAATACTCATCATTGTAACACCAGGCTCTAAATTTACTGTCTTCAAATACTGAAACAAACTTTCATTGGTTCATTACTACAAACTATTGGTTTTAAAGCCTCTTAGAATTAAATAATTTATAGATTAAATCTATAATATCTATGAATTAATCAAAACTAGCCTTTTTTCTTTTCTTTTTTTTAAATCAGTTGTTTTAATGTTAATTTTTAGAATCATGTCATAATGATTTAGTTGTTCCCTGTGTATGTTTTTCGTGAACTAGTTGAATAAATGAGCAGGTGAGATGTTTGTGTCTGACGTGTGTCGTTACTGACGGGTGAAGTTGATTGGCTGCTGCAGATGCATCATGGCGATGTCGGCCTGTTTGGTCTGTCTGTTGTACCGTCTGTTGATGACGATGCGATCGACTCGTCGGGTCTGAACGTCCACAGAGCTTATGTCACTTTGAGAGTGAAGACCCAAAACGGCCGACCACCACTGAAGGTGGATGTTCTTCCTGTGGAGCAGTAAATAAATAAATATACATATACTATGCATACTATATTTACTATTTCATGGTTTGTGAGGTATTATTTGTGTTCTCTCACCCGTAGACACAATGTGCCGCGGTAAGCAGCCAGTCTCTGCCAATCAGTGAAGCTCCACACACATGACGCCCCCTCCACTGCAGAGATACTATCCATGGCCACGCCCCCTTAACAGCGTTAACCCCGCCCACTACTCTGACCTCACCTGACAGGTAACAGCAAACACAAACTACAGTCAGACTGAAAAAAAACAACAGGATCCGATCAACAGGAGGAGGTCGGATTCAAACTGAAAACAGAAATCACTCTTTTACCTTCACCAGGTGTCCTCTCGTCTGATTGGTCGGTCTCTCTTGTGTCGTTAGTCACCTGTCGAGCACCACAAGCTAAAACACACAGAGTCAATTCTCACATATACAACAGTTAATTAAAATTACTAATGAACAAATTAACGAGTACAGGTGTGTTTTGTGTTAACGAGTACAGGTGTGTGTTGTGTTAATGAGTACAGGTGTGTGTTGTTTTAACAGTCAGTGTTAACGAGTACAGGTGTGTGTCAGTGTTAACGAGTACAGGTGTGTGTTGTCAGTGTTAACGAGTACAGGTGTGTTTTGTGTTAACGAGTACAGGTGTGTGTTGTGTTAATGAGTACAGGTGTGTGTTGTTTTAACAGTCAGTGTTAACGAGTACAGGTGTGTGTCAGTGTTAACGAGTACAGGTGTGTGTTGTCAGTGTTAACGAGTACAGGTGTGTGTTGTGTTAACGAGTACAGGTGTGTGTTGTGTTAACGAGTACAGGTGTGTGTTGTGTTAACGAGTACAGGTGTGTGTTGTGTTAACGAGTACAGGTGTGTGTTGTGTTAACAAGTACAAGTGTGTGCTGTGTCAACGAGTACAGGTGTGTGTTGTGTTAACGAGTACAGGTGTGTGTTGTGTTAACGAGTACAGGTGTGTGTTGTGTTAAAAAGTACAGGTGTGCGTTGTGTTAACGAGTACAGATGTGTGTTGTGTTAACGAGTACAGATGTGTGTCAGTGTTAACGAGTACAGGTGTGTGTTATGTTAATGAGTACAGGTGTGTGTTGTGTTAACGAGTACAGGTGTGTGTTGTGTTAACGAGTACAGGTGTGTGTTGTGTTAAAAAGTACAGGTGTGCGTTGTGTTAACGAGTACAGATGTGTGTTGTGTTAACGAGTACAGATGTGTGTCAGTGTTAACGAGTACAGGTGTGTGTTATGTTAACGAGTACAGGTGTGTGTTATGTTAACGAGTACAGGTGTGTGTTGTGTTAACAAGTACAGATGTGTGTCAGTGTTAACGAGTACAGGTTTGTGTCAGTGTTAACGAGTAAAGGTGTGTGTTGTGTTAACGAGTACAGGTGTGTGTTGTGTTAACGAGTACAGGTGTGTGTTGTGTTAAAAAGTACAGGTGTGCGTTGTGTTAACGAGTACAGATGTGTGTTGTGTTAACGAGTACAGATGTGTGTCAGTGTTAACGAGTACAGGTGTGTGTTATGTTAACGAGTACAGGTGTGTGTTGTGTTAACAAGTACAGATGTGTGTCAGTGTTAACGAGTACAGGTTTGTGTCAGTGTTAACGAGTAAAGGTGTGTGTTGTGTTAACGAGTACAGGTGTGTGTTGTGTTAACGAGTACAGGTGTGTGTTGGACTCACGTTGGTTGTCACAGTTCAGAGAAATCACTTTCTCACTGCTGCAGGTTTCACTGTAAAAACACACAAACATTAATCATCTTCATTATGTGACTCTCGGCTAAACTCACGTCTTCTGATTCGTTGTACTTCTGCTTCAGTTCCTGGTTCTGGTTCTGGTTGTAATCTTTGCTTAGGTCTGGTTCCGGCTCTGGTTCTAGTTCTAGTTCTGGTCCTGGTCTTCTACTCCTGACTCTGAGCCTCAGGGATCCATTATCGTCTGGTTATAATTCTAGTTCTGGTTTGAGTTCAGCTCTAGTTCTAGTTCTAGTTATAACTTGGTTCTGGTTCAGGTTCAGGTTCTGGTCTTCAGTACCTGACACTGGTCTCCAGGGTTCCGTTGCTGGTGACTGTGATGGTTGTAAACGGTGAATCTTGTGGCAGAGCCGGCAGCAGTGTGGCCTCCCCCGACCTGCAGAGAGTCCAGGACAGAAACCAGATCTGAGTCTGCATATGAAACTCCTTAATTTAGTCCACCTACAACAACAGGTGAGAGTTACCTGAATCCCAGGTACTGACAGGTGAAGTCCGACAGATGAGAGTTACCTGTATCTCAGGTAATGACAGGTGAGAATTACCTATATCCCAAGTACTGACAGGTGAAGTCAGACAGGTGAGAGTTCCAGGTGTCGGCACATACGGTGAGCAGAGAGGAAACAAGCTGAAACTGGAGAAGACTGGAACCGTTCACCTGCAACACGACTGAAACACACACACACACACACACACACAGGTGAATTCAGGTAAGTGATATTGAGTTTCAGGTGAACTAATTGATCCCACGTATTGATCAGTTCCAGCTGATCGACTCACCACAGTCGGCCTCATCAGAGGCGTCAGGACAGTCGACCTCGCCGTCACACTGACCGTTACCATGGATACAACTTCCTGTCCGACACTGGAACTGTCCGACTGCACACGCAGCTGTTCACAAACAATCAATAATCAATAAATGATGCTGGTGTTCAACCCTGACCTCTGACCCTGAGCTCACCTGGTGACCCCAGGTTGACCCCCGAGGTGAAGTTGGCTCTGAATCCTCGGCCGTGACCCGAGCTGTCCGTGAAGAACCAGACTGTCATCTGATTGGTTGTTGAGAACAACTGGTGGGCGGGGCCAGCACGGCCAGTGAGGACAGCTGGACAATAAGACAAGTCACTACCTGAAATAAAGTCACCTGCACACACACACACACACCTGG
>JAUPFX010000018.1:30623928-30628928 GCA_036937225.1 Sebastes paucispinis
CCTCCATCACAAACGTCAGTATCACATCTCGACCTTCATACACCTCCACGGTGCTGCTGCCGCTGACGTCAGCGCCGCCGTCCCCGTCCCCGTCCCCGTCCTTTCTGTTGGTGCTAACGTTAACGATCAGTTCCCCGTACACCTTTAGGGAACCGCTGCTAACGTTAGCTTCTAGCTCTCCTTGCACCTCCATCCCCACGCTGCTAACATTAGCAGCCGGGTCCTCAAAGACCTCGATGGGCTTGGTGTTAGCGTTAGCTAGCTGCAGGTAGATCCTCAGGTAGGGCCCATCTGGTGAGGAAGACGAGGAAGAGGAGGAAGAGGAGGAAGAGGAAGAGGAGAGACAGTAGATATTAGTCTACAGTCAGTCTGCCCACAGTTCCCATCTCTTGTTTCTAGCAGGTGCTCTTACCCAGAACGGTGAGGTGTGTGGTTGCCGTGGCGACTCCTCCGTCCTCGTTGATGGCGGTACAGGTGTAGGTCCCTCCGTGAGTCCGGCTGACATTAGAGACGGTCAGAGTGATGTCTATGTGCAGACGGGAGCTCCTGTATTCTTGGCGGTTGAAGACGTTCAGAGTCTGGAACCAAACAGACAAACAATGAGTATCCTAACAGGAAGTGAGTCACGAGGAAGCACACGCAGGTGACCTCTGACCTTTAGGTGTGGGTGTGTCCAGGTGACCATGTACAAATGGGAGGGGTTACTGGTCAGACAGGTGACCTCAAAGGTCTCTCCTTCCAGACGGACCACCTTGTCCTCACTGACAGCCAGACGGGGAGGACCACTGGGCCCTGCAGACAGACAGGTAGAGAGACAGACAGGTCACCGGGGAGACAGGTAGAGAGGCAGACAGGTAGACAGACAGACAAGTAGACAGACAGACAGGTCACCGGGGAGACAGGTAGAGAGACAGGTAGACAGACAGACAGACAGGTCACCGGGGAGACAGGTAGAGAGACAGACAGGTAGACAGACAGACAGGTCACTGGGGAGACAGGTAGAGAGACAGACAGGTAGACAGACAGACAAGTAGACAGACAGACAGGTCACCGGGGAGACAGGTAGAGAGACAGACAGGTGGACAGACAGACAGACAGAGAGACAGACAGGTCTTACTGCGGTCCACCAGCAGGGAGACAGCTTTGGACCTGAACTGTCTTCCGTCCTTCCAGCCTGAACAAACGTAGCGTCCGTTAAAGGACGGCTGCAGGTCTCGGATCAGGGCTCCTCTCCGGGGGTCAAAGGTCACGATCATCCCCTGGGGCAGGCTCCCGGTGCTGTCCTCTGATTGGAGGGTGAGGTTAGTGACGGACGGGTCGGTGAGCAGACACTTGAACAGGAAGTCCTGGCCCTCCTTGAGATCGTAGGAGCTGCGATACGACGTGACGAACACGCTGGAGGGGACAGCTGGATCTGAGAGAGGGGCATTATGGGAAATGGAGGTGATGAGTAACTATTGTCAGCAGCAGGTGAGTCCTGAACAAGTCTATGACAGTCTGCAGGCCCAGAGGGGGACGTTCGGATCCAGATCTCTGCTACTCTGGCAGGGCGGGTAGCCTCAGCTAGTCTTACCTGTAACATACATGTGTATCCAGGTGTCCAGGTGTTCCAGGCTCCGGTTGGTGTACCCACAGCGGTACGTCCCGGTGTGTCTGGGGTCCGACTTCTTTACCACCAACGGGTCCAGCTGTTGGCCCTTGTACAACAGATTGAACGCCGTGGTGGACCAGCGGACCAAAAGGTCACCATGACAGCTGAGGTTGAAGCCGGAGCCGGCCTCCAGAACCACCTCGGTTCGGTTCGGCAGGAAGTCGGAGTTCAGACGGATCAACGGAGGATCAGGAGGATCAGGAGGATCTGAAGGATCTGAAACAAACCAACAGTGAATCAGTTCAACTACTCAATATGTCGTTAGTATCATTACTCCCGAGAATCACGTGATTCGTTAGTATCATTAGTCCCGTGAATAACGTGAGTCGTTGGGTCACTAGTCAGTGAAGTTAACGTCAACCACGACCGTTCCTAAACCTAACTTCCTGTGAAAACAGAAGTTTATTTTGAAAGGACACTATGTAACGAGTGTATATTGACACGCTGTCCCCGGTCCGTCCTACAGTAACTCTACGGTCTGTCCTACAGTAACACTAAAGGGGTACTCCGTCCCCGGTCCGTCCTACAGTAACTCTACGGTCTGTCCTACAGTAACACTAAAGGGGTACTCCGTCCCCGGTCTGTCCTACAGTAACTCCAGAGGGGTACTCCGTCCCCGGTCTGTCCTACAGTAACACTAGAGGGGTACTCCGTCCCCGGTCTGTCCTACAGTAACTCCAGAGGGGTACTCCGTCCCCGGTCTGTCCTACAGTAACATTAGAGGGGTACTCCGTCCCCGGTCTGTCCTACAGTAACACTAGAGGGGTACTCCGTCCCCGGTCTGTCCTACAGTAACACTAGAGGGGTACTCCGTCCCCGGTCTGTCCTACAGTAACACTAGAGGGGTACTCCGTCCCCGGTCTGTCCTACAGTAACTCCAGAGGGGTACTCCGTCCCCGGTCTGTCCTACAGTAACTCCAGAGGGGTACTCTGTCCCCGGTCTGTCCTACAGTAACTCCAGAGGGGTACTCCGTCCCCGGTCTGTCCTACAGTAACACTAGAGGGGTACTCCGTCCCCGGTCTGTCCTACAGTAACTCCAGAGGGGTACTCCGTCCCCGGTCTGTCCTACAGTAACATTAGAGGGGTACTCCGTCCCCGGTCTGTCCTACAGTAACACTAGAGGGGTACTCCGTCCCCGGTCTGTCCTACAGTAACACTAGAGGGGTACTCCGTCCCCGGTCTGTCCTACAGTAACTCCAGAGGGGTACTCTGTCCCCGGTCTGTCCTACAGTAACTCCAGAGGGGTACTCTGTCCCCGGTCTGTCCTACAGTAACTCCAGAGGGGTACTCTGTCCCCGGTCTGTCCTACAGTAACTCCAGAGGGGTACTCTGTCCCCGGTGTGTGTGATGCCGACGGCTGTGATCAAGCAGCAGTATTTGATGAGTTGGGAGAGAGAACGTTTCTCTTTAAAATAACTTCTATAAAACACAGACACACAAACATCTGGAACACATCACAAACATCTGGATGATTCAACATGACTTTATTTCAAATGAGACGAGAGGAAATACAATAAATCAACATGATCGTAAAGACAAAACTTCTATCGTTGATTTCATGAAACAGTTTTTATCTAATCAATTAGTTTGATGATCAGCACACTGGATGATTCTCATTGATTAACAGGTTAGTGGTCAACTGGTTAGAAACTAATGTAAATGATTGGCCAGCTGATTAAGAACAGATCGACCTGATTGGCCGGTTTAGAACATATTCCACTGTCAGTGCAATCGGAGCATCTCATTGGCTGCCTGTGGAGGATCGGAGCATCTCATTGGCTCACTCAGCGACAGGTTTCTTGATGACTTCCTGCAGATGGGTGGCGATGCGGGACGTCTGCAGCAGTAACGCCTGATGGTTCTCTACCAGCAGACTCTGGTGCCGAGCCACGTTCTGCAGGTCCTGGATCTGCTGGGAACCCTGAGGACACAACGTCACAACGCTGGTCACACTGGTCACACTGGTTAAAATGGTTTACACTGGTTAGACTGGGTCACACTGGTTAAACTGGTTCACACTGGTTAAACTGGGTCACACTGGTTAAACTGGGTCACACTGGTTAGACTGGGTCACCATGGTTAGACTGGGTCACCATGGTTAGACTGGGTCACACTGGTCACAGTGGTTAAACTGGGTCACACTGGTTAAACTGGGTCACACTGGTTAGACTGGGTCACACTGGTTAGACTGGGTCACACTGGTCACACTGGTCATACTGGTTAAACTGGGTCACACTGGTTAAACTGGGTCAGACTGGTTAGACTGGGTCACACTGGTTAGACTGGATCCCACTGGTCCCACTGGTCACACTGGTTAAACTGGGTCACACTGGTTAAACTGGTTAAACTGGGTCAGATTGGTTAAACTGGTTAAACTGGGGCAGACCAGAGGTCATATGACCTGGAGATGATGCTATAACGAGCATGTGATCTGGTGTCAGCCTGTGGACCCGTTCAGACGTTTCTTTAGCTCAGATCGGGTCGGAACGGTGAACCGGTGGACCGGTGGAACGGTGAACCGGTGGACCGGTGGAACGGTGGACCGGTGGACCGGTGGACCGCTTGATGTTTGACCTGAGCTCCCAGCACGCCGAGCAGCTGGACCACTTTAGTCTAAACCAAACTAACCTGAGATAAACTGAACTAAATCCTACCTAAAGTTACACTAAACTAAACTAAAGCTTATTTAAACTAGACTAAAGTAAACCCACCTGAGTTCCCAGCGTGCCGAGCAGTTGGACCACCTGGCCCTGGCCCTTGGCGACCTCCTTCTGGACCAGGACTAGCTGTGTCAGCAGATCCAGGACCTCCTTCCTCCAGAGCTCCTCCGGCTGCTGATCCCGGACCAGTTCCAACAGCCCAGGGGCGGGGCCGACTTCTGATTGGTCGGGTGACTGGGTGGCGCCCATTGTCATGGCAGCGGGCGGGTTGTCATGGTGATCACCTGCAGTGAAGACGACTGAAGTCAAAACTTCAGTTTTTACACGACACGTACAGCATTCAGCTTCCTGTGGTTTTCAGAATAAAGGTCCTTAAATAGTCGAGTTCCAGAGGAAGTTTAGAGGTGCGTTTGCTTTGATTGACAGGCGTCTCAGCCAATGGCCGACAGGCGTCTCAGCCAATGGCCGACAGGCGTCTCAGCCAATGGCCGACAGGCGTCTCAGCCAATGGCCGACAGGCGTCTCAGCCAATGGCCGACGGACACTACAGCCATGTTTTTATGATGTTAGGCTCGTCTCAGCGGCTCGGTCTGCTGCTACAGCTTTAATTATGTTAGTGACGCTGAAATAACGCTTAGACATTTGTCCTGGCACGGATAGGCACGGCACACCTCAATAAGTAAACACC
>JAUPFX010000018.1:30631428-30636428 GCA_036937225.1 Sebastes paucispinis
TATTATTATTATTATTACTATAATTATTATTTTACTATTATTATTATTTTTACTATTATTATTATTACTATTATTGTTATTATTATTATTACTATTACTACTATTATTATTATTATTATTGTTATTATTATTACTATTATTATTATTATTATTATTATGGTTATTATTACTATAATTATTATTTTACTATTATTATTATTATTATTATTTTTACTATTATTATTATTACTATTATTGTTATTATTATTATTATTATTATTATTGTTGTTATTATTATTATTATTATTATTATTATTATTTTACTATTATTATTATTATTATTTTACTATTATTATTACTATTATTATTATTGTTATTATTAATAATATATTTGATTTTATAGAATACTTTTTTAGAAACTCTTTACAAAACAAATAGTCTAAATAAACCTGTGTGGTGATGAAACCTCGGAGTCAGGAAACACATGTATGTGTGTTGGAGGGTCTCTGGTCCCACTTCCTCCTCTCACTTCTTCTTTATTAACACTCTGTAGGGGGGGGGGGCTGGTTACCACGGCAACATCTACGTTTACATCCACTCCACTACCATCTGAGTAGTAGTAGGTCTAGTAGTAGTAGTATTGCAGTAACATGCCTCGTAGTAGTACTAGTAGTAGGTCTAGTAGTAGTATTTTTAAAGGGCCTGTTAGTAAGAATCCTAAATGTCTTGTTAACAGCTTCACCTGTGTCCGTTAAGTCAACTAAAGTCAGCGTCCTGTTGCTGGCGCTTGTGCTCGCTCTACATAGACATGAAGGAGCATCGCTCAACACAGTGAGGAGACACACGTCAGCTAAAAGCACAATATCACTCTATATTCCAGCTGCTTGGCAGTAATGTTAGCTGACCAGACCAAGGTCTCTCCATGAATCACTGCTGATCCTAGTGTTGGCTTTTCCCGCCTCGGCCTCCCGACCGCGGCCGGAGGGAACGGGGGAGACGATAACGTTTCTCTCTGCGGAGCCCCGTCACTTCACCAGACACGGGAAACCTCTGTTGGTCTGGAGGAGCTGCAGCAGTTATTTCTGCACAAACGTCCACTGAACATTCACTAGATATTCTCAGAGCTAAACTAACTCTGCTGCAGTGAGGAGTGAGCAGCATGCACGGGAGAGGTGGAGAGAGAGAGAGAAGGAGCACGGTGTGTGAGTGAAGGCAGGCAGAGGAGCAGAGGAGCAGAGGAGCAGAGGAGCAGAGACTCCGGTCCTGGAGACCAAAGCTCCGGTCTCCCCCGCGTCCTCCGACCGCGGACAACACTGTTTAACAGCTTCACTAGATACAACCAAGAGGTTTTGGTGCTTCACTGCAGTTTGTGTTGGAGTCTGAGTCTGAACAGCGGAGACACACGAGAGACCATGAGACACACGAGAGACCATGAGACACACGAGAGACCATGAGACACACGAGAGACCATGAGACACACGAGAGACCATGAGACACACGAGAGACCATGAGACACACGAGGGACCATGAGACACACGAGGGACCATGAGACACACGAGAGACCATGAGACACACGAGGGACCATGAGACACCGACCAGCAAGGATTTATACCTGAACAAGTTACTAACAGAACCTTTAATGGTCTCAGCCCTGCAGCCTGACATCACTCAGTGAACTGTGTTAAAGGGTTATTCTGGGTCACATCAGTATAGTATAAGTATAATTTGCGTAGAGGAAGAGCTGGAGGAGATGAGAAGATACTCTTTATGCTTCACAGTATTTATAGCCGCCTTGAAACAACTGCCAGCTCTGATAGGATTATTATTATTCAACCTCACTATTCAAATAGGACTGATGGTTGATGGATTATAAACTGAACAACAGAACCATCTTTAATCTAGACCTCAGTATGTCTAACCGAGGCTGACTACAGACAGAGTCGGGCTCTAGTGGGTCTAACCGAGGCTGACTACAGACAGAGTCGGGCTCTAGTGGGTCTAACCGAGGCTGACTACAGACAGAGTCGGGCTCTAGTGGGTCTAACCGAGGCTGACTACAGACAGAGTCGGGCTCTAGTGGGTCTAACCGAGGCTGACTACAGACAGAGTCGGGCTCTAGGGTCTAACCGAGGCTGACTACAGACAGAGTCGGGCTCTAGTGGGTCTAACCGAGACTGACTACAGACAGAGTCGGGCTCTAGGGTCTAACCGAGGCTGACTACAGACAGAGTCGGGCTCTAGTGGGTCTAACCGAGGCTGACTACAGACAGAGTCGGGCTCTAGGGTCTAACCGAGGCTGACTACAGACAGAGTCGGGCTCTAGGGTCTAACCGAGGCTGACTACAGACAGAGTCGGGCTCTAGGGTCTAACCGAGGCTGACTACAGACAGAGTCGGGCTCTAGTGGGTCTAACCGAGGCTGACTACAGACAGAGTCGGGCTCTAGTGGGTCTAACCGAGACTGACTACAGACAGAGTCGGGCTCTAGGGTCTAACCGAGGCTGACTACAGACAGAGTCGGGCTCTAGGGTCTAACCGAGACTGACTACAGACAGAGTCGGGCTCTAGTGGGTCTAACCGAGGCTGACTACAGACAGAGTCGGGCTCTAGTGGGTCTAACCGAGACTGACTACAGACAGAGTCGGGCTCTAGGGTCTAACCGAGGCTGACTACAGACAGAGTCGGGCTCTAGGGTCTAACCGAGGCTGACTACAGACAGAGTCGGGCTCTAGTGGGTCTAACCGAGGCTGACTACAGACAGAGTCGGGCTCTAGGGTCTAACCGAGGCTGACTACAGACAGAGTCGGGCTCTAGGGTCTAACCGAGACAGGGACCTGGACTATTTATGTCTAGATGACGTCATGTTGAGAGTTGATGGAGCAGCTAACATGTTAGCATAGCCTGATCCATCCAGACTCCATTCAGAAAACAAGCATTTTAAAAGTTGTTTGCTTGTCGTCATGGTAACAGATCTGACAAAACATGAATTCGGTCTTTTTACAAATCAACATCATAATGTCGTTACTTCGGCATCATTTTGATCTGTTTATTGATATTAAATCACAGCAGTCTGTTTACTTTGGGTTCATACCGACGTAGAGACGTGTGGCTGCTAGGTACAGATACAGTATGTAATACAGCTCGCCGCCGGGTGACGTTATGAACCCAGACACGACGGCGTTTGGTTTTCTGACATATCTGGGGCTTCACCAACATGAACAAAGCAGCTACAGAGGTTAATTCTTCCATGGTTGAAAGTTTGCTTGGCGCTCGGTGTGAATGTACGGTAACACAATACGAAGCACAACATAACGTAACTTAACTTAAATGCACATAAACAACAGCACATACACAACAACAGCACGATGTAATGATACACTGAACCTCTGACACGCTAACCCAGAAAACCTGAACACAGAACTGTTCTCCACCTTTTCATTCTGAAAGAGCATCGACCAATGAGGAGACTCCAACAGTCGGCTGACCAATCCTGTAACTTCATCACTCAGTCGGTCGGTCGGTCGGTCGGTCAGTCAGTCAGTCACTCGGTCGGTCGGTCAGTCAGTCGGTCGGTCGGTCGGTCGGTCGGTCACTCGGTCGGTCAGTCAGTCAGTCAGTCAGTCACTCGGTCGGTCAGTCAGTCAGTCAGTCAGTCAGTCACTCGGTCGGTCAGTCAGTCAGTCAGTCAGTCACTCGGTCGGTCAGTCACTCGGTCGGTCAGTCAGTCAGTCAGTCAGTCACTCGGTCGGTCAGTCAGTCAGTCAGTCAGTCACTCGGTCGGTCAGTCAGTCAGTCAGTCAGTCAGTCACTCGGTCGGTCAGTCAGTCAGTCAGTCAGTCACTCGGTCGGTCAGTCAGTCAGTCGGTCAGTCAGTCAGTCAGTCAGTCACTCGGTCGGTCAGTCAGTCAGTCAGTCAGTCAGTCAGTCGGTCAGTCAGTGACAGACGTTAGTGTTTGTAGCTCTGCAGACCCTCTGAGGTCCAGACAAAACCATTTCTGCATTTTGAAGGCGGTCCATTTCATGGTGTTTACCGGACTCAGAAGCTCACTCAGGGAGCGACTAGTGATGTCTCAGTTAGATCAGGTTTAGATCCATGGATCCTCTCAGCTGCTGATCAGGTCTCAAAGGCTTCTTATAACGGTATTGATTTATTGGTGGATTGTAAAAACTCTGTTTGTTGTTTGTTGTTGTTTGACTTGGTGGCCATCGAATCTCCCCACAGGGATCAATAAAGTTGTCTATTGATCATCTATCATCTATCTAGCATTAATTGATGTTGAATAAACCCTTAATAAAGCATTATTAACTGTGTAATGAACAGTGAATAAAGAGTGTTAATAAACCCTTAATGAAGCATTAATAGATGTGTAATGAACAGTGAATAAAGAGTGTTAATAAACCCTTAATGAAGCATTAATAGATGTGTAATGAACAGTGAATAAAGAGTGTTAATAAACCCTTAATGAAGCATTAATAGATGTGTAATAAACAGTGAATAAAGAGTGTTAATAAACCCTTAATGAAGCATTAATAGATGTGTAATGAACAGTGAATAAAGAGTGTTAATAAACCCTTAATGAAGCATTAATAGATGTGTAATAAACAGTGAATAAAGAGTGTTGAAGTGTTTTTCTGACCTTCAGCAGAGCAGCAGCAGCTGAAGACGATCGACAGCAGCAGAGAACGGACCTTCATCTTCCTCTCTGTTGTTCTTCACTCTGTTCAAGTTAAACTGAAGGAGTCCCACTTCCTCTCCTCAACCCAACGCCACCCAGCACCCTCCCATGCTCCACCCTCCATCCTCCACCCCCCACGCTCCACCCCTGTCTGAGTCCTCTCTGGGTTTCTCTTAAGGGAAAGTTAAGGGATAGGAGGAATACAATGCAGAGTTGAGGCATCAAGATTACTATGGAGGACGGAAGCTGCCAAAATCACACCTGAATAAATAAATAAATAAATAAATATGCCATTCAATGTTCTAAAATAATATAAAAAATAAATGTAGGCATTAAATACAGTAAA
>JAUPFX010000018.1:30646428-30648928 GCA_036937225.1 Sebastes paucispinis
AGACAGGTATACAGAGAGAGAGACAGGTAGAGAGACAGACAGGTTGTGTGTAGACCTCTTGGTGTGTGTCAGGTAGTGTGAGAGACAGACAGGTAGAGAGACAGACAGGTAGAGAGACAGACAGGTAGTGTGTAGACCTCTTGGTGTGTGTGTCAGGTAGTGTGAGAGACAGACAGGTAGAGAGACAGGCAGGTAGTGTGTAGACCTCTTGGTGTGTGTCAGGTAGAGAGAGAGACAGACAGGTAGAGAGACAGACAGGTAGTGTGTAGACCTCTTGGTGTGTCAGGTAGAGAGAGACAGACAGGTAGAGAGACAGACAGGTAGTGTGTAGACCTCTTGGTGTGTGTCAGGTAGTGTGAGAGAGACAGACAGGTAGTGTGTACACCTCTTGGTGTGTGTCAGGTAGTGTGAGAGAGAGAGACAGGTAGAGAGACAGACAGGTAGTGTGTAGACCTCTTGGTGTGTGTCAGGTAGAGAGAGACAGACAGGTAGAGAGACAGACAGGTAGTGTGTAGACCTCTTGGTGTGTGTCAGGTAGTGTGAGAGAGAGAGACAGGTAGAGAGACAGACAGGTAGTGTGTAGACCTCTTGGTGTGTGTCAGGTAGTGTGAGAGAGAGAGACAGGTAGAGAGACAGACAGGTAGTGTGTAGACCTCTTGGTGTGTGTCAGGTAGTGTGAGAGAGAGAGACAGGTAGTGTGTAGACCTCTTGGTGTGTGTCAGGTAGTGTGAGAGAGAGAGAGACAGGTAGTGTGTAGACCTCTTGGTGTGTGTCAGGTAGTGTGAGAGAGAGAGACAGGTAGTGTGTAGACCTCTTGGTGTGTGTCAGGTAGTGTGAGAGAGAGAGACAGGTAGAGAGACAGACAGGTAGTGTGTAGACCTCTTGGTGTGTGTCAGGTAGAGAGAGAGAGAGACAGGTAGTGTGTAGACATCTTGGTGTGTGTCAGGTAGAGAGAGAGACAGGTAGAGAGACAGACAGGTAGTGTGTAGACCTCTTAGTGTGTGTCAGGTAGTGTGAGAGAGAGATACAGGTAGAGAGACAGACAGGTAGTGTGTAGACCTCTTGGTGTGTGTCAGGTAGAGAGAGAGATACAGGTAGAGAGACAGACAGGTAGTGTGTAGACCTCTTGGTGTGTGTCAGGTAGAGAGAGACAGACAGGTAGAGAGACAGACAGGTAGTGTGTAGACCTCTTGGTGTGTGTCAGGTAGTGTGAGAGAGAGAGACAGGTAGAGAGACAGACAGGTAGTGTGTAGACCTCTTGGTGTGTGTCAGGTAGTGTGAGAGAGAGAGACAGGTAGTGTGTAGACCTCTTGGTGTGTGTCAGGTAGTGTGAGAGAGAGAGACAGGTAGAGAGACAGACAGGTAGTGTGTAGACCTCTTGGTGTGTGTCAGGTAGTGTGAGAGAGAGAGACAGGTAGAGAGACAGACAGGTAGTGTGTAGACCTCTTGGTGTGTGTCAGGTAGAGAGAGAGAGAGAGAGAGACAGGTAGAGAGACAGACAGGTAGTGTGTAGACCTCTTGGTGTGTGTCAGGTGGAGAGAGAGAGAGAGAGACAGGTAGAGAGACAGACAGGTAGTGTGTAGACCTCTTGGTGTGTGTCAGGTAGAGAGAGACAGACAGGTAGAGAGACAGACAGGTAGTGTGTAGACCTCTTGGTGTGTGTCAGGTAGTGTGAGAGAGAGAGACAGGTAGAGAGACAGACAGGTAGTGTGTAGACCTCTTGGTGTGTGTCAGGTAGTGTGAGAGAGAGAGACAGGTAGAGAGGCAGACAGGTAGTGTGTAGACCTCTTGGTGTGTGTCAGGTAGTGTGAGAGAGAGACAGGTAGTGTGTAGACCTCTTGGTGTGTGTCAGGTAGTGTGAGAGAGAGAGACAGGTAGAGAGACAGACAGGTAGTGTGTAGACCTCTTGGTGTGTGTCAGGTAGAGAGAGAGAGAGACAGGTAGTGTGTAGACATCTTGGTGTGTGTCAGGTAGAGAGAGAGACGGGTAGAGAGACAGACAGGTAGTGTGTAGACCTCTTAGTGTGTGTCAGGTAGTGTGAGAGAGAGATACAGGTAGAGAGACAGACAGGTAGTGTGTAGACCTCTTGGTGTGTGTCAGGTAGAGAGAGAGAGACAGGTAGAGAGACAGACAGGTAGTGTGTAGACCTCTTGGTGTGTGTCAGGTAGTGTGAGAGAGAGAGACAGGTAGAGAGACAGACAGGTAGTGTGTAGACCTCTTGGTGTGTGTCAGGTAGTGTGAGAGAGAGAGACAGGTAGTGTGTAGACCTCTTGGTGTGTGTCAGGTAGTGTGAGAGAGAGAGACAGGTAGAGAGACAGACAGGTAGTGTGTAGACCTCTTGGTGTGTGTCAGGTAGAGAGAGAGAGAGACAGGTAGTGTGTAGACATCTTGGTGTGTGTCAGGTAGAGAGAGAGACGGGTAGAGAGACAGACAGGTAGTGTGTAGACCTCTTAGTGTGTGTCAGGTAGTGTGAGAGAGAGATACAGGTAGAGAGACAGAC